>SJOL01006394.1:156490-197828 GCA_004794785.1 Opisthorchis felineus | reverse complement strand
GAGGGGTATGAAGGAGATTACGAAACGCTTGGGTGCTGTCGGTGCTACTCGCCTTCCAGGTTGGGGACCGCGTAATCCTCACTGCGCCTGGTTGGAGACGCTGCAAGATATGGCTGCCAACCGATGTCAGTGGCGATCTTGTTGTCAGCTTCTATCCAGATTGCCTGAATGAGTGTCTGGAGGTGTAGGTACCTCGGAATGGTTGTTGTAAGCTAGCACTAAGTCCCTTCCCTGTCCAACTTTATTCTTTCCTCCACAATAAGGCTTTCAAACAAATCAGGGTTGTACGGCAGTGAAGCATCGGTGTTGAACACTGATGTCATGCTGTCGGTGATGATGATGATGATGGATTGGCCCCCTTTAATGCAAATTTTTCAGTGACATAGGTCAGCTGACGGAGAGCTGACAGTGGTCGTCTGATAGCAGTCCGTTCTTACTGTAGTCGCTTCCCGCCATTTACACCCTGCCGGAAAACGCACACAAGACAGAAATGTGCTTATTAAAAGCACCACTGTGTACGTGTTTCTCTCCAGAAGCGTCATGGACGTGGTTGTACTTAGCCCACTTAACCGACTTAGCATCTCATGTACATCGAATAGCCAACGGACGCTCTTGGTCCTTTCCTTGAACTGCTTTCATCCGTGTGTTAGCAATCCATGCAAGTCGACCAACTGGTTTTACTAGGTGAGGGGCAAATGTGACAAACAGATTCAGCGCTCTGTCTGTACGACTTTGACAGTTACGACAAGGGGATTTATGCGAGCCGGTTTAACTTGACGGACAAATTATTGTATGCACGTAACACACCACTCATAAGGTTGCTGAAAAACCATTGATCGAACTCCAACAACCCATTCTGTAAGTTGAGTCAAATTTCCTGTGTTTCACCGTACGAGACATCCAGCCACGAATGTACCAAACCGTCAACACCATTGTCTGAATCACCCCGGTACCTTTTCATATATCGTGCCCCTTCAATAGACCAAGTCTAGCTGGATCATCTATCAGCCTTTTCATTGCACGTGCTTTGTTCTCCCACCCTGTAATCGGCCGTTCTCCCCCGCGTTTGCACAGGTAAATTGTCACAGCTTCGCAACTTAATTTCACTGGTGCGTCTTAGTCGTTGCACACCCACAATTATGTCGCCAACAAGAGCAATCAAAAGTCGAAATTTGGGTTGGAAAACAGGATTTTAAAACATGTTATCTGAAAAGCAAAAGAACTGATAGAAATAATGTTCCTTTTATGGGACTTAGTCTAGCCACAAATCACTAAATGCGCTTTAGTAAAAACCAATTTGTGTTGCACCTTTGTGTTCATGATCTATATGGGGGTAACATTATCCGGATGGAAAACCTAAAGCCTACCTGTGATACCAGTTTGTAGTCGTTGTCGGCGCGTTCAAATCAATCTTTACCAATAGCAGTTTGAGCAACGATTTGTGATTTATCTTCGAATAACTGAAGGATTTTGGGTCAAAACGCTCTCCACTGAATCGCGTTCCCTTACTAGATAGCTGTCTATATTAGCAGGTGCTGGATGCACACGGGTTTCATTTGTCCTGAATTAGCTGCTGTGGTTCAGACCATCTGTGCAATGAATGGCACACAATAGGCTTGGACTCCGAGCCTCCAGACAGCTTGTACGAAGCTGTAATAAGCGTATAAGTGAATTTAGGCACAACATATGACCTTGAGATCATGTGCTTTTTAGGAAACCGTTATCTGGGAGTAATTTTATCATGAAACTGCTATGAATAAGGTGTTATTCGCTCCAACTACAGTTAAGTCTATGATAGCATTTCAGACATAGTGTACGAGCAAGGATGTGCACAACTGGATGAATATACTTACGTCCGTTGGCCCTGTAACAGAGTGCCTTGTAGGTTAATCTGTTGAATGCAGAAGAAGCAATCACATACCAACTTCGCTGGAAAAAGAACTATCTGAAGACCTTGATGAATTATCTGCGCCAACTGTTGCCCATTTCCAACGGTTTTCCTCGTTGAGATGCAGCAATAAATTCTTCTCTCAGTGATGCAGCTCTAACCTGGACATAGGTAATGACCGAACATAAATATAGCAACCAACAGTGAATCACTTTGGGAATTTTTTGTATACTTAACTACGTTAAAATTGATCAGTCTGGACAAACTCGGTTAAGAGATGGTATGCAGAACACGTGTGTGGAACTACACCATTCTCTGTTCCCATATGTTTAGACGCCAACCTCTGTGTTACAAAATCCAATCGCATCGTCGACTCCAAGAACGTCGTAGCTTTCCAGCTGAAAAGTAACATATCCCCAATCTTTGTGCAGCCAGATTTATTGGATAATTACAACTCCATTATTTTCAACTTCTTTGCAATGAACGAATTCATATAGGTGTACTGAATTTACTGTTAGTGATTAGGTATTAATGGGGGTCACTACCGGCAGTCGTATTGTTCACCCACGTCCGCACCTCCACATCCAGCTAGCACGGTGATTCTTATTCCTAGTAGCCGTGCTTTGCACACGTGTGTTTCGGCGGATTTCTCACGCTTTAATTGCAATCCTCCTTCAAAGGAACTGGAATACATGTGGATAAGTGGAACTTTAGATGAATGAAACTTGCGGTGAGTGACACAGCCTTGAAAACACTATCCAGTTTAGATGGCTACGAGGTGATCCGCTGTCAGCTGAAGAAGAGAAATACCTGATTTGGTGAGCACAGCCACTTTGAAGGCTGAGCCACTGTGTTAAGTTAACTTCGTCGTCTAGCTGTAACACCTAGCTGGCACGCCACCCGAAGGAAGCTGAGATACTGCCAGGTTGTCCAAGCCTAGACAGGAGCAGTCGAGATGCCGCAGACCTTCCTGCCCGTAAGTTCGCGCCTTAACAACTGAGCTATCTCGAGCCCCTAAGATTACGCAGTGCTTTGACAACCGGTTGTCTGTCAAGGATAATCAGACGATCAGTGATGAATGTGACCTGAAACATCCTCAAAGGAACTAGCGTTTTTGATCAAATAAACGTTTCGTAACTTGCTTCTTATCTCCTAACAGTAGTGTATGCCATGAGATGACAGTGCCAGAATGCACCTGTCTACTGAGGCAGCTACTCAGTAGTAAATTCCCACCAATTAGTTCCCCTGTAACCAGGATTATCATAAGCATACACACTTTGTTAGCAGTGGATTGATGGTGGGTTAGGGTAGTTATTTGTCTCATCCCTGTACGCTATTGCAGTCAAAGAACTTGCTTCACTTCAGGAAAATCACAGCGCCTATTTTGAGTTTGTTCTCCCACAATCTATGGTTTTCAACCATACCGAGCGACCAGCCATAGAAACATCATCAGTTCAACGGTAGTTTCAACGACAGTTATCGTAACTTACCTCAAATATTCTTGTTAGGTGTCATCTGGACTATCAGTTGATGCAGAAACTATCGACTGAAGCCGATTAGTCGTGTTTTGTCTTCATGTTATTTTTGTTTGTTCACATACTATGTATCTAGTAGAGTACGTGCATACTAAAACACTATTTAGCAATTCAGAAAGTCCACACAGTTAAGCACTGCAAGTATTTGTGTAGTGTGAGTGCAGGTTAGCCGGCGGATAGACCTTGTCTTGAGTAGATTACGCTATCGGTTTTAGCTGAACGACCACAGTACACACCCTAATGACAGATGAAGTCAATAAAACGGATGAGCACTCTGCAACACGTGACTTATTGGGAATATGAAGTGTCACAATATAACGAAACCACAGGATACTTGAATAGCGAACACATTATGCACACAAGACCCCTTGGTCAAGCCAGAACCTCGTTATTTCCAATGGATACTTTTAAAGAAGTCTGGTGTCACCAATTAAAAGTAGTTAATAGTAAGCTAAAGTTTTGGGTTGCCAGAAAGATCAAGAAGGTGCTTACAGGTCCAGGAAACTAGCTGAAACATCCCAACATCCCTCTGTTTAGACTGGCTTCACTTTCACAAGGAAAACATGAAATAGTTTCATTTGGTCTGTGGCAAGAATTCCGGTGCTTTTATCCCGTGCATAATCCCAATTGGTTGTGACGGCTGTACAACTCTAAACACTTTTGCAATGGGATCACAGGGTGATCCGCCAATAGCTAGTGCATGCGCTACAAACTTTTGTGTCCATCTTTATTTAAATGTTTTCCTTCCATACCCTTTTAGATGGTTCCGAAATCTCCCGGCCAGCAACAAATCAAAGCCGATTAATGAGCCCACCAAGCACCCTGACATCAGTTTTGAAAGAGTTATCCTGCTTTTGTTCAACGCGAATCTTGATGTCCCATTGATATGCTACACTCAAGATAATCCCTCCTGTTAAAGTGGTCGTGTTCGGTGACAAACAGGCCGACCCGGGCCAAACAACATTTTTGACTAGCACTAATTACTATTCGTATACTACGACCAGCTGTTTACCCTTTGTGTTTTAAACAGAAATACCAAATGGAGTGGAGCGAAAAACATGGAGACACATAGAAGAACAAAAACGAATAGGAATTTCTATATTTCAGCATCTCCCCGTGGGACGAGTGAAAGGAAACGGAGAAATAGTAACACTACTTAATCACCCTACGAAATAGGCCACGACGAAGGTCCAGAGGACATGTACACTCAGCTTCTCACCATGAGTTATTCTGGTGCGCAGATTTCAGGCGGAACCTGATAGCTTCCCTAGGGGCCTTAACCCTTTCTGGTTAGCCAACAAATCAACTCAACGGCTCAAGTTTGTTTAAGACCACACCAAAATCACACCCAAAGTAGACATCCGATGAAATTTATCCATCGATTCTACCGACCGCAAAAGCGTCCCCCCCCCGTCAACTGTCCATCAGACTGGGGGAGATTTTGCAAACACCCATGCAGGATGCATCTCTGGTTCGAACCACATCATCAATAAAGTTGGATTTTTCGACTTAGCACGACGAACAGGAGTTTATTGGCGGAAATGACGTTCGTAAACTTGGAACAGGTAATAACATAATTTGATGCGATTACACTATATGAATGATAGGCTATCCAACCGCCCTATAGCCTGGCTTAAAGACAAGTTAACGAGAATGGTGTATAAATAAAATACATCCAATCCACATTTTTCAGTGCCCCGTCCTGTGTCCCACAATGACCTATTTAGAAGGTATGGCGCTGCAAAGCTGATCTCTGTAATATATAATGGTTACTGGAATGACGGCTCATTAGTTGTTGGCTTGCTCGTCTTGCTTGGAGGTTGATTTGTACACGCTCTCTCATCAGTCGAGGAGATATTGGCAGAGCATTCGCAGTTTTAGCATTGTGCTACTACAGCTGAATGGAATTAACACGTTTCATCTTTCGTGCAGAACATTCTTGGGATGAATCGAAATCTATCTCTAGTGGATAATCCTCACTAAATGATAGTTGGTCATCTTCAGTACGAGTGTACATGAGTGCTCTCCGGACTTAATCGGCATTGGTTTATTTCCTTCACATAATAACCTGATTTTTTAAAAGAAAGTCGATGCGAAATCTGCAGTGAATCGGAGTGAAGGAATTGGCATTGTTGTGACTCCGATTAGATCAGTCATTTTAGCTTCATTTGCCACAAACTATCCCGAATTCTCCCTGTTTCTCTTCATGCTTACCAGCTCAGCTGGTGGGCTGATATCGATTTATCGTAGCGTGCTCAAACAGCGAGCGCCCTACCACATGTTTCAGTACTCTACGAATCCAACTGACAGAGTGCTTCACTTCAGAGAGAACAACCCTCGTGAGGGACCAAAATCATTCTGTCCTGCAAAGAGGTGCTCTAAGAGGAATCCTACTTGCTGAACTGCCGATAATTCCTGAACAAGTACATACACTGTATGGGCAAACACCCTATTCGCAAAGTTGCTGAAAATTGTTCGATAGACCGCGACCAATGTCGCCCTGCTTGAGCCCCATTTGGTCGCGGCAGTTCCCGGGTTTCCGTCAAACTTGTGTTCTACTTGAACCGAAATTGCACGGAATTCAAACAACAAGTAAATTTGCATACCAGTTTGGTTTGAAAGTGACGATCACCTGAATCCCAGCCGGATGAATCTCACATCAAACTTTCCTACAGAACAATGCGTTCCAAAAGGGGCACCTGATGCTGAAGTTCCTAAGATATTAGACATATCTAAATACAATTTCAAGGAGGAAAGTGCCCATTAGATTCCTGGAAACATACCGACAAACCACGCTACGTTCCTCTGATTTTCAGCCACATCACGTGTGTGCAGACTATGAAGGTGCATCATAATTGTGCTAAATGAACACACATTGTACCATGAATAAAAAGGAAAAATCCCTCGTCCCTGATATTTTTCAAATCAGTGTGCGATACAAACGCCGCCTCATGATTCAGCTGATAAAATATATAAGATTTCGCAGTACGTTCTCATGGAGAAAACTGAAAATTTTTCAGCGTCGCACGAACAGTTTCGCTCTTCTTGAGACAAATCACGTAGGCGCAGTCCCGAGTTTCCGTCAAACTTATGTCGTACTTGAACCCAAATAGTACGAAATCCACAAACTACACGCATTTGTGCACCATCTTGAGTTTAACAGGAGATTCACAGAAGATCTACTGAATCTCTCGTTTATTATGGCATTCGTCCGTAGAAAAAATTAGACTGCTTCCGAAAATTATCAACAGTATGGTAACCGGTCCAAATAGATTAAACCTACCATAACAAATCGGGTGAACTTATTGCAATATCCCAGTCGCGTCCGTCCACTTCGTCTTCACTGTTGTTAATCCCAGACCGACCCATAACTGTTATCTTCACGCCCAATTGATGAGTCTTCATACATGCATGATGCACAACGCTAAAGCTAAAGCGATTTCCTTCTTGCTTCGGTCACACTGTGCACATAACGCAAAAAGGAAGCAGCACTCCCCACCTTTTGGACGAGTCGCACTTTGCCTCCATTCGGCCGTGTTAGTTTATCCTCCTCCATTGTGTGACCAGCTGCCCAATGCAACTGCATTCACCCGATCTTCTCGAGGTCGTGTTAGAGAGTCTAACTTACACTTAACCGTCCGTCTGACCATTAGTGTCCCGTACGAGTCACGAGCCAAGGTGGCTAATGCAGCCTTCTGTAGGTGCACAGAGACCTTCAAAACGGTACATTTGTGGAACTACAGATGTTCACTAGGTACTCCCATCCGAAAGACACGAAGTCGTAGTTTGTCATGATTCTACAGGAAATTTCCAAAGAACAGCGGTTATCAACGATCGAGTTCAGTTGTGAATGCAAACCACTGTCGAGTTATGCTGAGCCTGTTCCTTCAGTATTCTTAGCTGAGCGATACCTAAAGAGGACCCTGAAGTTTTTGTCATAATTACCTAATCGGGTGAACAAGCTTGTTATAGTTTATCCGGACAACATTGATAGTGTTTGGACGATTCAGCTGACAAAAATTATCCATACTGAATACCATTTGCATTAGTGGGATTAGGTCGACGGTTAATATTTTGGACTAATTTCAGTGAAGAACAAGTGAAAACCGACGGAAGATGTATTCTCACTTGTGAAGATTTCTCTCCTACATGGTTCATCACGGCGCTCTGATCATCACAGTGCGTAATAGGTGCGAAAATTACGCATGAGTATCACAACCGAGTGTATCAGAAACACTCCATGATATTCTATCCAGGAGTCAGATAATGGTGTTCGATATCAGGTGTTCCGTTTACAAAGTATAAGTTGGTGGATAGGGTTCATCAAAACGGAACAACCTCGTAATGCCAATGGTCTTGTCGGCAATGTATGTTGACAAGTTGTGTGTAGGTCCACTGGTCACGATCTGGTCGAGCCGATGAACCGCGTCTGGGACACGTTTAGCTGGTTTGCATGTCAGGGCTTGTTACCCTGATCGATTATCCAGTGAGTGGACATACGTCTGCATTTGCGTGTGCATGCATCCATATGTACCGGCCACAAGCATTATGCCAGGTTTTGCATGAACCACAAAGTTTTTTTTATTTCATGTACAGGGACACACCTGCCTACAGATCTTGGCCTGATCTGCTCGCTCTCTTAATTTTGACAGCCTGTTTACTAATAAACAATTAAGCCAGTCGATTCGCAGCCACTCTGAGGTAAGGTTAGGAGAGCGCATTCACGCAGACTCCTAACCGCTGTGAATGTGGACAAGCATACATTCGTGTAGGATTGAGATAAGATCAGAGAGATTGGTTCTCTATTTCGATGGCAGACTATTCAAAATAACTGTAAATAGTTGCGCGATTACTAGGATTTCCAATCGCATTAATATCATTTGATCTGTTTCCCTTCTGTTTGAGCACAACTATTCTCACTGGTCCGCAAAATCAGGAAGCACTCGAGTAGAGTTTCGTCCTCGTTAGAGTTCACCAGCAGTACATGTTCCTGACCGAGAGCAGATTTGAACACCGATGTTCAGACATGCAAGTGAACCGGGTTCTCACTGCTCCTTCAGCATACCTTGGACACACCTAGCTTGTTGCGTGCGACCAGACTAGAGTGTTCGGGATACAGTGGTCTGATCGGTTTGCCCAAAACCTCGCAGTGCGTTCCGACCGTGCTGATCGCAGCACTTGCCCAAAATGCACCAAAGTAATTACCCCTTATCAGGACAGGTCGACTTGTCCCAGAACAGTCATCTTAGAGGTCACTGTTAGCTGTCCCGCGCGATTGAAATCTCAGGCCCAAAATGTGCTACACATAAGCACTGGCTATTCAGGAAACTGCGGGGCTCAGACCACGTGTGAACAAATCACATCCACATCACTGTGTGTTACTATTTTAATCAATATCATTAGTATCATCACCATCATTCTCGTCACCATCATAATTTTTGTGAAGTGTATCAATCGGGGATTCAATCAACTTGTCAGCTAAATGTCACATAGGTCTGACATGGTTTCCGGCAAAGAGCCCGTACGATTACGGCTTCTACTCTATGCTGGAAGACGGTTTGCACCAACACCACTGAAGCGCCCCATTACAATGGAGGATTATCAACAAACGTTGTAGAGCGGTCCTTCCAGCTCCCTTTTCTGCAAACAAAAGCGCTTTTCTAGCCGACGCGCAATTGATCAGTACATCTGAATGCCCCGACAACTGAAATAACGTGCGCTCCCGGGGTCGAACAACTGCAACCGAGAAGGAAAACCGGACGCAAAGTTTCCAAATCTAGTCCGTTTACTGGAAGCAAATTGGAACTGCCGAGAGAAATCCCATTGAGGACGTACATTTGCAACAAAATCAGACGCAGGAATGGTGCCATGGAACCGAAGCCCCTCATCATTACAAATCGAAAAGGGCATTTGAAAATGCACTATGATTGCTTGAACCGGTTTCTCCGTGCGCGCTCTGCGCTTAGTCAACGCTCCGCTTGTTCGAACGCCAACGGTGTCTCTGTGCCTCATACCCGAGTGGACTGGATGCACCCTTCCCATCTAGTCAACTGACCGAGCATGCTTCTACCTGAGGAACTGTAGGCGTGATTTCCAGATTTTCACCTGCCGGTACCGCCCCAACATACCCGAGGGGAGAACGGGGCCTACTATACCCGTGCAAAGGTGAGGGTTCCAAACGTAGGTGCCTACGTGTGCACTTTCGTGTGAAAACGCAACGTATGGATTGGATGGCCGGAAAACTGAGCGAAGGGCTGGGATCTTGAAGGTGTTGGGGGTGACTGAAGCACGAATAATTATCAAGAAGTCATTGCTGTTTAGTTTTATCCTCATAATCCCAAATACCTTGCCACCTCGATGGCCACAGATCAAGCTGGTCACAAGCCATTTGTCATTCCTGCTGGATAAGTTGAAACAAGCATGAAGAAAAGATGACATTCGGACAGGGTTACTTGGGATGATACTGACCTGGTGACAACTCATTCCATCATCCATTGACAAATATCGAACCGCAACGGAATAACCAAACGTTGTAAAACCAATAAACGAACAATGTTCCAAAAGAAGTTACCAATAGTTAAGGGAGTGAAGTGTGAACGCAAAAGAATGGCTCAGGTTTGGTGTATACAACAAATCGAGAGTAGGGAGAAAGTAGAAAACTGGAGACTGGAGGGAGGTAAGCGATTGAAAACCTCCGGTTTCTGTTCATTGACTCCGTCAACAGAACGCTAGTGTCGAGACCAATTCCTTTCGCAGACCCACGTCCGCCTTCACTAGCCTAATAACCACAGACTGACGAACGAAGGCCATAGGTAACTGGCAATTCGAGATCCACCCAGCCTTCTATAACACTCGCAGCATTGTTCACCATATCGATCATTTTCACTACTCTCCCATTAAACTACACTAAGGCGCATTGAGTCAGCTGACTTCAATGTATTCTTGACCACGAACATGCACCGGTGGCAGACCGCCGGCAGTCCCACGCCCACCCCAGTGACATCTGACTCATAAGTTAGGGCTGTCCTTTTCATACCTGCAGTCAGCCTATGCACAGATGAAAGCAGTGGAATAGTGAGGTAAGACCTGAAGTGATGTTTTCATAGATATTAACGACAGAGTATCGCTGAGACTGGGTAAAAATTTGCGATGTGAATGTTAGAGAAATAACGGTAACACGGGATAAAATCCACCAGACTTGAGTTCAGTCTTAAAACCGTAGGCGGCTTATACGTGTATGTTGGTTTGAATTATCAAATTATTTGGATACAGAGTCCGCTTTCATCGTATTCACTTTTTCCTTACATTTGATGTTGTCGATGAGGGTGAATTTTATCCCAAAATACTCCGAGCTTGAATTACCCTTATAAGAGGATGAAATAAGTAGTTGCGTGAACCAATGTCTCTTGTGTGACAATTGTTCATCCTGCGCCATTCTTACCCGAGGAATGAACGCACGATGAGTTCAGTCGTCCCTTCACGCCACATAAGCTGATAGTACCAAAGAATAAATTCCAGACAGACTCCATTTGTTAACGAAATTCGGGAGAATGGTCGTTCACTGGACAAAAATCCATCAAAAGGGACCCTCTCTTTATTGTAGGATGGTTGTTTATTGTGAGTGTTATTCCTACTGATGGGACCCACGTAGCCTTACCAGTATCACTAACTTTTATGCGGTCAGTGCTGATTGTTTTTGTTTCGTTTTGTAACCTCATGTTCAGGGTATAGCGGATAACTGAATTGAGCAAAACGCAGACTATGGGGATAAACTCTACACCACGTTTTTCTGCCCACTTTCGTCCTTAAAGACAGGATGTGAAGATTTCTAGCTAGGGACATCTAAAATTGAGTTTTTCAATAGTGCCACTTGTCACCATGACTAGACAGGCGAGATAGGTGGGTAGAGCAGCCGCTGACAGCTGTCGCATCCATCGTGTTAAAATGCTGGGCCTGCCAAATTCTAGTAACCTCCACACGGTTGAAAACACTGACAGTATACTGGCACAGTGCTTGTACAAATCTGAGGTATTTCCTGTAATGAATCAGGACTAGTGAAACAAACGTCATCAAAAATTACATCAGACCAATTTATGAAGCACTTGGGGCAGAAGGCTAAGGAAATACTTTTGAAATCTCTCTCAACGAGATGGTTCTCCTGTTTTTCCACATCAATTTTCCACTTTTTGGTGTTTTAAGCCAGATTATCAAACTAATAATCTTATTAGATGTTGTGATTCAGTTCAGCTAGACCTCGGCACATGCTGTCCAATTCCATTTACTGGGAATGCGGTAATGGTGATCGAGTGTCCTGGAGCTTACGGCTGTCGCATGTAGCACCGCCCTATGCTGTACAGTATCAGAACTGATTTTCTATGTGAGTACGCTGTTTCAACCAACACCGTCACCACATCAGTGGAAATTTCATGGAGCATTTAAATGGGCCATGCTGAAGGATGTATCAAGCGAAGCATTTGCGCGTCACTTTTGGTTTGGGGAACGCCACGACAGGTGCGTACCTCATAAAACTTGAACCGAATACTGTTCTGAATGTAAAAGTGATTTCTCCATTCATCGATGACAACTGAGAATTGGAGTACAATCCTGAAACGTCTCAAGAGCACTTCTTAGACGTCTGTTCCGTAAATTTGTAGAAAAAGGCTATTTCACTGGTATGGCATACGACTCGGATGTTTGCACAATCTTAGTGATGTGCATATTTGGAATTCCCTACAGCATTCTACCAGTTATGGCAACTAGTTACTTAGCTTAAGACAAGTTCGAAAACGTTCAAATTCTTCTGCGCATGCAACAGCTGTTCCCATAACTGATTGCAACGACGTAATTACAGTGTAATTACTCAGCAGCACCAAGCTCATGAATAACTTTCCTTTAATCGCCCCACCTGGTTTCCGACAGTGATATGTCAAGTTAGGTAAGTGTGCCGTCTTCCTCCGTTTCAATGGCGAAAACAATGGTCTAGTGTTGTGCATTCAGTCGATTGAGTAACTGTCATGCGCACCGTTTATCATTGCAAATGTCACCCACGTAGTTTCTACAGTAGTGCGACGTGTTCATATCGCTATTAATTCAGTACTGAAGGTTGGTATACATCTGTCAGAGAAATTAGGGCTTAGAGGACCGCCTATTTGAACCGCATCTGCCTGTCCATGCAGCCGTCCCTTAAACAAAAACTATTCCACCCCAACAAATTTCTTGAGAGGTTGACACGGCTATCCTTCGTGTTCACATTGTCGTTTCGTATTAACCATTCTTTCGCCTTCACTTTCAGCTTATGTACGTGTATTCTTAGACAAGTAAAGCGCTAGTCATTCTATGCTATTGAGTCTTGTTCTCGCGCTCAATCAGGATCTATGCTCCATCCATAACAGAGGTCACCGGAAGTAAGAGTGAGGATGGAGTACCTACATGTCTATTGCTAGCCTCTTTTGAGTAAACCGATGTAAAAAGTGAATGAATGTCAAAATAGGCAGAGTGTACACTCCTTATCTCATGAGTAACCTTATGAATAGTGTTCCTAACAGTAAATCTCTATTGGTATTAAAAGGTCCGACAAAATGCACGTACTTCAAACTTCTTCTGACGGTTATATATACATCAATAAAAACTCAAAAAGTTTTGGTTACAAAATTGTGGCCACGGGCTGCATGAAACCGTGCATGTCCTGAGTGACTGACATAACCTTATCAATAGACATTCGGCAATCCTATCGTAACACCTGCAATTCATTGCCAATGCTTTTCACCTGCGTCAAGTTTTGCAGGCAGCTGGTGCAAAACTAGGGAAGTGGAGGCACTGATAAGCCTAGTTCTTTGTTCTGAGAACCAAGCAACACTGTAATGATAAGTCTTTGTTCTCTTTTGAGTGCATCGGATTGCCTCCCAGGAGCGCATCCAAAACCGCAGATATCAGTCCTGCGTAGAACACAAGGGAATGAGAACATCTATGAGCACCAGGTTTTGATAGGCTAAACTGCGCTGTCGTTATAGCTCTGACTAGGATACTTGGCCCGTGCTACTCAGGTGCACCTTTCAATTTCGATTTTCGGGTACCGAACGTTTTCTTATTGATGATGTCTTCCTATAATCTATTGTTCTGTCAAGATATTGTTGTCACATGTCCTATACAATTTGAATTTTCGTTTAATATGCTATATGCGCGGAATTATGGCCATATAACCCATTCAATCTGGGATTACAAAGGGCGAATCTTTAGCAGATTGTAGAGCAATTACACCATTACTTGCGCGCTGCTATCCGAAGGTTTTAAAAAATGTTCAGATGATCGATGGCACTTTTCGTGAGTAACAGAAGATGTGGTATTTTCCAATAATCCAATGCACTAAACCCCTGTCAGTTTTCATTAGATTCTTGATCTAATCATTCCGGTATTCAGCTTAGACTGCCGCTGAAGATCCATCTCCAAGGAGATCCCGAATTCGGGATCGAGTGGCAGAACCACCTACTATGTTTTGGAAACCTGGGCGGAACGTAGATTTTTAACATGCTTTGTGTCACCCGGAGAAAAACACCGTAGATATTCGGTCAGTGGATCCCTTTAGACGGGGTAATTTTCCATTACATTTTAGTGGTTTTCCTCGCAAAAGATAAATGTCAGGAAGGCCAGCTTCCTAAATGGTCGAAACTTACTGGGACCCTCTAAATCCGCTAAAATCGCAGTAGGGAAGCCGTCAAGCATCCAGACCAGAAAAGCCCGCTTCCGATCGAATGCTGAAGCAGTCAATCAGTTCATCCATGGCCGACAATGATGAGCGTTCACTCAACGCGGATCGTACAGCCTGGATTCAAGGTCAAAAGTGCGCTTTATGTATCGCGACGCTGTTCGTAATTTTTACACTCGCTTGTTCGCTGTTGTGTTCCTTGTTGGTGAGTCTTTTTCCTACACTAAGTCACTGGAACGGGGACTGCAGTTAGGTACAACACTAACGTATTCAGTGAATCAAGGAAATTCACAGACTAGTTGAGTTTGTCCCTGTGAGTGGGCCTTCTCAAAAGAATTGGTATGGTTGTTCTCAAGGGATAAAGTACTTCGCATCAGTCGTTAGTGCGGGGTGGACGATGTCACCTCGATTGGTGATGAAACGTTTGCAATCCAACTGCCATGCTAGGCTAACAGACCAACAACCAATCCCCATGCCGTCTGATATGCCGAAGAAGTAACTTGTGTCCCGTCTAAACTGGTTGGAACCTCATAGAAGGGTCTGGAGCAGTCAAAATCCAGTTCTTCTGGACTGCTTTTACCATTCTGCAGAACTTTTTTTGCGCTGACCACCACTGAATCAAGTTTATCCATCAGATGTGATGCATCGGGTTAATTCAACAGTTCCTTTTATCAGCGTGCGGCCCTCGAACTTTGAGTTACGTAAATGCAGACAACATAGACATCAGGCAGTATTGATAGGCTTATATTTTCATATACCTTGATCGTCAGAGATCCGTATTGAGATATCACTTATCTTTTTTTAAATTATGCTGTCGCTGTACAGCGTACAATTAGATATTG
Source organism: Opisthorchis felineus (assembly GCA_004794785.1). NCBI lineage: Eukaryota > Metazoa > Platyhelminthes > Trematoda > Opisthorchiida > Opisthorchiidae > Opisthorchis > Opisthorchis felineus. Next base: position 182,861 of record SJOL01006394.1, on the reverse strand, counting down.
TAGGTGGGTTACTCTTGCATCCGCAATATGTCGTCTGTAACAGGACACGCGGTCTCAATTTTCTCTCACTGTGTACGCCTAGTTCCAGCTATGAAGGCTGTTCGTTATTTCGATATCCGACCTGACTTTGGCATGTCAGAAAAACTCCTTGCTTGTTAGGTGATCAGGGAAGGGCGGATTTTGTGTGCTCTGCCGTCAGTTGACCTAGATTAGTATATGCGGTCTCAGACAAATCAATGGATAAAGCCTCATCTGTTCAAATGATCGGCTGGAGTAGTATGCGTAAAGCTTCCGTTGAGCAACACTTCTATTTGTCAGAGTTATCAGCATAGAGTTCAGGGCCAGAAACGGAAGTAATTCGCTTGGGTGATATATCGCCACATACAGTAGGGTGTTCATAGGTGGCGACCGAAACTATCCATCACTTCGCAACGCATTACCATGGGAATAACCACTATACCAAGTAGCTCTGTAAGCTGCTACGAAAACTACCTGATCCTTAACTCCAATCTATTCCGAGCGGACCGGATGCTACAGACGCATCCCGTACCGCAACCATACACGCACACACAGTGCAGTTATCGCGATCTTATTAGGCTTCAAGGCCACTGTTATATTTTCGCACCATATGTGAATTCATTCGCGTTTGCCCTGAACAATAACGGTACAACTATGATCTGTCTCTGGTAAGGAGCATCAGATCCAGTAAGACCTGTCATTTGATATCGTGAAGATAGCGTGCGAATTCAAGTTTCAACATCATAGGCACACACACACATACACGGAGAGAACGAATGTCTAACACATCCGTTTTAATTCCACGTACCCATTCGGCTGCCTTGTTTACCTTAGAAATAGTCGGTCCGAATGGCCAATTAATGTCGCAACCAGTGTCCGGACGACACCGACTCTGATTGCAGCTACTGATTGCGACGTAAAGGGCTGATTGGACTGTTTGTGAGGTATTAATCAGCTCCCAAAGGAGGACCTAACAGAGTTGATACAAACAAGCATGTCAACAGCGCAACCAGCTCGACGCCCGGGTCGAGTCGCATACGACAGCTACGGTGAACCGATTTTCGAGTTGACCGATGATCCGGAGCTCAGTGAGCAGGTAAGTTTGGGTCTCGTATGAAATGTCACCATCACCCTAATTGTGGGTTCAGCACACGAGTACTTTGCGTTTCGAACTAAAAGATGGCAGTTCAACCTTTAGTATTTTTTCACATGGAGTTAATGCACATATTTCTTACTTGACAGTGTGTTTTCAGTTGTGTGGTGTGACGATTAAAGAAGATAACACTGGAATTCAGATTGACGGGGGATGTGGAACGAACTTTCACAAGTGAAATAAAAATATCTTTTGAAAGACACAAGCAGGACCGTCCAGTCCTCCCCATCAGCCTTAGTGTGTAGGGTGGTGGTCAAACTATAAGGTTCATTTGGAATTCTTGGGAGGGATAGAGGCGTGCTAGTCATTACTAGGACTTACATGGACAGTTCCCAGGATCACGAAATCATGCTCACAAAAAAGAGCAGATTCGCCTACTGTCTCAGCCTTACAGCACCTAGAGCTACTGATTAGTGACCAGAGCACATACATCTATTAACAGTGAGGATGATCACGTCTAGCGTTGAATACATCTAGACCCTGTTCTGGCTGGAGGTCTTCCACTGATGGCTAGTGCGGCGGTGAACAGCAGGCGGAATAATCCAAGAGAACAAGCCTTGATAATAACACAATCGCTTTGTGCAGTTGGAGAGCGATGCTGTTTATTGGGAAGATTTTGATGGTCTATCTCTCGGTCAGCTTAAGTGAATTCAAAGAATAACTTTTTAGGATCTGTTCCTAAGTGACATCACTGTACTCCTTAAGACCCTTAAATGCTCTGCTCAAGCATCTATAGCACTGTTAACCCAGTCCCCATCTCATTCATTGGGAAAGTGTTCTGCGGGGACATTGACCGCATTTTAAGTGTATTAGGGTGGCAGCTTCTCTACTTATCTAGTAATAGGTTAACTTTTTCTTATATGTTCAACGGTCCACACATTATTATCTTCGAAGCAAACACTACAGGAAGGGGAGTATTCGACATTCTCTCGGGTACACGAAATCATGGCTGACGAGGAAAGCTTTTATGGGCTTTTCATTCATGGCAAGCTCGTAAGGAAATTGCACTTGAGTTACGGAATACTGATCAGCAACGTATTTCCCAGGAATTGCTTAGCTAGTTATTCATTTTGACGAGCAGTCTGAGTGCAAAATGTAACACAAATGGGGTCTACTTAAAAGTGAATTAGGAACGTGACAGGTGATTCGACTGTGGGAGCAGTTGTACCTTTCATTTCAGTCGGCGTCCAGCCCAAGGTTTAGTTTAAGGAAGTTGCTTGACAGCGCATCCCCTAGCGGTACAATAATTGGTCATTTTAAGCAAGTGGTGATAAAAGGGATGGAACAATAGTTGAATTAGATAAATGGTGACGTGTGCCATCCATAGGATCTGAATAATTTCATAGTCTAAAATTTTCTCCTGATCATACAGCCTATTGAATCGGCCTATTCAACATCAAGCATCATCGAAACCGTCGATCCAGCTCTATATTGATAACTGTCTGAAAAACTCAGTTGGAAACCTTTTCTACCTTCAGTCAAATATCTGGTTTTTAGCATACGTACATTGGAAGTCTGAGCCTAAGGTAGAAATTTAGGGTCGACCTGGATTCACTACTGCTGATCAGCAACGACTACGGTGACAGTGGCATTAATTACTCGATGGCTAAGTAACTGTTGGAACTGCCTCCGTTGAAAGATCTAGATGTGGCCTGAATGACCCTTTCTCACGGTACGAAGAGGGGTCAAATCTCAATTACCTTGTGCGCAATTGTCGAACGATACTAACTTACCCAGTGAGTGAGCCAAAAGAAACTCAAATCTATTTCCCCACTGTAGGTTTCATCAACTGAGATACGGTGTGCAGTTGGACACAAAGGGCGAATTGCATCTGTATGGCTAGTCCAAACTGACGTAACTGTCTCACCAATACCATGTCATACAGATTTCACTTTTTCGTTGAAACCCCATCAGCCTGCTGTGTCAGATCAGTCTTGTTAATTCAGATGGGAGAAAGTATATTTGATGTAGGCGTTTGCAGGATTTGCAGAATTCACGTCCACTTCAATCTTGTTTGAAGGGTCGCCTTCCTAGCCAAAGGGGGAAGAGCAGTGGACTCGAGTTAGAGCTCATCAGCAGTGTATGTCCTCGGCCATGCCGGGGTTTGAACCCCGGCCATCTGACATGCGAAGCGAGCCTGTCACCAATAATCCATCAGCGCACGCCGGACACATCAGAATTTTCAAGTCTGAACTGGTGAACTTGTTCACGATTGAGTGATGCGATTGATTTGTCCGAGGCATCGGAACGACGACCCAGTAACTGTTCTGGTTGTGTTGACCGATTGGCTCGCCTGTCAGGACTTCCCAGTCAGGTAGCTTACCTGAGTGCGCTGATGGAGTAGTGGTAGCTCGTTCGCCTCGCAGTTCACATGTAAAGATTTCAAACCCTGGCACGGCCAAGTATATGTACTGCTGATGAGCTCTTACAAGCGTGAAACTCGAGTCCAGTACTTGCCCCATTTAGTAAGGGGTCACTGGAGTAAATGCACCAGGATAAAGGGACAACTATTCAAACGAGAGTGATGTGAAGGAGAAAATGTCTTCGTTCTAGACTAAACTAGGGGTCATTTATGATTACGTCATTTGGAGATGACTTCCAAGCTCCCATCATAGAGGTTTAAGCCTAATACCGGCCGTAAAACGGCTGCGTCTAACTTGGGAACATGATCCAAGCTCGAGAGCATCAAGGAAAATTCCCATCAGGTATAGGGTACAGTCATATCACATCTCCCAGGCTGAAATATGTGAACTCTGACCAGCAATTGCTGATTGGTTCGTCTTTAAATGGACTAGATGGAAAGGTATAGTTAGCATGCTCTTGAAATTTGTCTGTTATGTCAGAGGTTAATTGTAGACTCCCAATACTTTCTACGCTGCTACTGGCTTTCCTTAGAACTGTCCTCAATTTTTCGGTCTACCTATCTGGTCCTCTTGTCCGCCTTCATCGTTGATATCACCATTGGGTACACGCCCAAAGGGACCGAAAATCCAGGAACCAAAGTTGCATCTGATCAAAGAATAAAGGACTTAGATTATGCGGACTATCATCTTTCATCATTTTTCGGGCGTCGGTCCGCGAATCTCCCTTAAATAAACTGCCAGGAGTGGCTCCTGGTTTCGACACAATCAAAGTATGCAGCTTTACTCCATATTTACAAAACCCATGTGCCTCTTCGGAACTTCAGGGCGGGAAGCCTGTTTATCTTGTTCTGTTTTTGTATATTGATAGCTGTATAAACCAGTATTGTAGTGTGACAGATGAAGTCAACGCGCACAACACAAAAGCGCGAGAATCAGTCGCAAAATTGAGTCATTTATGGCCGAAGAGCTGTATCCACAAACTCGCTGATGAATCAGTACGTTAATAATTCATACCTCCAAATTCAGCAGAAACAGTTTGAAAATGCTTGTCGACCAAGTCTCTCATTCTTTTGACGAGCTTCTTGATGTTCACCAATTCAGTTGGCCACCTGCTACTTCCAATCCGGACTGCCGGCCTTCAACAACTGCAAATGCAGTCTCTATATACGGTACCGAAACCTAACCCTTCCAAAAGGAAAACCTTAAATGTCATCAAGCACGTGATCTGAAGCATAGTGGGAGTTTGTTGGCTGACACTTGTTCGCAGTGAATGGTGAGTGAGACTGACAATCAAACGGAATCCCAAGACCAAAAACATAGCTCAAGGTAATTTAAATATATACTGCGTGTATCTATCTATCGCCTTCCAAAGAAAGAAAGAGCGGTTTTTTGTCTCAAAACTTTGCTGACAAGTTCACAGGATGCGGGCCAAGACAATACACCTTCAGTTAAATTGGATGCTGTGGAATCCACGCAATTCACCTGAAACTACGGGATATTTTACATTGCAGATCTCAATGGCAAACACTCTGTCGCTTCCTGGCCGACCTGCCAGCTTAATTTTGTCGTTGTGAGCAGCAGTTACGTTGGGAAAGGTTCGTCACCGCTTCTGGGCCACCTCTGCTGGTGACACCTTAATTCAACATAATGGTCAGATGTGTTTGGTTCACTGTTTTCCAAACTGCAGGCAGCTAGTTCCTGACCACCTTCCCTAAAAGCACAAGACGCTTTGCTCTAACCTCCCACCCTTCCTTTTTTCACTCTTTAGTAGTTCATTTTGCCTTAGTGATTGTTTGGCAGCTAAGACGCAGTATTTAGTCCTGGTGTACTGCTGTCAGTGATCATAGTACATGGTTCAAGATACGATAAACTCTTGCCGACAGCTAACCATGGAATGGCATCATCTCTAATGCGCTCTTGTTGGGAGTAATAAGCTAATCAAACTGAAGTGAAACACCGTTTCTGTGACTTATAAAGAGATCTAATCCGGCCGAACTTAGTCGTCTATCCCGGAGTCTTCCCGGGAAGGGAGTACTTTGTTACGCATCAACGCACGCTTCTGTTTTAGTTGGGTTTGAATGTCGTAGGTGAGTCTTCATAGATTGCGCATTGATGGACAACAAACCGCAGATCAGGCATTGGTCTCCGTTTACCACGCATGCAGCGAAAGCCGGGTTTGCCAAAAAGACAATTGCGTCCGATTTAGAGAGTAAATGATGAAAAAAGTATCCGGATGAAAATCATGGATCACTTTCAAGAGAGAGCCGCTAAAAGGAAGCAGCAGGAAGGAGCTGGGTCTCCGCCTGTGAGAGTCGGTCAGGCAAACGCATGCGGACACAGTTTAATGCCGCGCTTAAGTGCTTGAAGCGGCGCATGTTTGGCGCACGGACGCCTAGTCCTGCCTGAGCGGACTCGGCGACGTCCCTTCGTCCAAATTGTGTTGACTGCGCTTATTGATTGGAGATGTAAGATGGAAACCTAGACACACGCGTGCACTGACAGGCTACATCAACCTCTACTATTCACTGCCGCAGTGTGTCCGTACAACCACAACGCTCTCTAGACCGTTCACACGTTTATCGTGTGCGCAAGTTCTGCATGCGTGGATTACGGGCCTTACGTTGGATTGCAGGCGCACCGCGCTTGCGCAGACCACGTGACTTGAAACGCCTACTTGGGGTAAGTCAGTATGAATGCCTGCCACTGCTCTACCAACGCGTCGTTCGCTCTCGCTTTTGTTGATTGCTCGTCCTATTGGGGAGTGGTCTATTAGTGTCATGGCAACCGGTCTGAAGGAACCAGCACCAGACCGCTCTCTGGAAAGTTGGTGATGTACACTATCGAGGCTTCTCCGATGTTCTCATTGTTCTCAATGTCCTCAATGTTCTCAACATGAAATATCTGATTTATGGGACTCTTCGTATTACATGAGTGTGGTCACGACGTGTCTCAGCTTTGGAGGACTTGGGAGGTGTAAAGTGCATTCAGAACTGTAGGATATATATCGCGACTCTACCATGAATGCTTTGCGGCTTGTGAAGTGTCGCAGATTAGAGCACCACCATCGGCACCCTCCAGATTTTGGGATCTGCAGCCTAGGGTCAGATTCTGGTCGAAAACTTTGAGAAAATTCAGTCCATCATTCAGCTTGAAAGCTGAACAGGAATAGCGAAAACAGTTATCCCTACTCTACTGCGATTCAGATGTTGAGAGAGCGTGAAATTTCACCACAACTATTGACCCAGCCTGAGGTGTATCTAAATGACGACGGCATGGTATTGACCTACTCTCCATTTCTGAAAGACAGTCCGGCGGGGCACTTCGGTCAACTGAGTCGATTACAATCTTGCTTTCCAGGATGGTGAGGACGGCAGATCGGCGGTAGGTGTAGTGCTGCTCTATTGGTCGACATAGCGTAAATGAGTAGGCGATACAACCGCGTCCAGATCGGAATCCTGCTCTCTCCTCACCTATCTGCAGCTCACGAATTTTTGTCAGCCAGTGACGTATGGTGAGTGTTTGCATTTTCGATGCAAAGACTATTAAACTGAGCCCTCAGCAGCTGTTACAGACAGAACGTGCTTGTAAAGATGTGCTCCGGAAAGCGGTGCATAGTGTTGCGCTCACGCGAGGGGTTTTCATACCTATCACACTTAGATTCACACTGAGAGACAATACAGTTGTTAGCGATATACCTAAAAGTGGCTTCGACACACTCCACAAGTGCTCCCGGATCACGTTTCAATAATCCTAGGACAGCTTAGTGAGATACAGAGGGCGCACACTATAGGAGCCGTTCGAAATCGCGCACATCTTCAAAACGCTCTGTCTCAGATAGGCACATTTTTCTCCATCATCCTTCTATATGCATGAGGTGGGAGGAAAATGCATCAGGAAACTGTTGTTCCAGTTAAGCCGGAAAAACCGGGTGCTGTCACCCTGAGGAACGAGAAACAGAAAAACAGTTGGGCGTATTTATTATCAAATGCTTTGGTGAGTTAAGTTGTCGTAAACATGAATGAAGTCGATCGTTTTGGATGCGAAAAAAAAAACATTCTGAAAACGAACAAGGAGAAATTCAGAATACTTTCAGTGAATTCCCACGCCTGGTTGTTTGGTTGATATTTTCAGGGCAGTGTACCCATTGCATTCAATTCTTGAGAAACGGTTTAGCTGCTCTTTGATTTCCGCGCAAATTGCGACGCCGTCGGGCACACGCTCTGAGACTGTGGGACCCGTGCAAAATTCAAAGCTCATATTTTAAGAAACTAGATACGAACGACTTCTAGATATCTACCTCCGCCGTAGAGACATGTGGTATCGATTTGGGACGACATTCCCAAGCTGCTTGAACCAGAACCTCTGTCCACTGCGGTTGAATTAAGTTTTTCGACCATGAAAAAAATGTACGTGAAGTGTGGTGTGTGAACAAAGTGCATATCCTAATATATCATTTCCATTGGAAAGATGATTCCTGTTACCTAATTTAAAACAGTGATTTAATGTCATTCATAGAATTGTTGGCGTCTAAGTCAACGGCTTCTGAAATGGCACACTATCTCATCAACCGAAGGAGCAGTTTGTAGCATGGAATGATATGTGCACAAAATCTAACTTTCAACCTAGATTAATAGAGTGCTGTCTTTTTGGAAGTAAGTTCTTTCCAGTGCGCCCTCAGCACTGGAGTCTCTTCTTATGGTGGAAGAAAACAATCGACAAACTTTTAAAGTCGATATATCGTATACTGACAAAGGAACTCCATCTGTAATTAGTGTGCCAAGTGCGAATGTAGTAATCTCACGAAAAGTGAATCCAAACAAACAAGTTGTTACGCACAGCAAGGCAAATCTTATACTCAGGCAATGACTAGTATCCTTCTTCAATCAAGTCTCCACTTTTGCGATTTGCTAATCCGAGGTTCCCCCATTTGACAACAGACAACCGGTCTTGGCTATACCGTTTATCTCAAAAGAACAGTGCGCTTAAATTGATGAGATGGTTTGAACGGTGTCGCTTTCATCGGTTCATCAATATCGTGAGTAATGTTGGGAGGTACACAGTTCATGTAGACCTCCTCTCCAATTCGATCACCTGCTTTCGATAGGATGGTCAGAAGACCCCAAACCGGATTGTTGAACAGAGGTTGATAAGAAATAACGCAACAATCCCCATTACATTGCACAACAAACTGAGCAATCCACAAACTCAAATTCAGCAAAAGTGTACTGCACTCTCAAACAGCTCCTTACGCACACAAACGATATTTGGCACGTCCAACCGAGTTCTCGACCGATTGCCCATAGTCTTCCGACGCATATGAATATCACATACAGAAGACATGCCAACAAGCTGCACGTGTCCAGACCCTGGCATCGTTGACTGTGGGCACCTGTCGTCTGTCTGAAACTCGCCTCCAAGACTCGGGTGTGGCTATCTCCGACGTTCTCGGAATGAAGTTCTGATGAATTACACAGATTACAGCTATCTGGAGAGTATTATGCTGCAAGGCCATCATCGGCACTACTCTCGTCGAGGAGGCTCCGGTGTCTACGGGAAAACGTTGCATTCAGGATCCCGAGAACACTTTTGGTTGTAATGGCATATGCACCCACTGAATGCAGCTCTTATACAGATGAAGAGGGCTTTTACCGAGAACTGTAGGAACTACCAATAAAAGTGTGCAATACAGAATTAACTGATTTGGGTAAAGACATGAATTCTCAGGTAGGATGAGTCTCACCTGACAGTCGACCTTCTCTGCATCTCCAGCACAGTGGCAACAATTAAACGAATGTTGAGGCCTTTTACCGTATTCGGCCAGGTAACAAACGGACTGGTCACCTGGCCTTCAGTACCCCTATGGAAACAAACTAACCACATCGCAGTCAGTTATCCATGGCCAGTCTACATACAAGGATTCTGGTCTTACACAAATACAGAAGTCTATTCTCACCATACCTTGTATCTGCGACTATAGCGAATAACGAAAATGCCAGGCCAAACGAATCGACGTTAGCCAGCTACAAGACGCTCAGGTCACGCATAAACGTCTTTCTGAACTAACCCCACGCTTATCCGTTCCCCCTCCACCCGAAACGATCCTGAACGACTGGTCTCACGTTTGTAGTGCAGTTCAATCGTAGTAAAAACCAGTCACTAGATCTACCACCAATCCCCTTGGATCCCTGAAACCCGTCAGTCTGATTGACAGCGACTACAAGTGCATTTGACAAATACACAGAAAGGAACTGAACATATATCGAAATGAATTAGGAGCTTAGGGACACAATATGCCTCTGAAATAAAACTGGCGTCTGAATTGATGCACTTCGGAAGAATCACCGAATTTGTTTTGGGAATCGTTGTAAAGAAACTTTGCGTTAGTCACATTCATTGAACGAAATGTTCAGCTTGTAACTAACTATTCTAGACACATACAGAGAAAACACTAAGTGGAACGTGTTGGCAGGCAGTTTAATCGGTCCGCTCTTCAAGATATCCCATTTAGACCCATATCCCATCCTACATGGTGGGTGAAATTGAACCCTCCCTGTTCGGCTGACATCTCCGCAGAAAACTGGACAACCGAAACGCCACAAGGCTCAGGAACACGGGAGCTACACACAGTCTTGTTCAAATAATAGGGAACCGTTCTTCTCCACATAATGACTCCGCTATTTCAACAAGGCGTGGGTGAACAGGGCACCACCACTCTAGAGCACATCTTTACAAGCACGTTCTGTCTGTAACAGCTGTTGAGGGCTCAGTTTAATAGTCTTTGCATCGAAAATGCAAACACACCATACGTCACTGGCTGACAACAATTCGTGAGCTGCAGATAGGTGAGGAGAGAGCAGGATTCCGATCTGGACGCGGTTGTATCGCCTACTCATTTACGCTATGTCGACCAATAGAGCAGCACTACACCTACCGCCGATCTGCCGTCCTCACCATCCTGGAAAACAAGAGTGTAATCGACTCAGTTGACCGAAGTGCCCCGCCGGACTGTCTTTCAGAAATGGAGAGTAGGTCAATACCATGCCGTCGTCATTTAGATACACCTCAGGCTGGGTCAATATTTGTGGTGAAATTTCACGCTGTTTTAACCCGTGGAACACCCCGCATCTAACGTTACTGGTCGCTCGCGATATTTTCCCCAATTTTTCCTCTACCAGCAATCATCGCTAACTGCGAAAATCTTGAGCGCGTATTATCCTACACACGGCCTGATTTTTTGGATGTTGACGTCGAAAGTCCCTTTTCAGAAACGTACTTACTGGTCTGCACACCTTAATTTGTGAATATTGTGTGCTGTCTAACTTTGCCTCATTTTCTTGACCGTACGCCCGTAACATGCTTCGACAGCAGTACTCTGATGAGTATGAACTTTTGAGATTTACCAGATGGCAGAAGATTCTTTGCCTTCATTGTGATTTCTATTTCACGTAGTAATAGCGTACTTCCAGACTGTCTTTACAGACTGATTGGCGAACTACGTTATCTTCGTTTTTCCGGAGCCTTGCCATAATATCTTTACTTTACGGTTGAAATCGAGCGAGAGAGAGGAAACTGGAGTTTTACCATTGATCACGAAGTTTGGTATCATTTTTCTGGAGCTTCCTTACAACGTTTTTTGTGGAACTTGTGTTGGTTCCATGTTACCTCGATTTGTGATTCAATAAAAACTTGCTTTAGCTATTAGGGATGTATTTTTCGTTTCTCAGCTGCTCTGGCGTTAAAGTTTGTAAAATCATATGTTCCTCAGGATTTCAGTACGGGTTAAGTTTCACACTATTCATGTTTGTACTGCTTGCCACTTCTGAAGAATAGTGTTTGTTCGTGAAACGTTCACGGAGATGATACGTTTGTTAACACGAGGCGTAATATGTTTTACGTCCTTTCTAAGTGATGAAGCTTTACACTGAGAACACAGTGGTTAGTTATCGAGACAGTCATGCGGAATCGTACAGTCATACCTGCGGCCAACTAGGACTGTGGATACCTACTTCGGCAAATAGGGTCATCATCGTCCCAAAACGGAGTCAGGCGTTACAGCAAAACCGAACTAGGCGTTATGAGTAGTGCATTACGAATATACATGTATCGCGATATCTCGAATATCGTAGCAACTGAAACATGAGGCGGCCTGGTACAGCACATTCAATGGCCTGGAAACATCACAAACGAGAGATTCAGCTGGGTTCCAGGTGAGTCTCTCGCAAAACCAAAATTGTTTGCAAATGAGTGTATTTCGCTAAAACCGAACCTAGTTGCGTCTCAGATGGAAAATATGTGAAATAGTTCAGTCTGTGAAAAAGTGGATGGTGTGCAGATGTGGACAAGGTGAGTGTAGCAGAACTCGAATGCACCGCTGCTTCAATATCTGGCACATTCAGATGGACATGAACTGTTGAGAGGTCCTGTCTGGTTCAGCCGTCGTGTACAAAGGTTGTGACAAAGGCCACCGTTAGTAATCGGACTGTGGGGCGATATCAGTTGCCGTGACATCTCCAGTAGTTTCACTATAAATATTGATAAGTTATGTCTGGACGTAGCTTCGTGCATCCGGGTACTCAGTTAGACCGCTGAACCCGGGACTTCTTACATATGCGTTGCAACTAGAGTCGGTCAGATACTTTGTCGACTGTACTCCCGTGCCATTGTGAACTACAGTAGGTCGATGCACTACAATCTTATCGTCGATGCGCAGATTATGGATGCTCTAAGAGCCTGACGTTAAACGTTATACCTACCAAGCAATTGTGAGTTCGCTGTTGAACATAATCTATGAACAGACGGTGCCATAGGGCTATCACCAAATCGCAATCGTCTGCTCTCGTACAGTCTGACTTTTGTTCATCTGGACAGGTTGGAAAAAACAAAGACCTAGGACATCTATTTTTTCTTGCACCAAAACGAGCCACCAAATGCATCAGTAAATTAAGGTAACTTGTAGAAGCTGAATCGAATCGCACAGTTGAGACTCTTCGAAGGCAAAAAATCTGATGGGTCTGACCAAAAGTTGTTTCTTCCAGGAGAGTCAAGACCAACAAAAAAGCCTTCGCAACCAATTGGTGATTTCCTCACATATACATCCGATACGAGTCTATCAGACGCAGTTAGATCACTATACGAGTGACAACGTAAACGGTTCGTGCATAGCCTAGATGCTTCTGCGGGTGAGCCTGTGAATCCGAGGTAAATTTGATGAGATAAGATTGGGCAGCAAAGTCGCAGAGGCTCGTTGAAAGCCATTAGCCGGCCTAAGCATGATTGCATGAATCACGAAAGAATTCTATGCTTACCAGAGTTATATACAAGTGAATAGGATGGTGTGTAAGACCGAACTTTCTTCGCTGGATTTATTTAGGTCTGGTCATGCTGTTCCTTACGGTCCTACTCTTATCTTCCCCCCACACTATAAAGGCGTTTAACATTGCTGATGAATTTTCTGGCTAGCCAAGCTTACAATGAGCGACGCAGAGCGCTTGTTTTTTGGTCATGTCAAAGGTATTTTTCAAATCAATAAATAAATGACTTAGTTCGTAGCGGTAAACACTTATGCTTCATGCTGGAAAGACCAGTTTTGTTTGGCCACTTGAATTTGTTGACTCTCTCCGAACCAATGACTTTTGGTCCATCCCTTTGATTAACTGACTCATTGATCTTCCTATGTATCCATGAATGTCTGTGTGTTATTCGAAGAAGGATGTTGACAAAAAACGCGCTGGTAAATGCCACTAAACATCCTTTCAATGTGGATATGTGGTTTCAGTCGTTTGTCATTTACTTATACCACTGGGATGTGTAGCTGTGATTGCGACTCGTTACATTATGCACGTTTACGATGTCGGGGTGATGACTAGTGTGAGATCGAGGCGAGGCGTAAAAAAGCCATTCTTTATCTGGAAAATGGTTTTCATTCAGTTGGAAAAAGTTTAGAACCGATTGGGAAGTCATCTGCCCAGTTAAGAACTACCGATTGTTTTCCAAGCCCTTCTGAAACGATTATCCGGAGAAGTATATGCCCTCAGCTCCTCAACGATGATGACAGCTGAATAAGGCCTTTGTTGCACCCGTTCCCTGCTAGCTTCAGGCCAATTCAATCTCGACTGATATTTACTGTTCAAGAGCGTAACCTTCATCTGAATCGCTGTTTGAATATATGGCCGTTGTGTGAACCTTGATAATGTCTTATTTCATCAGCGGCCCCGTTAATCGATAATACCAAATTTCGACAAAATTTTACTTAAGTGTCCTGCTGTGCTCACGCGGTTTCATGCTGGCTCCAGTCAATTTTGAACAAGCAAGGGAACAGCTGAATCGATACGTGTTACTTTCAGCTACTCACTAGTAGTGTGTAATCCGATGGTGAGCCCAGTTGCAAGCTAGACAAAAAGCGGGAAGGAACTTGCAGATTGAATTGCACCATAAAATATGTTTCTCCCTGTAACAGCGCGCCACAGCCTTCTTATGCTGAGCTTTCTGCTCTGTTCGTTTAGCCGAACCTTACTAGTTAATTGGAACATTGATTTCTGATGGATCACCTAACAGAACGTCGTGATGATGGGTCACGAAATGTTGACACCATATTAACATCATGATGTCAAGTGTTTCACAACTGAAAAACTGGACCAATTCCGGGACAATAAATTGATTGTATGCACAGTGTTGGTTGCCATCTTTTGATCATCACAACTTCACAAAAGGCCAACAATTTCAAGCTTTGATTGGCTGACGAGGATGTGAAGAAATGTGGTCAGCTTTTGGAGATAAGTCGCAAATAAACCGCCCTCCGTTGCGAACCGCGGTTGCTGAACGGGTTCCCACAGACATTTTAGGAACAACTCCGAAATCTCTTGTGAACCAGACTTACATAAGTTCCATTCTAACGGCAAGAAATGGATGAATAAAAAGACTTTTGGAACTGGCCGGATACGTCATTGTCGTATAGCATTGTGATAGGTGTTCGAATGACGGCTTATATTCTTATATTGGATAGATCAAATGAGGCATACTACTCATATGCAGTGCAGTACAATGGAGACAATGGAGACTTTATGTTTCAATGAACACATTTTCTATCCGAAACTAACGTGGCTCAAGTTGTGTGAGAAAGTTAAAGTCACGAAGCATTTTGGTTGCATCAAGCCGCTTCACGAACCCCGTCCAAAAAAAGCGGCTCCTCGTAGGGCGAACATGATCCCATTCCCAAAATTATTGAAGTTTTCTAAACTTGGCGACATACGTTACCTTCTGGATAAACACGGCAACTCAATTATCACATATGATATACAAGTACAGGTTCAAGTACGCATTGCTTTCCTTACGGTTGGATATGGGAATTATAAAATAGGGGATTTCGTCTTGTAGTTGAAGCCAATCTACACTGAAAAGCCGAGATACACCGTGTAACCGTTTCATTCTTATTGGAAATCAGCAGTGTGCATTTCAGAAAACTGCAGGGAGCTTTGAATGCGCGGCTTCCCGGCTAGTAGCCTGAATACTTAACGGCTTGGCCACCAACAGCTAATCATCACTGTGATTAACTCGCACTGAGATAGTATATAGATAAGCCAGTATGTAAACATTATATATATATATATATATATATATATATATATATATATATATATAATCTAGGAACCAACCAGTATAGGTAAGCTCTATTTACAAGACGATATCTCCAGTGAAAATTTCCGAGTCTCCCCACGCTACCAATAACACATAAGTTGCTCGGACGAAGGTTAAATTTACAAGACGAGTGAAACCCTCATCTGAAAAGTCGTCGCTTAAGAGGCCAGTCAACACGTGATCACGTGATGTGGATACCGTCACTGAAGAATGGGTGGCGCTATATCTCCTCTGAGTGCGAGTTAATCACACTGCTGATCAGCAGCTCGCGGGCGAATGGTTGTGTTTGATCCCTAGTTGGGAGGTCACAGGTTCGCATCTCTTTTGGTCTTGTAAGATGCCATTTCTGGTGATTCTCAATAAGAATAAAACATCTGTACAGTGCTTCTCGGTGCTTTTGCATGGATTGGCTCCGCCTAAAGGGCGAAATCTCTATTGAAATTTCCCATGTCTCCTCACACTACGAATCAGTTGCAAAATTACTAAAACTGAACCACCGTAAACTAATTTCATGACGTTTTTTTATCCATTTTTCTCCATTACTGGTGGTAACGGTCTTTTACATATTGAGCTATTCATGGGATCTCTTTTACATATTGAGCTATTCATGGGATCTCCATTCTTTAGTGGAATGTATCAGAAAAAAGCATGTTCTGTCTTTGATATTGACAATTGCAAACCTAGTACGAGTTTGGCATTCCCATTATAAGGGAGATTTCGTTGCAGATAATTGGTGTTTTTCTGGAAGCTGTCTGAGTGAGCTGCCGGATTTTAGCTTCACTTTCATTCATAATCCGTTTATTTTTCGGTAGTTCCTCTTGCTCTTACTGGGTTATTTATTCGACGAACACTAATTTTGGAAGACGAATGAAAAATGAATGAGGTTCAATCTGTTTCACTGAAATTTTCTCCTCGGTGTTTATTGCTAAACTGTACGGATTCTCTGAAATATCCCCATTGTTAACTGAGAATAACACCATGTAAGCGAAGGTAACTTCTTTGACATCTTTTCGTGTGGCTCAATGATACATGCTTGGCGAACAAAGTCGATCAAAATAACGAGTAAACCTCAAACTGCCTAAAATCACTTGTCAGTACTGAAGGTCAGGACTGATAAGGTTGGGATGAACTTGGTGGGTCACGTGAAGCTGCTACATGATTGTCCGTCTAAGAGGTACTCCAAGTCTACACAAAGCGCTTTTGCGTAAAAAAGCCTGGAGCCAAAATTATGAATACCAATTGCTTCTGCAACAGAAAGAATTACAGTTCTTGACCTGGACAACGATAAGTAATATCTGGTTGAGTTTAATGCAACGGCGATCCCGTATGTTTGGAACAGACGTCCGTTGTTTAATGGCCTTTGCGGTTTAAAGGGACCCGCGTCCACTTGCTGAATGCAGTCTCTTCGGAATGTGTTTGGGTTGTCGGTAATTTGGTCAGTCGGCAAGTCAGCATGATTGAAAGTCTTGAAGCAACCTCATTTGGTATTCTGCAGTATGACAGGTAATATGGAGTCGATTGTTCCGACAAACAATATGTATATGTTTTCGAAAAAGGCAAAAATGTAGAAAAACTGGGTGTACTATCCCCTACTCTATCCGACTCTCACTATTATTTGGCCTAGTTCATTGTAGGCGATTTATGGTCCAGCTTGGATGTATACATATATATGCAGAGAAATGGGTTTATTTTTTTAATGTTTCAAGGGGATACGAAGAATGAAGACCCCACCGTCTGGACGGTTGAATAAGGTGGGAAGGCCCAAGCAAAAGTTCCAAATTCGTTCCAGTGTCCAGTGAATAGTGAGAAAATAGTAGTGGCAAACGCATGGATCAGACGCCAGTTGCTTGCTAGTTTTTCTGATGAACGATCTTCTAGGCCTTGTAAGGCCTGTGCCGCGGAACTGGATACCACATTACACCTGGTTCTGTCTTACCCAGATTGAACAGCTTTAGCCCATAGTGCTCGTTTTACCATTCCTCAGCGTTATCACAGAAAGTCCGGCTTGTGTGATGCCTACTGACAAGCGATGCCTACCAAACGCACGCAAGATCTCATCAGAATATACCTTCTCTAGAATTCTGAACAATCGTATACATATAAGATTATTCAAGGAGAGTCGAACACTAAGAGAAGTCACCGTGAGTTTTAACACTGTTGCAATACAAACCCACCATAATGAATAAACCACATCGTCTTCGAAAGATACTGAGATACAACTGTTTGCACTCGAGCCCCTCGGAGTTTCCAGAATTAAATGACGAGGAAACTAAACTGTAGAACCTTTAGTTTGTGGTTGTTATCCAATATGGCGGAGACTGTTTGTTGGATAGAGCTCAATCAGCTTGCTTAACTGATGCCTGACGCCATAGATGGTCTTCAGGGGGTATTCACTACCCCGTTCTCCTTGAAGTTTTTCTTTTGGCTATAACGGAACCTTTCTCGTTGATTGAACATGGTCGGGTTTACGAGCTCCTGGTGGTTTTTTAGTGTTTAGCAAAAGTAAACCGTGAATGAACATTCATCTGGCACATGTCTGTATACATGGCTCCTTCTCCATTGCAAACCCGAAAAATGCGAGCTAATTCGATCGCGTTGCAAGAGAAAATTAGCCGTGCGCAGCCACACGGTAGTATTAGAGACAGAATCGTTACAGGTGAGGTTTTTAGGTGGAGAGGGTACAGCGTATTCTCAGCTAATCAGGTAGATTCAAGCTGACATATCATCAGAGATTTCCATGTGGCAAAATGCTTCATTGATACACCCTGCTCATCATTTATGCCTACAAAAATTCGTTTTTCAATGTAGGTCGTATAGACCATGCTTATTGAATTATCACTTCATTTCAGCCCGGATTCGGACTTCTTTTTGATATTGATGGCGTCCTCGGTCGCGGAGCAAACGTATTCCCACAGGCACAAGAAGCCTTCAAGTTGTTGTGCAATCCGGATGGGACAGAACTCCGCGTACCAGTGGCATTCGTGACTAATGCTTGTGGGGATACCTTATCCAAGGTTGAGCGTCTGTCGAAGTGGTTCAATGTCGAGGTGAGTTTTAAGGGTCATGAAGGCAACTGCAGTTGGCTAGAGTCCCTGGTTTTTGAGCGCATGAGTTTACTCACTTAAATAATTCTACTCAAGCTAACCGTTGCTTTGGTTCTGAAAGTTGAACAGATCGAGTGAACCACAATTACTGAGTCTACAAGTTTTCAAAATCCCGACTCCATTTTCACTTATTCGAACCTTGGAAGACCTGGAGTGAACAGCTCTGTATTTGTTGTAACCTGAGAGGTGGATCGACAGAAGCTTCGGTTCGCTCTTGAAATTCATTTTATCAAGCAAAATCAATGCCTTTTTATTAGTGTACAAACAATAGTCCCGGAGGTCTTTCTGAATCCTACATTGGCCGCTTGAATTCGCCTGATTGTTACCGGCTCGGCTCCTGATTGGTTTTTTGGTAAATTGTATCAGGCGGCCGCGATTTGTTTATAGTATCCCAACTGTTGATCTGACTAAGACCAATGAAGCCCTCTGACTGGATGAACTTAGCCTGCATTAACCTTCATCTGTACACTGTGAAGCACTGAGGTTATTGTTCGGCAGGCTTTGGACCGGATTCGAATAGCTCTTGGCTGATTATTTTGCCTTTCAGCTTGTTTCAGGCTCTGCATCGCTTGCTACTCCCATAAGTATGCGGTAGAGTTCGAATCGCATACTACTATCTCGGAGTCTTTCAGTAGTAGGCTATTGCGTCCTATGAGCTATCTATTAGAGTTGACGTTGGTTTGGTCTAAAAATTAGAGGCATTTATCCGTGTGATTCCGCCTGTACTACAAAAGCGAGAGTATTCACGAAACATTCTTCACTCGAGTCACATGATTAGTAATTTATAAGTATTGGAGTGCTGTCTGTGATGAAAGATAACCACGTAGTCTTCCCACCGTCAACTGTTTGCGTACTTGTGATATTATTCGGCTGCTTTGTGTGATTTCTTTCCTCTCTCTGGAATTGCTACTTAAAGGCGATCGACCAAAATGACTTTCTTCTGGGACTTAGCTCGCTTAAGAAAGTCCCAAAATGTGAAGGAAGTTCCATAGAATTGGGCCGAATGAAGTCTTCTTGGTCGGTTGTCAGAGTGGTGTTGTCACCGCCGCAGTCAACTACAGATTGGTTGTCTATCGCCAAGCCGGATGTCAATTAGCTTGCTTCTCGGTTTGTGGGCAGTGTCTTGTATTGGATGTTTATCTACTCAGATCCTATCGCTTACCATTGACCATGGGCCGCTGATACCCATGACAGTTTGTGACGTCACGAGAGCTATTCGCAGGAAGGACGGAAGACGTCCTTGTTGTTATATGTGTCCTAGATCCCCATGAATCAGACCAATCGAGATGGTGCGTGAAACTTGGTTTGAGACAACGAGGAGTGCGTGTATAACGGAGGCACAACTGTTTATATTTTTGAGGCGGTATCATGCATAGTTGTTAAATATGCCTCATTAGAATCACGATTAAATGCGCTGTTCTCATGTGTCAGTCTACCGGTGTTCCAACCTCAGTTATGCCCTGCTAGTTGAATCTTCAAGCAAGAATTAACTGGACCATACTTTAAGACAGCGTTTCCCAAATGGATGGTTTAGTTCTGTATGGTGAATGATGCTGTGAAGTTGCGCACGATGGCTTGCTCAGAGGTGATGGAAATGTGTTTGCTATCTTGGGTATTTGTGATCAATCAACATGCTTGTTTCATTCGTCAAAATCCAGATATGAGACGTCATGTGTACGAAATCTACAAAATTATTGCCTTATCCTGCGAGCCGCCGTTCACGCGTATCCCGGCTTACTGGGATGGATCTGTGATTCGCAGTTTTGAGGTTAGTTTAGACAAGCCAGAATGATGAAAGTCAGTTAGTTACTGACGACTTTGTGTTGTTGTCCGTTTGGCAGTAGGCGTCTCAGTTTACGCAGTGCTCTCTGTTTATATGCAGCATTATTGAGGAGAACCCTAACGGTTTCCAGATATTGTCCTCTCGGAGAATCATAACGAAGTTAGAATCTAACAGATATGAGAATTCGCGAAATGCACTCACTTGCACAATAATTTGCTTTTAACGGTAAACTCAACTGAATACTAGCAATCCCCGTTAGAACCAACTTAGTGTGCGAATGAGTGCAGTTCGCCAATGGCATCCAACTGTGGTGCAAGTAGAACATACATTTGAGGGAAATTTGGGGACTGCACCTACTTGATGAACCTCAAGAAGGGGGAAACCGTCCGTGTGCTGTCGAAGAGTTTTCAGCAACCTTATGAGTAGTGCTTCGTCAAGAGTTATGAGAACTTTATATTCTCAGCCACTTTAGGTAGTGCGTAGATTTTAGCAAGAGACAGCGCTTACAGATGAATGCAAATCCAATACTCTATGAAAATCATTGAGTTGTGAAAAATTGCCAGCGGTTTTCCTCCACGTTGGACATACTCTGTTTGATATTCCTCGCAATTTCCAGCAAGGTGCCTTTCCTCAAATGAAGCATCTTCTTATGACCCTATGATTCCACGATGTATCATGTGTTTTGAGCTATACATAATACCTGATGATGACCAACAATGTATGCCCCAATCTTCTGATTGCTCTATCCTGCCTTGCTTAGACAAAGAACCTGTGTTTTCTGTGAATGACAGTCTCGTGCCGAAGCCATCGGCGAAAGCACCCTTCCGCCTTTTACAGATTGAACAAGCACAAAGTGATTATTTCTCATCATGTCTTGACTTGTTTTGGATGAATGGATCTCGGTCCGCCCGTCTTGCACGTAAGATCAGTCAAGTTCACAGATTAAACTGTCGACTGTCAATCGCTTTTGTTCGTTGTATTGCTTGTGCTAGGGTGTTGCGCTGTAGATGTGAAGTAGTTCTTATTCTATTAATAGAAGCTTAGTTCATGGAGGACTGGTATCACAAGGAAAAGGTGAGTGGTAAAATTATTGCTTCAAAGTATTTCTTAGATGGCCTTTTCTCATAGAGAGGAGCTGCCGTGTAATCACGGTTCCCTATGCATCTGCTGGTTTGTTGAATTGACTTGTTCTGGGGCATATTTGTCAGGATTTTGTAAGACCCTTACATTAGGATGGAAAATGGTCAACAACAGCTAGTCAAGTTTATTATGCAATTGCAACAAGTCATCTACTCTTTGTGAAAATGAACGAAATTTGCGTGCTCTCTACATTGATTTTTACGTCAATACACCTGCTAGTGTCGGTTCTCCATCTGTCAGACTATCGTGATGATCACTAAACCAGTATCTCTTACAAACACCGCTTTTATTCATCTCCCACAGTGGTGAACTTAGTGAGGACTTCTGACGTAGTGCTTTGTATTTCGGGACATTTTGCATCCGCGTGTTAAATCACTAAACTTTAGAAGAAAATCTCCTCAGTACTTGACATAGTACACTATTCATAAGGTAGCTGGAGGCTCTTCATAATCTCAAATATGGTGCCAACTGAGGCATGGAGCTGTGCAGCACATTCGGCTGAAGAACATCCTGAAAGAGGGATTCATTTGGGTATTCCGACAATAACAAAGTAATTTTCAAATGTGTTCTCGGTACGGTTTCAGGTATTGGAAGCGTGGATTCCTAACATTTCTGGATAGCTGGTTTCAGCCTGTTAGTGTGATACAACTGATATCGTTTCGAGTGAAGCAACGAAAACCTCAAGATTGGTGTTATTCAGAAGGACCGCACATTAATTCGCTGTGAGGAGGGACGCTGTTGTGGACCCTTCTCAGTTGTCGTAGTATGTGATGTAAAATAATGTTTTGCATCTAATATTTGCGCTGTTTTGTTCATACAGTGCATACTAAATGCGACGGGAGATGGTGGCGTACACAAGGAGCTGAGTGAACGATCCGCTCAATTGTCTGAGAGCCACGTCTTATGGAATTTGTTTATCTAAATTGTCGCGCAATCGGACAGAGGGCTCTGTTTCTCATGTGGCTGGGAAATAGGCAACACAAGTGGCATGCAGACGTCAGTTGGATCGTACTTATTGGAGGCGGGCGGGCGGAACGGAAGACTAACTGACGAAAATGTCACACGAAGCAACCACCTACTACCACCTACTAATCACCAGTCAGGAAAGAGTCTGTTCATTGATACTTGCAAACGTCGTTGATCAAAAGTTAAGGAAAAATTGGTTCACCATTGCGATAATCGGGGAAAACATCACTTATGGCTAATTTTTGATCGACGTATGAACCGGGTAAGCAAGTTTTATTGTCCTGGTTACAGCAGAAAGTGGTACAAGTTACGAAGGCTTGTTTGAGTAAGAAAATTCTTCGCGAACCTGCTAATAAGACAGCCAGCTTGTCGTATTCAGAAATTTATAAAAATGCATTAAAATGGGGAAAATCATAAACCAACCACCCATGCGAATGCGAATAAATATGAGTGTCTTCAGAGATGCCTTTCTCCTTGTTCAGCAATTAGTTGGGAGTCAAACCGTCTAGAGATTCTGACGCCTTGGTACCGTCAACTGGAACTACTCATCTGGTGCTGAACGTTTAAAGCTAAATGATTGCACTCCATCCACAACTGTTCGGATTTTGTGACACTGTACTATTCCCTAAAGAACTGAGTTCTCCGATTTACGACCGCCCTGATTAGATTGAAGTCGCTGGTTTGATCCGAAATCGTTGTAGAGGACATGCTATGAAACTTTCACTGTGTGACCTAGTAAGTGATCTGTGTTTGGTTGTTTTGTTGAATAATCGTGCATCTTCAGGATGTTGTAATGTGTGATGCATGGGTCTTCTGACGACCCAGTGGACACCATCGTGGATTTGCGGTCGGACGATCCTGGTTCCACTCCTCGTATTAGACTTTGTGATTGATTACCGGCCCGCGTCTTGGAAATCTTACGCATCTGGCAGTTCCATACTGAGGACGATGCTGTGTTTTATGTCTTCTCCTTGCAGATAGATCCAGAACAACTGATCCAGGCTCCCAGTCCACTGACCGTATTCCAAGAGTACCACAAGAAGCGGGTTTTGGTGATTGGCCAAGAAAATGTCCTGGAAATTGCTCATGAGTAAGTCTGAATTGACTTTTGTGCAGTGAAGCATTCCAGAACGTCTGTTTATTTTAATGAGACCAATCCGACTTTTTTACATATCAAAGGGCGTGGTATCTGATGTTCTTACAAAAGCTTGCAGACGCCGTCACACCCAGTCCTCGTGACTTCGTTACAAAACATTGTCTATAGTGACCCTCTATAGTGACCAACCCTCTGGTCGCTACTGTCAGCGCACAGAGTGAACAGATTTTGCTGTGATGTCCAACTGAGCATTCAGGTGGTATGTGCAAATAACAAACTTTCCAGCTCGTTCTATTTTTGGAAGCTTTTTTCTCTAGTGGGGCTATGTAGGAGACGGAGCTCCGTATTCTCCAATCGACCAATGTTCTATTAGAGAACAAACTTGCGCGTAATTTATTACCATTTGAATTGTAGACTTTCTTATGTGTTGGTATGCAAATTTAGTCTTCTTGTAATCAATAGAATACATTTGTGCTTAAAAGGCTCGTCATCTTTCAAACCAGCAGAAATTCCCATGTCATTTCGGGGCAGTGGACCTATGCTAGTGATATGCAATAAGAAAACCGGTCAGAAACGGTCCCGCCATAATAGGCGGTTTGTTTCAACTCAGTACTTGTTTGGTCGCCAAACGTTTTTGCAATTCCCTCACAATTTTCGGGCCGAACCGGTTAGATGACTAACTGGAGACATATTAGGTCTATCTGTAATTTCACGAGGATTCTGCCGGACCGACCAAATACGTTTGCAATCAAGGTGTAATGGCCGCAGACGAGTTTAATCTGGTTGGTTGAGGATGAGGTTTTAGGAAACAGGAATCTACATTCCGTTTCCTGTAACCCCACAGCGCCCACAGTTCCCGGATTTCACTCAGTCGGAATGATACTTTTCCCTCGGAAGTCAGCCGCAAACACTTGAGTGCTTGTACGATTTTTCCACGCGTATGACAACTGTTATGTCTGTCAAAATTTAACCAAACTAGTAGTACCACATGCACAGAACCCTCGAACTTGCAGCACACTGGTCTCTTTTGCTTCTGTTTCGTCGGAACCAGTACGTCCTCACTCAACTGGCTTATCGTACAACGTGGGAAACCACTGCAAAACAGAATATTCTCTACATTGCGTACCCAGATCACAACCTGTGCTTCGTGACATGTTCATACACGCATGTTTCAATATGACGTAGACCTGCTGATATCACAAAGTTGACGCCACTGTGGTTTGGTTACACCCTAAGTGCATTGATGAATGGTTGCATTTCACATGGCAAGCGCTAAAACATATCGTGAAAACTAGAATCGCCAAATTTCAAAGCTGTGGTGGAAAGTAGAGTGAGTTTTACCAGAATCTGAATGAGACAAATGACGCAGAATGTGAACAGAAAACACAACGATGGATGATTGCACCTTTCCAATGAGCAGAAGGCTAAAGGCTAAGGCTTTACTCTCTAGGCCCAGCTTTTATCTCTTCATCCTCATTATCTACAGTTAAACTTCTGATTTAGGATTCACAAACTTCTTTTTATCCATGCGTGGTATTTTCTCTATATTTCTTCATTAAAAGCATTTTTCTTCTGGTATATATGGAAGGCATTTACTCAACTATTTCGTGAGTGAACATGACAGTCCCCGGATTTTAGACTTTTAGGTGAATGCACAGAGAACAACGTGTGAACTCTTAGCTTTGGCATGGCACAGAATCCACGTTACGTCAGTGGGGCCGATTCCTCGCCCTTTTCTCTTCGTCCATATTGTGTATATCCGGGCGTTCCTCCAACCTTTAACATTCATCGTTAGTCGTTGATCCTATATATTTCATATTGTATGCGGCGATGGTTTGTCAGCAAGGATCGATAGACGACCGAAACGGTACGATTCAGGACCCTGGGGACCATTGATTTTCGCAGGAGATTTAGGGGTGACGTTTATTTTGTCAGAGAATCAAAGAGAATTCTCACAATGATTTGTCTCATTAGCACACGCGGATTCAACGTCAAGCGTAGCTAGATTATTCATCCATGAACTGAACTTCGTTTTTGATGTTCTCGTTTCAATTTAGATTAGGCTTTCTCAACGCGGTCTGTTTGGACGATGTCAGAGCAGCTTATCCCCTACTGGATATGGTTGATCATGCGAATCGGCGACGCACGGTAAGTTGCTTGTCTGGTAGAATGGATAATTCCGAATCTGGACAATGTTCCTCTTCATCGTAATCAGAAGCGTACCGCCGCTTCGTTTGATCCTAAGGAATCGATCGGTCTTTGTTGATCTAATTTGATATATCCATGAGATATCTTCAAAGAGAGACCGATGCCTAAAACCTACACATTAGGCTAGTTTCCGCTTTGATTGGTTTGTGTACACCGGACAAATCTATTGGACTTCGTTCGTAATGCTACATGTAGCGGTTAGATTGGATTTCCAATACTCTGGATCACAAGTCAGACGGCCACACTTCTTCAATAGCCTATTTTTTGCAGGCTCTAGAAATGAGCAACTGAGAAAAAAATAGATGTTCGGGGTAGTTAAAAAATCCAGCAAGGTAAAAATTACCACACAACAGAGTGAAATCTGAGCAACGTGACACATTATTTTCCATCCAGATTGGTTTCCATTGGGACACCGTTTCCCTCTCCTTCTACGTCTCTGCACCATGATAATCGTTACCAACATAATCAACGTTGGTGACATCATCCTAGTCAGCATCATCTGCCCTGATAGCAAAGGAACACCCATGGTTCATCATCGTACAGTAATATCTCAGCTCTTTCGGAGTATATCATTTTGCTCAGCATCATATAATGTGCTAATTAGGTTTCAAGGCATCTTCAACGTCTCTGTCTCTGCAAATAAGTCTCCATAGGTTTTCAAGATTGCGTCCAGATGTCCTTTTAAGGGAATACAACATGAGATTGAACCGGGGTCAATCATGACCGACTGGCTCACAGTTTGAAACTTGTCTGCCGTCCCATCCGTTATTACGTTTGAGTATGTCGACTGCGTGAGATTCCCTAAATTTCTATGCACAAAACTGGATGGTTAGGTTTGTTCTGCATTTTTTTGGAGGGAGGACATTCTATATTTTGTAATTTGGATTGTAAAAGTGACTTAGAGCA
>SJOL01006394.1:54956-155458 GCA_004794785.1 Opisthorchis felineus | reverse complement strand
TTTTTTTTTTCGGTCAGAACTTTCGTCCAAGTGAAGTGAATATTTCTATCAAAGGCTCACTTTTGTGTGCACGTAGGTTGTTAAATTCAAACCGCATCGTTTTCAAGTCCCTGGTATTGGGATCTTATTGGGGAAAGGAAGAAATTTTAGCGGTCTAATTATACGGAACATTCCCCTTTTTGCGCGCCGATTATGTTAGCACACGCTCGGTCACGGATTATCCTGCTACCCTCAGGCTAATGGCTATTCAGTCACCATACACGAAGATTCAGTGAGGATTTACCTATTCCCCAGTGTCCATTTGAGTAAGCCCATACAGAACCAAAAAGACAGGTTTTCCCGAATATACAGCGGTGTCCTCACACTCAGTGGTTTTAATAAGAGTTGGTAGTGAGTGCTGTCGTAAAGTTAGGTTTGATAACTTGTAAGTCGGTGCCGGATATGTGAAAAAATTTTCTAACTCACTTTCGGCTGAATAGCCCTTCTGCCTTGTAGTGTGGTTTAGCCAAGCTAATCGCACCGGGACAGATGGAGGACCTTCCAGATTTGTGCCTCAGAAGGATCTCATAACCACTCCACACCTATCCGTAACTTATTCACGTAACCTCTATTTTTCAGGCAAAAATAAAGCCCGTTTCGAGAGCAATGGATCCAATCGAGAGTGAGTAATCTTTAGAATGCGTCCAGTTTCATCGTTACAGTCTTCAAATGTTCTTTCTATGACATTCTCCTGTTGGTAGGATTTGTGACCAGGATTATGTGGAAAAGTACACGGGCATTTTTTACAGATAGTATGATAAAATTGGTCGAAATTCGCCAATAGCCCATTACCGGCTGCTCATCATGTAGGCCCCGTTATTTTTTATATTAGCATGTTCGGCTGGAAAACAATACACTGAACGACAGTATCGTTTGAAGATCATTGGAACCTCCAGTTTGCACTAATTCGATATGCAAATGAGTTGTCGGTGTAATACGTGGCTTTTTTTTATAATGACCTATAATTTCCTTAGTTAAACATGGATTTTAACGATTAATTCGGTGTGGAACGTGTGAGCACTCGTTGAAGCTGGAGGAGGGGTAATGGATGAAGATAGTAGAGCATATACGATAACTGAAAGACTAGTTTGAGTTTTTTGGGATAGCCTTGACGTGGGATCTGCTGGAGACGACTGTGTGATTCAGTTGAGTGGATGAGGTGCACTGCATCTACGCGTTTATGCAAAGTTAGATGTCTTGAAAGTAAGTTTATGTATTAGTAGGGTCCTTCACTGCAGCTTATTATGGTGTTACGGAACAGTACGATGGAGTCAATATCGATGGGACGGACAAAGCTTGTCCTTCCCCGCTGGATTTGGCGTCTCAAATGCACACACCAATATACCAGTGCTTCTTCAAATGACTTACTATCGTTTATTTTTGAAGAGCATGTTCACAGACACAAAAAGTAAATGCAAGCGATGAATGTGAACGGGTTACAGGATAATATGAGATAAAAGAAACGTTTCTTTCGAAGTCATGCAACCAGCAGTCCGAACCCTGGTTCTGTTGGTTAAAGTCATTTATGCGTAGTCATTCGCGTCTATCTAATGGTATGGATTTTTCGCCTTATGGTTGTAATTCCGGTGAGGTCAGGCCATTTCATGTTTACAGACTGTATTCTCATCGATTCCTCAGATTTATAGCCGCCTTACAAGAACCGAGTTGGTGGATCTGTATCAGTTTAGGCAGTGTTGCTGCAAATAGGTGGTTTCCTCGCTAGCGTTATCGTCATATTGCATACTTAGCTCTAAAGCCATGTAAATGTGCACTGCAAACAAGCACGTCGAAACAACTGTCCTTTCCAGCTGATTAGTGTTCAGCATTGCTTGCCCGGCTGGCACAACAGATGTGGGCGAACAAAGCTCGCTATAAGGAAAAATTTTGGAACAGCAGTTGTGTCATGCTAATGACGTGAAATAAATGTTCACCGATTTCGACCGGTTTCGCAAAGCTGGTCACGATGAAACAAGGCAGCTCAGCACAACTCACTGATCGCAGTTCTTCGGCTCATGCATATGATTTCAGTCGTGTGGCGGGGATAAATATACTGCAGCCCTGATGTTTCTGTGCCTAGCTGGCTCGCATAAACGGAATAGGGTTATGGTGCACTCGGAGCACATTGGTCATGCCTGAAGCATTTGGGTGAAAAACAACCCGTAGCACGCATCATCTTCACAAAATGACTTGGTCAAGTCTCGTTTCGAGCTGAGTGTTCGCTCCCCTAAGTTGTCAATAGACAGAACAGATTAATACAAGAACGCAGAGTTTATTGTGGAACATCACAACATTATAAGTAGCATGTTATAGTCACCATATAGAATACGAAAGTGAATGGAGGGCAATTTCCTGTGGCCTTCCGGCTTTTCGTTATTGCAAAACTCAATTCCTAGCCACTACAGGAAATAAGAGATTCTAATGAAAACCGAACAGCAAATAGATCTTGAGCCACCTTCCTTATTTATGCTCCTGCCCATTTCTAGTTCCTACCTTGTTGTATCTCATCTTAGAATTCAAAAAGGGGCTTGCTTATGCGAACAATCGAGATCGAAGGAAGTTTTTCCATGTCAAAATTCTCTCTCACTGGAGAGTAGTTTCTGTTTCCGTTCGTGCTCTTTAGGAATTACAAGCAGGCTTTTGCAAGTATTATGCACACGGTGCTCGATTTGCCTCATTTTATTTACCCGCATTTTTTGACACACGTAAACCGATTGACTAATACTTTTCTTAGTTCTTATCCGCCAATTTTGCCATCAAAGAAATGGCCGTTGAAAGCCCTCTATCATCAAAGCTAGGGTATTCATAACTTTCTGTCAAAAACGAAGAGCCTGTCTCATTTCACAAAGCAAAATTTACCGCACAAGCCTTACGCCCTTTCCCACTAGGCATTTCGGATCGAACGTCAGCTCCTAATGCTACATCACTTCTCATGCGGGAAATATCATTCTCTAAATCACTGCAGAACTTTGAACAGCAGAACTAGTAGGTTACAATACATGAAAAATGCCCTTGAATTGTTCTTTTGGTTCAAATTCCCGCTGCACAGAAGCTGATCTCAAGCCTCGGCATTTATAGTAATAATACTAACAATAATAATACAGTAATCCTCCACAGAGACGCCCCTATTTGGAAAGGGGCGTGACATACGTTCTTCGGGTTTAGTCTATAGGATAAAACGTCAGTGTACCAGGTGTGGAAAAGTTGCACACACCTGTGAGAGCTTCCTCGAGATACTCACTAGTCTCCTACTGAGTTTGTCTCCTTGTTTCAACATGATGGAATTCACACTGAATATCTCTCATTTTAGACCAAATTTTTGGTTGTCTCCTCACAATAAACTGCGGGAGTTGGCTGGTGCCTTGAATAGCGTCTGTTAACGTCACGTTTAGTTTCTGCCTTTTTTTCATTTCGTTTTCAAAACACCCTAATCAAGATCTCTATTCATACCCAACTCAGTACAAGCTATGACCCAGTCTCAACTCAACGTCAACTAGCAGCAAAAATTCCCGATATCTTGCATGGTCATTCACAAACCACTCTAAAATTGGTTGGTACTCGAAAAGCAACTTAAACTTCTTAGGATTATGTAGGCCTCAGGTCACTAGCGAAATTTGGCGATGCAGACTTTGCTTCCTTCTGTAGAATTGTCTGCCATACGATGGAGGAAGTGAATTGCATCCGAAATCTAACGTGATCCAAAGACTGCTCACGTATATTGTGTCTTCAGACCGCGCAATATGGGTGCCTTCGTAGCATAGTCGAATTTAACTGACTGCCGTGCTCCTCGAATCAGAATCGTTATACCACCACTTACGGCTTATCGGACTATGGTAATTGTTGCGTGCACAACCAACGCAATGCTCAGATCTGTTTTTTTTATTCGATACTCTTCAATGGGATGGGCACCTTGTTCTTGATGGTCTTCCTTGAAGACATGAGACATTTTGACGCTACGTCTCCAAAATTCCCTTTTTCCATTCAATTAGGGAATTCTCTCCTGATTATTGTATGACAGGTAAACTTCAGTATTTACGATATCTCAGTTGATTCTGTCCAGAGCTTATGTCAAACGGTAAAAACCGGAAGAATAACTTGCTTCAGGTCTCCCAGACGGAAAGTGAGCATTCCATGACACTGCTCCACCTTCATCTTTTTGACAAGACCAATGCGCGCCCCCGCTGTCTATTGAGGGCCTATTTTATTAATTGCACGATTCATCACCGTGGACTCCGACAGCCGGTACCTTTATCATTTTACCTCTTTCTATGTCTCCACATAGAGGGAGATTTCAGGAATTCGGTCTTTATTAATACATATCTATCAGCCCGTGACCATTACGTTTTTTTCGTCTAGCGATCATTCTTCTGGGAGAACCAACACGCTGGGAGTCAAACTTGCAACTTTTGATCGATCTGCTTATGACCAATGGGAAGCCAGATCACGTGCCTACCGACCCACCTGAGGAGCACATTCCAGTCATTGCTTGTAACATGGATCTAGTCTATATGGATCAAGCGGCTTTGCCTCGATTCGGACATGGAGCGTTCCTAGCCTGCTTGCAAGCCCTCTATCGACAGTTTACGGGTCGGAAGCTACAGTACACTTCACTCTTGGGTAAACCGAGTGAAATCACTTTCCGTTTCGCTGAACACACCCTCGCATTAATGGCCAAACGGATGGGCTACAAACGAACGATTGATCGGCTGTATTTTTTCGGGTACGTCTGCTTTTGCAAGCAAATTTCCTCTAGGTCCACCTGTACATTAGGACTGGAAAAACACTATTGTTTGCGTGGATATAAAAGTCGTCTCTGTAAGAACGGCCAGTTGCGCCACAGGCATCCGTGGAGCTAAGATGTTCCGAATTGGATTCAAGCTCCATTTTAGATGCCTCATAAAAAGCAATGGATCCTGGAAAAAGCAGTCCACTAAACGTTTCACCATGACTCCTGAATATTACACTTTGGTACTGACCGTCTAGAAAGCAATCCATGCGTATTCTCAGCCGTGCGATTGGAGCAAGTGACCGCGTTGTGTCACAGTTGGTGGTGAAAAACTGCTAAACAAGGCCATTGATCCTGCAACGTCCGCCTCATGAGACAAAACGGTCGGTGAGCTGTTTTTTAAGAAAGCCCGACTTTTGCCCTCTTTGGTTGCACTTTTCTCCACCTCGATTTCGAACAGCACAGTTTGGGATGAACCCATTTCGTACACTCTTATCGGTCGCAAAATGTTTGAAACAGTGCGAAATACGGAAGAGGAGTCATGCAGTCAGATGACGTGAGTTGATCAGCGTAACTACTCTGGTCGGTTGCATTTCATCTTCGTATCTCGAAGTTTTCCATGCATTTGTTTGAACAAGTGAGATCTGACTTGGTTACCAAGTTCTTTGTGAGTTCTATCGGTATGAGCTTCACTGTAATGGCAAGTAAGTTGTAAGATGTAAGTGCTGGTAAACTACTCGGTGGCATTTCGGTTGCTGTCACAGTCATGTAATCTTTCCCTTTGTATATTTGTTTAGGTAGTTGGGTGCACGATGGCTCAGTGGTTAGAGCGCGAATTTACTGACCTGAAGGTCCGTGGTTCGAACCCGACCTCTGCCACTCGACTTCCCCTATCTAGGCTTGGGCAACCTGGCAGTATCCCAGCCCCCGTGCTTCCTTCTGGTGGCATGGCAGTTAGGAACCGAAATGGTGCTACAGCTGAACGATTTTCGATTTTTTTTAGTTGGGTTTGGTAGTGACACCGTCAGTGGGGCTCCAGAAGTTGAGCGCCTGACTTGTTTGAAAAGTCTGAGCACGGATAACTGGATATTTCGAGCCAGCATTTGGTGTACAGAGCATACAATGCAAGTGAATTACTTGAAGGTTTCAAAATCAGATTTTGTTCTTATTTCTAAGTGGACTGGAAAGACTGGTGAAGTTTCACGGACGATCGAATCTGGTTTAAATTACTTAGAAAACAAACGAATTGGTCAATCGAGATTTTCGTTTTGTTTACCCCAGGGTAACCAAAAAGTGAAAATTTATTCTTTTCGGGCCAGAATTTAGCTTGTGTTGAGTACTCATCAGTAGTGTTTGGAGGGATTAAAACAAGCCATAACTTGTGATCGATTTAACTTTGAACTGTGTCTCTTGAATGTGAGATCCAACGAAGGGGTTATTGATTCTACCCCTGAAGTCCAACAGCTAACTCAACTATGACGTGTATTTGGTTTTCAAACCTAAACATTATGGGCGTTTCA
The DNA here is from genome assembly GCA_004794785.1 of Opisthorchis felineus. Taxonomy (NCBI): domain Eukaryota; kingdom Metazoa; phylum Platyhelminthes; class Trematoda; order Opisthorchiida; family Opisthorchiidae; genus Opisthorchis; species Opisthorchis felineus. Next base: position 149,176 of record SJOL01006394.1, on the reverse strand, counting down.
TCGAATCATCTGCTTGGAAATAATCAGTTTTCAGCCGAGATACTCCCGTTACGGTGGTTTGGCACATTGTACTCCCATTTACCTTTCTCAACTTCTCACAATTCAAGTGACAACCCGGACGTGGACATATTGGGTTCTAATTTGTACAATAACTTCCTACGACGTTTTCGGCACTTTTCTGGTGGAGACAAGTTTGGCAATGATGAACACGTGCAGCGCGTTTCGGTATCGCAGTCGCGCACTATGCCCCCACAAGCTGACCTACTCCCGCAAACGGCACGCGGCATCGATGGTGAGTTATTGGGCTTAAAACTATTGATTTCGCCTTGATAACCGAAGATCGTTTCAGTGGGATGCGCTCACCGTCTGGCATGTCATCGCCTAATTGTGACGCCCGTCAACAAGAATTGCTTAATCATTCTTCACATCGAGTTAAAAAATGACTGCAGATAACGACTTTTGGTGGGTGATACACACCCACGTTATCCTCCTCAATGAGTCCTGGAAGATGTTTGTAGTCCGTGCTCTGATTTCACTGATGGGTATCCTAAAAAGCACAGGCTTCCCACAAGTCACGTGTGGACTATGAGCTCCACAGACAAAGAGATTGCCAATTGTCTAACACAGGTAAGTTTTCCATTAGCTAGGTAAATGAACTAATTAAGTTGAGGTTTTTAGGGCCTGAAATCAGAAAGCGGAAAACGCTGAAAGCGCGGAAAAACGAGGAAAGCGCTGAAAGCGGAAAACGTGCATTCAGGATGCCCACATATTCAAATGCAACAGGACGCATGAACTTGTGAACATCCCGCAGCAAGCAGAATACACTGATATCCAGTCAGTTTGTTATTCGATGCAGTCGATTTTCAGGATCACAAGACGCGTATCGGCAGATTAAAGCGGGGAAAAGGGTTTAGTTTATCGATGTGCTTACTTCCAAGGTCCTTATCTCTTGGAAATTGTGCACTTCTTTCAATGTGAAAGGGAGTTACTTTTTGAGGGGTTCGTTGTTAGTCCGCATAACACAGTGGTTAATATCGCGGACTTCCGTTACGACTACTGGGTTTCGAATTCATGCACGGGCACCTTTAAATCGGCTACCGGCTACCCGTGAAAACCAAACTGATATTCAAATCGGGGTATTTGTCGGAATCTGTCCAATTTGGGTTCAAGTGGAACATAAGGTTGACGGAAACTTGGGGACTTTGCCAACCTGATGAGCTCCAAAAAGGGCGAAAGCGGTCGTGGGCTATCGAAGAGTTTTCAGCAACTTTTTGAGTAGTTTGTTTTGTAAAAAAGTAAAGATCTAGTTTTATATTTTTAGGGGATTAATGTCAACAGATTGTAGTGCCTTGAAATCCACACTAAACCCAGTGTCCATGTGTTTATGTGCAACACATTAGTGTATAACTTTGTATGAATGCTTTTCGACGCATATGCACTGGGCACTCCAGGTTCTTCATGCTTCGCAATATCATTGTTGTTTATGAAATAGCGGTAAATCTAGGTTACTTCCGGATGCTGTGATGGTGTAAGCAACATGGTGACAATTTCTATGCTTCTAGCATTGATTTATTTACTGAACTGTGCAGCTTGACTGCAACCGTTACGTAACCAGTCGGTATGTCGTTATTATTGCGTCGTCTGCGGAGCGGTTAATCATTGTGTTACATTGACCAACAGAGTTCCAAGTATTCAATTTGAGGAAGGCGAAAGTCAACTGCTGTGTTAGCCAAGGAATTCTTCAAAACATGGAGCTCCACAACGGGCTGAGTCAACTGACGTATGGAAATGGATCCACTCCATTCTCAACTGTTTTCAACGTTGCACTGATGATATTACCTCCATTGGTGGGAAAACATTTACAGTCCAGTTTTCAACGGAGATTTCATTCTGTCATTGGAGCCAGTCTCTGCTGAAAAGTCGGGAAGCACTGTACAGTTGTTTCATCCTTATTGGGAATCATCAGCAGTGCGCACCTTACGAAATTCCGAGAGTTTCTAACCTGCCGCCTTACGGCCGGTTGTTGAACACTTAGCCGTTTGGCCAAGAATGGCTGATCAGCAGCCTGATTATCTCTCACTTAGACAGCGCTACTCATCCTTCACTCACGAAAACCACATCACGTTGTCATGTGTTGACTGGCTTCTCGAATGATGACTTCTCAGAGGTGCGCACTGCTGACGATTCCATACAAGGATGAAGCAGCTGCACGATGCTTCTCGGCTTTTCGGCATAAAACAACTTCACTGACAGGATGAAATGTCTATTGAAAATAACCAAATCTCTTCACACCACCGTCAATACAGTCCAATTGCCCAGCTCAGGAAACAAACGAATGGCTGAATACGCAACTTGAGCTACCAATAGTCCAGTAATTTTGGCCACTTCCTCGATTTTGAGCGGCTCTATCGATTAACAAATGGACTAGAAGATTCGCATCCATTTCCCTATCCAGTAGCAGTTAATGGTGCGGATGCCGAGGCGCGACTTCATGCTGCAACCTCCGGCTGGCCGGATGAATGTTGTACTGGCTGAGCTGCCGCAGAGGTTAGCTTATATAGCGCGTGTGTTCTTCGGTGATTTAGCACATCTCTACCTAGTGGACTAGCAGTGCATGTCTGACAGAGACTTATGGAGCCGTTTGGGACTTATGCAATGGGCCAAATACTGAAATAGACAAGATGCTTGAAGGCTTTTGGATTTTATTGGTGCAGAAGAAATGGAAATTTCACTGTATAAGTAATGCAAGCTGGCAGGAAAGACGATGCGCAGTCGATGGGCATATTTGTGACGTGAGATTAGACACAGCGGCGAACCAGATGACGAAGCAATTGCTCTGCAAGCGATAGGCCGTGGGTTCGGGTTCTGCGTCAAGTGAGTATGTTTCCAGGTTCATTATGCGTACACAGTTTAAGGTTCTAGCTCACCCGAACCGCGCTTTTCCCATTCACACACAAAAAAGAGCCTTCAGAAAACCGTAAATTACTCAAGTTCACTTCGATATCGCACGGGAATTTGTCAGAAATAATCGCAGATCGCTTAAAATTCTTTCGTCTAATTGCGATCATTGCAGCCATTCATTAAAAATTCCTGATTAGATGAAATTATAAACACGTGTATTCTGTTTAATACCAGGTCCAGTTAGTCAGCTCAATTTGCCCAGGTATTCAGGTGCACATAATATTATGAGAGCCAGTCGAATACATGTGAACTGGTCGATTTCCGTTCTAATCGATAGGGTGGTAAAGTCCTTACGCAGGCTTTTATATGTTGTCAAACCTTGAAACAGCGGTCGATAAAATATATTTGCCCTACAGATTGCAATTTGGAAACTAGTTGGAATTTTGTAACGCAGATACTGGAATGAGCTATTTTTAGTTCTTCATAAATTACGACAGAGTCTGTCATTTGGTAATACCTGGCTGATCACTCACCAAGGAATGTCCATTTCCCACGTCTTTTCCCAGTTTGACCGAATACCCTTCTCTCGTGTGCATCAGCTTTGCTGTCAGAACCATACCAGGTCCAGTTCATGTTCTGTTTTAAAAAATCAGGACTTCTCATCGACGATTTCAATGATGCATGCATTTTAAGAAATTTAAACAGCAAGAGCAACTATCAGCTAGCAAACTCCAAGTTCCCCAAATGACATGTCAAACCCTTATTTTTGAATACAAAACTGCGTTTGTAGGCTAGAGATTATGAAACATTAACACGGTCGAAGTCGAAGCCATCATTTTAGAGGAAATCCCCTATTGCACTACTCACAAGGTTGCTGAAAATTCTTCGACAGCCCAGGACCAGTTTCGCCCTTCTTGGGGCTCATCAGGTAGGCGCAGTCCCCGAGTTTCCGTCAACCTTATGTTCTACTTGAAACCAAATTGCACGAAATTAGCGAAATACACTCATTTGCAAACAAATTTGGTTTTGCGAGAGACTCACCTGGAACCCAGCTGGAAACATCACCAACGAGAGATTCAGCTGGGTTCCAGGTGAGTCTCTCGCAAAACCAAATTTGTTTGCAAATGTGTATATTTCGCTAAGTCCCCTATTGTTTTGTGCCAATCAATTCATCCCAACGCATAAAATACCATGATTCATTCAGGGTACTCAAGAAACACGTGAACATTCGTGGATATCTCACCTAGTATAAAGTAGACTCTAGCGTTATTTTTGGTAGTGTGGTCAACTTTATTCTCCTGGCTACTCCTCATCCAGATATTGTGGTCCACTGTAAGATTAACATCGTGGTTGACATGTGATTCACCTGGATTGGTTAATCAATAGACGGGCTTGCGTTTTTTTTGGATTTGAATCATTTGAATCCAGCAGCCTGTGATGTAACTGCACGTTCTGTACAGGGTGTAGCAGATCGGAAAAAAAAACATTTTCTGTTAGCATGTATGATCGTTTACCGCACTGGTTTAAGTGGAATGTCAAACACAGTTGCAAAACAAATCCATGGCATCTGATTGTTATTTACTGGCATCAGATATCAAGCACAGAGTAAAACACTGGGGTGGGCATCTGTAGGATTGAATAGGTTCATTTCGGTGTGATAAAGAATAGAAAATGATAGACAGGGTGAGTGGCGGTTGAAATCAGCTACATTTGTGTTGTTACTATTTGAATGAATTGTTGCAGAGGTGCTATGCTGCAGTGGGAAGCATTTTCGTTTGTTGTCATCAGTTCATTTTACAGCTCCTCTCAGTAAGCAGACTGTAATAAAGTGCGTATTGAAGCATTGACTGTATGCATATTGATAGTGTGTCTGTGGAATATTCCGTTGTTAACTTGCAGCGGTATATATAGTGACCGATATCTACACCATTGTTTCCTCGGATTTTAACGCAATACGGTTTGTGATTTCCTCTGTTTACAAAATATCAAACCGTATAATTCATTTTTATCGTCGTTGAAATAACCTTTTGTGACATTAAGGACTGGATACATCCAAATAACTTTTGTTTCAACTTTTTGTCGCCCAGCTATTTTAGTTCAGACGGGAGTCTATAGCCCCACGGCCGCATTGCAAAAGAGAAAAACCACGTATTGTCATCGCGACTTTCAGGGAGCAACGGATCTGGTTTTGCCAACCTTTGAAGTAGCCAACTGCTTGGAGGGCATTCAAATGGTCCTTGAAATACAAAATTTCCACCCGAGCAAGCGTCCCGTACCCAAGGAACCTTGATTAGGAAGTGGTTATCCCGAGGAAACAACAACTTTAAATAACCTTGCTTTATGACGATTGTAGACCCCAGCCCTTTCGTTTGAAAAGCTTTTCCGATCGATTTTTTATGTTTATGATTGTTACGTCTCAGTGTCAAGTGTGACAATATTAATCTCAGTTATTCCCGAATATTGTGTAGGATTGGAATGTGGTTGTCCTCCTGAAATGCAAACATTTGTGAAACAGCAAAAGTTATCCCGGTACAACCTAGGCGACTTCCGGTTGCGAAGTCTGCTTTCACGGGGTTTCTCCAGGACGCTTCCAACTAAGGAGCCAAATTTCTTTTCCGAAGGGCTTGGTAGACAATTGGTAGTTTTATAACTGGACAACGTTTCGCTTTTGACATAAAAGCCTCATCAAACCAAGTGATCAGGTCACCAAGCTGGTCAGGTTTTAAGGCAGACGGAGAACCAATCAGAAAGACCGCTTCAGATTAGCATACTAGATCGGTGTTGAAAGCCAATTAAAGGGTCTCGTCGGTTAGTGTGTTCGCCTAAATCTTACGGTTGATGGGTTGGGGGAGTTTCAAATTATGTTTGATCGAGTTTGGTTCCTTAGTCTTCCACTTCGAGGTGCTTCAATTGATGATTCACCCTGGGTGCCACTGTTAGATTTTGTTGGTCTGTGTGAGCTTGTGAGTGTTATGACAATTTAGTTGTGGGAGGGTGGAGGGTAAGGTGGGTGAGAATAAGTTCACCTCAGCTCTAAGCTACTTTTGTTGATGACTCCCTTTTCTGATAACCGCACACCACCACGTCTCAGCTCGACTGACCTAAGAACGTCCTCCACACGCTTGCCAATTCTACGCTTTCTGTTCTATTTACACTGGGATGCTTGACGATTTCCACCCCCTTGGTGTGAGGCGTAGACCCGCCTCAAAACTTCAACGTTTTCTAAATCTGTTTTGTGTTCCGTGTCCGGTACATGCTCCGCCTTTGCTGAATCTTTCAGTAACGCCCCATATTCTTCTGCGTTTCTCGACGGCCTTTTCTACTTTCTTCCTTTGCTCTCCGATTCTGGTGTTAAATCCCCTGGCCGTCTGTCCTATATAGACCTTAGTGCAGTCGCTGCATCTAAATTTGTAGACAGCCCTTGGTTCTGTTCGCCGGGAGGCGGTCCTTCAATTGCTACTGTTATGTTAGCCGTGTTTGGAATCCTTCGAATAACTTTCGATGTCCCTGATTTATATGGAATAACAGCCTTCTCAAGCCATTCTCTTTTGGGTTTCACCACTGGTACCAACGCCCTTCGTAACTGACGCCTAGTCAAACTAGCTGGATATCCACCACCCCGAAGTTTGTTCTTTTCTTCAATTTGGGCCGCTGTCCGATCAGCTTCTTCTGTGCACAGGACCCTTACACATCTAAACATTGATGATGCAATACTAGCGAATACCGACTTCGGATGGACAGACGAGTAGTTGAAAATTGCCCCAGTGTCAGTTGGCTTCTCATACACTGCGGTTTTTAGTTTCCCTCCGATCTTATGTGTCATCCAGTCTAATTGGAGCAGCGTACCCGAAGTTGACTCTATGTCCATACTAAATTTGATTTGTGGATTTAAGTTATTCAGATTGTTGTAAATCTCCCTGACCTTTTCTCGTTTCATCACGACGAAAGTGTCATCTACATAACGTCAGAATATCTTAAGTGGGTACGGGAGTCCGGCTAAAGCTTTCAGCCGTAAAAATGTTTGTCAAAACCGGGGATAATGGCGATCTCATTGCTAGAACTTTTTCCTGAGTGTAAACCACGGAGTCAAAGACGAAGTGAGTGAGATTCAAGCATACTTTTATACCTTCCACTATTTCATCTACCGTAAGCTTTGTCGGTTCTGAAAGGATTGTGTCTACCAGTAGCAGTTGCTTGGATATTTTTAAACAGTTCCCTTTTGGCACATTTGTGTATAACGAATTGATATCGAAACTCACAAGAATGTCATCTGGTTCCACGGCTACACCCGCTACTTTGTTGGCAAAGTCACATGAATTATTAATTTAAGTACTTGATTTTCCGGTGAGGGGTTTTAGAATACTTCCCAAGAATCTGACCAGCTCATGGGGTGGGGAACCTATTCCGTTTACTATCGGTATCACCGGAACATCTGGTTTATAGATTTATGGTAGGCCATAAAGCCTTGGGTACAATCGATACCAATTACCCTGAAATTCCCCTAACCCATCAGCCGTAAGATTTAGACAACCACACTAATCGACAAGACTCTTTAACTGACATTCAATACTAATTCAGTGTGTTGATCTGATGAGATCTTACTGGTTGCTTCACCGTCTACCTTGAAACCTGGCCAACTTAGTAACCTATCCACTTGACCTGTAGAAGCTTTTGTGTCAAAAGCAAAGTGTTGCCCAGTTATAAAACTTCCGGTTGTTTACCAAGCCATTGTATAGTGATGAGTTCTCAATCGGTTCCAAACTGTCCCAATGGACTGAAGACACGCAAACCAGTATAGAATGACATTTAGAATGGCATGAAATGACGCATAGTGCTTGGTAATTTGACATACGAATCTTTTGGGAGCCTCGTCTGTTGTCACATGTAGAATACAAGGACGAATGAGTAAAGCAATGGTTCTCGTCTCGTCGCCAGACAACACTCAATTTTCAGTGAATGAAGGCTAAACTTCCATTTCGGAATGTGCATATAATATTCTGATTGTGTTTTCCTTACGGCCTACTTCTGGAAATGTTCAAGTGATCAAGATGCGGGAATTCGTGGAGAGTAGTCAGCGGTATCTCTGTAGTTTGTCTGGATTCATTATGCCGCAATGATTATCACCATAGACAGAAAGACCATGAAGTCTGTGAACGTTTTACCGTGAAATCGCACGGAAATGCAACGCAACTCCCTCTTTATTAGGAACTCTCCTACTTTTGTGATTTCTCCCAAAACGAAGGCAAAGTCGTTCACTGCCTAGTTTTTATATCTATCTAAATCTACCAGGAGGCGAAAACAGACAAGCACGACAAACAGATGTGTTGTCAGTAAAGTTCGTTAGATCATAAGCGCTTCGATGTCTATTTTGCAGCACACCTCATGATGTTATGGCGGTAATTTCTCGGCAAAGCTGGAGCTTCACCCGATATGGTCGAATGTAAGTAAGTCTTCTTCAGTCCAGAAAATACAAACAGGATGCACCTCCGGTAAACACGGGATATCAGTGCTATTTCACCAAAGATATCTTCTGGTCAATACTGTGAACAAAATTGGGCTGAATTGAGATGAAGTTTGTTACATGCGCCTGTTCCATTCAGATTTGCAACAAAATCTTCACACTTTTTAGGAAGTACCGAATAAATAGTATCTGCCTGTTACCTCCGCACAGACCAAATTTTGCGGTCAACGCTCAACCCCGTCAATCAATTAGTCATTTAATTTGTCAGCTAAGAACGATATACCATGAGTACTTTGATTCGAGCTGTTACAGTTTCTATCACCGAAAACTGGTAGAGCGCGGGGGATACAGCCAAGCGTTAGAGGCGATGGCATGTTCAGTTCGTTGGGGAACTGGGTAGCCTTTCATTGAGGGCGATCTCTTCGATGCACGAGCGCCACCGAATATGCGACCAGGCCATTTCTCCCAGTGTCATTTACAGTTAGTGAATTGATTCCTGGGGACCACACCCATGGAAGCGGGAGTTACCAACCTGACTCAGTTTACTGGTTAGTGATTTCGTATTTTGTCCACCTCTTAGTCGCTTCCACTCAGTATAGGGTTGGGCGAAAAGAGCTGTCTGAGGCAGGCGAAATCCACCAGTCCTCATTGTCAATCTCCAAGCTCCTGATTATCCGGTGTTTGAGAGATTCGCGTGCGCCATCACAGTCGCTAGTTCCTGGTGTTGCCATTCTGGCTGCAAAAGAAACCTGCTGATCTGGACGATATCCAGTGTTCATTTAGTCGAGTACGATGGGTTGGACAGACACTTCTGAAAGCTGAGAACATGGTTTCTTTAACTGGTTTCCATTCAACCTCCAAGCAATCCTCGTCATTCGTATGACTGTGCGTTTCCAGTCGCTTTATAGTGACAACCGGGCTCGCAGAATGGCATGATCAGAGTCAAGTTGGGTACTCCATAAGGAACGACAATCGGTACTTGAGGCTCTCAATCGGTAACCGGTGGCCACGTGGTCCAACTGAGTCCCTGAACTGCTTGCGGCTGATGGTCTCCCAGTAACTCTCTCTGAGCGTCTTTTGCTGGAAGTTTGTACTGGTCAGGAACAGACAACGATCAACACACACCTGAAGAATTTGCTCCCCATTATGTGTTCGTTGAGCATCGACTCGAAATCTATAACCAGATTGTGCTTCTTCCGGGCTAAGTCTTCCAACTTGGGCACTCATATCACCCACCAGGATTAGTACATTCGTTCTTCTCGCTGATAGAAACAGTCGTGATAGATCTCGATGAAACCCGTCCTTCTCAGACTAAGGGATGCGGTTCATCGGGAGGGGGTGGGGGTGGGGTCTATGCTTATCCAACAAATAAACACCGTTCAACGCCTCGAATAGCGTTGAACCTAATTGAGCCAGACAACCGACAGCACATATACGACTGTTTACTGGGATCCCGTCCACTAAAGCGCTTTCAGCCGTGGGACTGAGTGCAACTCCCACGACTTAGATACCACGAACCATTGCGCCAGGAACACCAGATACCCAAAGAGTGAAATGTGGAATATTTGAGGTCGTCCCAAGTGGCTTGTCCCAAGTGGCACGACCGATGTAGGGTCTTGTATACGTGTTTTGGAGACACAGCATACATCGACAGAGAGGGGAAGCAAGGTTTCGGGAAGAGATGTCTGTTGCCCAATCTGACGTAGACTACGGACTTTGGAGGCTACAATGTGAATCAAATCTTTTGAGATTAGTAAGTGATTATTTTGGTTTATTTTTCTGGACGATAATTTAGACGGGGCTTAATGGCAAAGGGACTGGCAGATTGGTTTATTGCACTGCACCATTCGATGGTTGGGGAAGTGATGTGTGGGTTGGCTGGTGAGTGAAGAGTTGTAAGGGCGAATGCTACATGCCGGTTGCCGAAACCGACGAACTGGGTTTGATTGAGGTGTCCCACTTTGAACTTTCGAATCAAAAGCATGACCCCCAAGTGTGGAAGAATGTGTGGTTTTGTTCGGGGCCCCATTTTAAAAGTCTGAGCTAAGAGGCAGCGATTGTTCGGGGTTTCTTGAGGGACTGTTCTCGGAGCCAGTGACTCACCGTCTGACCCACTTGGCTCCAGGGAGCACCTTTGCCCGAGGGTGCCGGATGTTAGGCATTACTGTCTCACTCCTAATTCAAAAGCGCACATCACAGCGCACAGCACATTTGAACAGCTTTAGACACTTCAGTTTTATAAGTATTTCGACTGCATTGAATAATGCGCCGGTGGGCATGGGCAGGCGTTGGGCGATTGGCGTTTGCGGTCTTCAGGGCTTATGTTTTCTTTCTAGCCCGTCCATACTCGTGTGAAGGCAGGATCACTGCTTCCATGAATAAGGAGATGCTGGTTGCCCGGAGGAAAGGCCTTACTACCTTCACATTGCTATCGCAGAGGACAGTACGACTTTATCCCCTGGCCGCCTAGTAATACGACTTATCGCAGTGAGGGACTCGGTGTTGTTCGTCGTACTGCTCATCGTTGGTTTTCCTTGTATGGGTGAACTCTAATGGACTGAGTCCTAGCCAGTGTAATCCGCTGGTGTAGTCCGGCGCTGATGCTCGGTGACCGCAAAAATTTGCTAGCTTGACGTTGATGATATTAAGCTCCTCTGGAGTGCCTCAAATCTGGCCCATCAGCTGCAAAGGGTGACTGGAAATCATCGGCAAAAACGAGCAGGTTGACGCAAACTCGGTGACTGCGTTAATCTGATCAGCATTACGTCGGGATGCTGGATCCATGCGTAAAGTAGGTCTTGACACATCTGAATGCTCTTTTCATTGAACTGGATCAAACAATTGTTAGGCACCGAAACCTTCATCCCGCAACCTTTCTACGCATTCGTTTACCTGAAGATCAACACCCTAGGCACTCGCAATCCGTCAGTTTCTCTGTCCTACTTTACTGAGGTGAGCTGACGTATTCTATTTACTTGTTTTGCGTGAGTGGAACTCGGCCCATTTTGCAATCTTAGTCAGGCCAGCGTTAGAGGCGGCACTGTCTACAGCTCCCACTGTGGGTGTTCCTTTTTCTCGGGGAGTGTTACTTCTTGTGGGCAAAACGTTTCCTGCCTGATCACTGGGATACGTTATCAGTACAGGTGATGCATGCAACAAAAATCAAATCGCCAAAATGATTTCCGTAAACGTAATGGTGTTCGGTTATAAAGAGTGAAGTAATAAAAATGGGAACCAGAACTGCTAGTCGTCAAAGCCGTTTCCCTGCCTGTGTTGTTTCTTAGATGGAAGCTTCCTACATAATTGGAGTGCTGTTCCCAACCGGTTTCGCTGCACACGCCAGTTTTCGCAAAATGATTCTGTGTGAGATCAATTGTTTGTTTGTTCACGTAGTTTTTTTGGGCCAGGCTTTTTTCTCTCTATTGATCCTCTAGGAATACAGGTGCGGAGCCAACAACAATATGTCAGTTTTCGCAGTCATATGCGGTTTTGATGCGTAAAGAAATCGGTAGTGCCGCTGTCAGTAGTACATGTCCTAGCGTCTGTTATGACAGTCACACAAACAACAAGAACTTGTTTTATTGACTCTAGCACATCCATCTAACAGTACATGATCATGCATAATTCGAGGGTTGTGGCAACCGCCATCAAGTGTTGCTGCTTTTAACGGTTGATGGTGCACAGATGATAATTTTGACAATGATCCGACATGTGCTTCATTTGGTCTTTGGATGATTTATTTCAGTCGGGGAGAACCGAGGGAAGCTACAAATGGATTGACCTCTGAACCGACAAAGTGAGGTGTTGGAAATAGCTAGAATAAATTTGGGGTATTTCAGAGGATATGAATTGATCAAAGTGGAGGAAGTCAAAATTTCCGCTACACTGCCTCACGCGATATTTTACTCCAAAAACTCAGCAAGGCCTGCGACGTTGGTGACCAAGCCATCGAGTGAGTCATTCGGAAAACCAGTTGACTACTGGTGGATGGGCAGATTAATCGCCGATCGTTGTAGAACTGACAATCCTCAAGCTTCGGATGGAACCGGATGTTAGTTGGGAACATGTAGTACCTCAAGTGGCCTAGCGAAATGGGACATTTTACCGTATGGTGATTTATTAGGCGGATGAATCGGACGCACGACCGTCCAATAGTTTCAGCCTGTTTACCACAGGACTCTGTCCCCGCCAACCAGATTGCACGCTTGAGGAATTTAAATATGTGAATCTCCGTCTAATTTGCCCGTTGGTTTGCCCATCTTACCCTTTTGCGGAACTAAAGTTTCAACGGCTGGAAATAGGATAGATGTAATCAAATCTTGAGTAACATAATGTAGGAAATCGCACTTTATGGGAGGCGTTCTAAAATGTATTCATTCGTAAAAATTTTAACCAGGACATCGAGTTTCTAATTTATGTTCTCCTATATTATTCGTTGGTTCCTGAATTCACTACAGGTCTACTTGGAGAAACATACGATGACTGGGAATATGACTGCTTAGAGAAAAATGTTATCTTAGAGACGTCATTGATTTTAGATGAAATGAAGAGCAACCGTCGGCACCACCAAAACTGTTCGTTTTCTTCCCAAAATAAACTTTCTGAGGTATTCTAGCTGCGCAGTTGAAACCATTTTCCAGCAACGACACTAGAGAAGACGAGGATGGAAACCAGTAACGTTTATGCGGCCAGCTTACTATGGTTCACGGAATACGAATCCTGTATACTTAAGCGATGGCTATGCGGAAAGTAGCTGAAGATCTGGTAATTCTCCTTAAGCGAGAAATTCTCATACTACATTTACCGTTTTTATGCACTCCCGAGTTTCTACAACCGTCTTCCGTTCGAACGGTAGACCTTACACAACCCAACTCTGAACAGCGACTCAACTGATAAAGCTATCGATGGACTAGAACCAAATCGCTGCTGAGCAAATGCCATTCATCCCAGATACATATCCAACTGTCCAAGAGTGATCAGTGGGTTTATGCCAAGCTTACCTTATACGATAAAAAACAAAGGAGAAATGAGACGTTGCCTTGATTTCCTAGATTTGCAGCTACGAGGACTTCGTTCTGAAGTCATCTTTGTCCAATCGGCGTGCTGCACGTGTAAACGTACTTTTTACGTCAACCGGATATCTGAACAGGTTGCTCGAGGAACTTAAACGGTTAGCGTTATTATCACCAGGTATTTTCATCGTTTGAGGCACCCGGTGACCCCCGTGGTGCCGAAAGAGTTATACATCTTTACCGGTAAATTCGATGGAGCCTCCCCATTAGGTTCACTAATTATAGTGAGGCCTGCCCTGTAAAATCTGCATGGGGAAGTCAAATTAAATGTTCCTCTCCCCTTTTTGCAAACTATCCTTTGTAAGACTGATTCAAATGATGGGCACAGCACACTTATCCACGATACCTAAAGGAAAGAAGGGGTAAATTATAAATCGACCTCTGCTTCTGCCAACCTTATTTTCGTCCACGATGGGCAAATCACAACTAAAATTAGCAACAGAAAAATCAATAGAGGTCTCAAGTTGGTTCTGTTTTATAGACAGATGTGCACGTTGTACTTCAGTGCAACTAACGTTTGATCAGAGAAACAGGCCCTGCCAGTGTGACTCAGCAATACCCGAATGAGACCAAGTGGATCTGCTTGACGTGTGGCTGATGCTCTTCAGCGGTGTGAACTCACCTCATCACAGTTGAACTATCCAAAATTGATTATCCAAAATATTGTGACACCGTTCTGCTTATAGGATGATATCTTTCTGAATCGTGTTTGGCAACTTTTTTCATATCAGCGGAATATCCCCGCATCGTATGCCAGTGTTATTTATTCAAGCGTCTCTCATTAGGAGGCTTATAGTGGTACACATGGTAGACGCCTTAGTTACCCAGATTATTCATAGGTAATCAGAATGGTTGTATACACCAAGGTAAATCTATTCTTCAACCAAACGGAAAGACTGGACAACATATTCGGTACTCTGACATCTATCTTACTAATGAAAACAGCATGTATCCGTATGTGACCTAGTTTTCCCCGGTTTGCACCAGATATGTACCGATAGTTGGTGAGTTGCACTGACAGCATCTCGTGCGGTCGTGCGTCGGATCTGCCGAACTTCCACGGAATTATGACAAACTTGGATATTATGTCATTCGGATACCCGTATCGAGTGGACCACCTAAAATCGGGAAACTTGAACGAGCACCACTGCGCGGAAAGTCTGGGTCAGGTCGATTTACCATTCAGTTGGACGAGTCGAGAAACGCATCGAGTCGAGAAACGCATCGAGTCGAGTCGCATCATCTGAGGAGGACACACGAAAATATCTGGGTCAAACTTTAGAATTTCGAAAGTGACCAAGATCGCGAGTTAAATACACAGTCATCCCCACCCAAGACTGACTGACTGACTGACTCCATATGAGACAAGCTCGTATCGTTAGACAATACTGCAAAAATTGTCTTTACTTAATTATTCCCCTACCTAATCTAACTCAATCGTTTTGATATTTCTGGGGTTCGCGTCACTGGTCCGACTGATATATGTCTATATGTTTATGACATTCAGTTTGGTGATATACCAGTCTCAGAATGTCGAAAAACTGCTTCCTATGGGATCCGGTCAATCTTTATTCCTCCATTGACAAACGCACGCTTTTCAACAAAAAGCTAGCCATACGTTAAACCAGTGCGATATCGTATGACGGGGCTAATTTGGGTAGTGTGACCTATTCCATGAGAGTGACGTGCATGATCAGACAGTCGTGTTATAGAAAGAGTCATTAAGGTGTTGGCCTTTCAATAGAAATGGATTACTGAATACGATACAGTGCGTTTTGTGACGCCAAAATGTGCATTTCAAACCATTTCCGCCTGATGCTAAGGAGTAATAGGTCATGCGGTGGACATTATGCGTTTTACTTGATCTGAATAGTCAATTGTGGCTCATGAAAACCTATGCAGGATCGCCATGTTTTCCAATAAAAACACGTCAGGCTGTCAAAGGACACTAAGTGTATTATAAACAGAGGCGACCTGTCACATATCCAGGTCCGTTTTCAAACATGATTTTACGCTCCACATGGCATGCTTACTGTAAACATTATTGGCCATAAAAATGCACCCAGGCCGCTGAACTACTGAATTGCACGTGGAGACAGGTTGCCTATTAGTATGAGATTTGAGCTCATTTCTAGTCGTTTGTTTCCGACGCCAGTAAATTTGTTTGTAATTTACGATCCTTAAAACACATCAAAGTGGGCCTATGAAATGTTCCAAACCAGGCTACTGTGCCTCTTCTTATTAGCTAACAGATGTGTACACCATTGGTAGGCAACGTTAGCTAAAAAAAGTGAACTGAACGTTTACATCGGATAGTCACACGGACAATTTAGGTCAAACCCCGCTTCGGCATTGTTCACATTTTGCCGATCCACAGAACATGAACTGTTCCATTCGAAGACCACTTGGTATAACAGGGTAAAGGTGTCATACGTATTTACCAGGCCCAGTCTGTCTTGCTCTAGTTCACTCTACAGCTCACTTAATTTACGTTCTGATGGAAAGTACAGCCAGAGGAGATGACGAGGGACCCCACTACAGCCTCGTTTGAAATGATAGATTTAGGCAAACGAAACATCCGGCCTGATATGCATGTTTGCTATTCGGGTTATCTGGCTTAACCAAAAACTCCAACCAAGAGAACTCACCTAAACTCCCAAGTTAGTGATTGTTGTGCACTTGATTTTCAAGGAATTTAACAGATTGATGCTGGTACTGGATGATTAGGAGTACATTTTTGACCGCATATTGTCCTTCACTATTTATTTATTTGAAACTTTGTGTCCTGAATTCTACAAAAATTCATCATCATTCGTTGAGGTGTGCAAAAGTGCGTACAAAAAAGTGCGTACTACGACGACCGACTACAGTCAGCTCTGATTGGAAAACACTACCACCTAATTTGACAATAACACATGGAATGTATCAAATGTAATCAAATCTTGAGTAACATAATGTAGGAAATCGGACTTTATGGGAGGCGTTCTATAATGTATTCCTCCTTCATATGGAATTCTCTGCGACCCATTCGCCGTGTAATCTTCATCCGAGGTAACTGCTCCTCTGTCTTTAGGTTCCCCTATCGTAACGTGAAGTTGACCATGGTAAAATTGGTATACCAAGGCGATGTACCTGCGGTGAACGGTTTCTGCTTGATGTGACGTCTGCATTTAGCCCTGTTTCGAAGTTGCATTTGTTACCATTTCCGATGACATTCAACTAGCAAGTTTGTTGAAACGAAATAAAGCTGTACCGACGAAATACACTCATGTGCACACCAATGTAGGCGTTTTAAACGCAGACTCATTTTAATCCTAGCCGGAGAGTATCATAGACGGGGGAGTCAGCTGAATCGACCGTTACAATCAAATAGGTGTGCAAATGAGCGAGGCTGGCGAATTTCGTACAGTTTGTATTCAAGTAGAATATCAGGTTGACGGGAACAAGGTGACTGCGTTAATCTGATGAGGCTCAAGTAAGGCTCAACCGGCAGTGTCCTTCGAAGTATTTTCAGTAACCTTATGAATAGTGCTCATTTGAGAATAAGGATGAAGTGAAATTCAACTTTCTTGGTGCAGGTGGATGGGGAGGCAATGGCATGCGAATGCATGCACGACCTCTAGGAGTTATTTACTACCATATACTCGTTCACAGAAATTAGCACATCAGACATTTTCTCAACATATAGCTGTCCCCGTCATCCTATTCTATCCAACATGAACTTCGATTATTGATTTGTACTACCCACCTGGCCACGAGACCACAGTCACTCCAGTCGGCAAGGTTTTCCCACTCTACATTTTCTGTTGGCTCGTGTCTGTTTGTTTGACCGTATTACGATCCGCGTGCACTATAATTGTGACGGTACGGGATATGCCGCCCACTTAAAACTTCGTCTGACGGCACTCGTTTCATGCTCTTTTACCTGTGTTTATCGTTTCGCTTGTCCCAGACCTCCAAAGTGACTGTAACCGTTCCCTACAGTCCTCCGAATCGCTACAGTTTGTCATTACTGATCAAACAGACCCATGGTTATTATGCCCCCATTTGCTGTTTGCCGCAGTCCTGTTGTCGGACTCGATACTGATGTGTCCCAACTACAGAAGCCCCCACCGACTTGCTTTCTAAATTTAGTTCTATGTGAGCTCGAAGAGTAACAAAAACCGGCTCTGTGGGATCCGTCATACTGTCCAGAATTTGAGGCTGGTGGGTTGTCTAGGAAAGCCCTAGGAAGCGCTCATCAGGTCACGGGGTTACCAGTGGACGGTATAAGTATGCTTTGTCCAGAGTCTCTTTTGCACAATGTATTCTCGCATTTCGATACATATAAAACTGACTGCTAGACGCTAAGATCAACACAATCCGTTCTAAATTTTTATGCTCCCAACTTCAAGTATTCCGTCAAAGTTATGGAATCACGGGAACAAAACCTATATAAGGTTGGAGAACGAAATCGTTGTCAAACTCCAGCCATTATTCGTAACCTGTTGCCGATACATCTGATAGCTGGGTGTCATTCTCACGTCTTGATGAGAGAACCGCCAAAAAACCGCTGCCTGCCAATATAGATTGTCAAAAACAAGAACATCAGACTTCAACTATGTATAGGTACGATAGTAGTACAGGACAGTGCGTATAAAAATTCACAAGACACTTCTTCAGACCAACAACTGTAGTTGCTAGTTCACCACCAGGCAAGCTGTCAAATGACCATTCCAAATAAACGAAACAAGCCAATGAGGTGGAAATGGCCTATGCATCCGTGTAAAGGAGAATAGAGTAGAAAATACACGATCGGAAGCTTGCACGTAGTCTTTCGGTCGAACAACAAGAGGCTTTACACTGGTCAAAATATATGCCAACAAGGGGGAAGGAACAATTGAACAATGGACTGGTTGGCATGGAAAGACTTAAGCACCACAAGCACCTGATTTCTTGGGAAAGCGGGCCACGAGGTGTGTGTATGTGAGTGCAAGTGGGTAGGATGAGCCGGAGAAAATTGCAACCATGAGAGGAAGAGGGAACAGTACTGAGGTTGCGCATAGGAAACACGCAACATAAAAAATTAACAAGAAAAGAAATGGTATATACTGGTTTTATCTGAACACAGCCCCAACCGATAGGCACGCTAGTGGGTAATAGGTTGAACGATGTCTAACAGTTTAATATCACAATTTCCGAAGCTGAGACGAACGATTATTACGCCCGAATAGCGTGTCGTGCAGAAAAAGTTATTGGAAGGTGAAAAGTAGGCGCAACGACAGAAGTAATCAGCGGGGTTCACTCGGAAAAGAAGAGAGTAGCTTAGTTATGCTACTCAGGATGAACAAGGTATCGCGATCTGCCACACTGCCATAACATTTCGAGAGTACCACTTCGCATGTATGCCCGTTACGTTAGTAAGGCATATAATGTCGACGGTGGGGGAAATGTATGAAACTCGACAACGAGGCAACGATGAACGTGGTTCACCAAGGATGAATGGGAGCGAGGTGTGAAGGACGAGGATTCAGTTTTAAGCCCTGTCCTAAAGTAGTGCGGTGACTGACTTCTTGCCGAACGGGTGCGGCCGGATGTGGAGCCCTTAAATGTGTTCCAGGAAACCGATAGCCATTTAAAATGTTGGAAGCAGCACTGAGCATTTCATGTTTATAGACTGTTTGTATTGGAAACCCCGGTGGATGGAATATAGGGTTGGGTACAGGAACAGGAGGAATGTTTGATCCATTAACGTCTGCGTGTGTGGATGGGCACTGGAACACTGGAGGTAGTTCGGTGCGACGACGTTTGGTATCCAAATTAGGGCGATGACTTAACCCCAGTGGAGGGAAACCACCAAATGAGCCACTTGGTGAGGGCTGTGGTGGATCGGAATAGACCGATGCTGACAAGGTTCCCCTAGGATTCGGAGTGGGAAAGGACCATTTCGCCCTACAGCCTGAAAGAGTTGGATCGCCAAGATACGGCGGACGCACGGCCAATGCTGGTGATGACGACGAGGAAGACGAAGCAGGATAGGCGGTTTGGTTGTGAACATTCTGTAGGGCTGATTGCCACAGTGAGTCGAATGAATCTTTGGACGGTATCTGTCCATTAGGTAGCATCATTCTTGGTGAGCCGGACAAAAGCCCCTCGAGGAGATAGCTCAGGAACGCATTCTTTTGACCTGTCCTATCAACAGGTAAAGGACTAGGTTGCAGGAAGGATGGGACGCCCTGATTCCCAATAGAACCATTGAACCGAGGGAGCATGGATGGTGTTGATAAGGGAGGCAGAGAAGTGGCCGTTGGGTTGGAATCGGGTGCTGGTAGACGGGTGGACCGTAAAACGGGATGCAGCAAATTAGATTGGGAAGAATGTGCGGCTGGACGGAGAGGGAGTTCTGCAGCTACCGGATCGACGTTAGTACCCTTAGTAAAATCTGGTCGAGAAGGCCACGGTCCAGTCTGCGATTGGTGGTGGCGGATGTAATGTGCGATACGAACATGGGCATCAGCCCAATGGCCACAAGTCTGCAAAATAAATTGGTGGCGAATAATCAGATAGGAACAACTGCTGTGCCAAAACAAAACCGATCTCAAGTAAACTGAGTTGGGAGACAATTTTGCTTTCGTTGGACTAGTGAAGCGTAAGCTAGAGATGGCACATTTATGTGATCAAAGTAGTGCAGATTTTATTTGATCAGTCGAAAGCTAGTTGCCTGGAATTAATTACTTATTGGTTTTGCGCCAGACCGACAAGAAAATCGCGAGGCCCAACTGAAGGCTCGCTACCAACAGCAAGCGCTATTCTGATTGCATGACTGTAACTCTGAATCCCTCTGATCTTTACCATATGTTTATCCTTTTTCTTTACGGAACCACATTCAACTACCCAAGTCCACGAAAAGCCTGCCGCATTTCATGCTACCGAAACAAGTGGGGGAAAAAAATCAAAGAATCAGACAAACGACTCACATGGCCAGGATGAGTAGGGCGACTCAACATGCTGGAATGTGAAGGCATAGATAAGGATGCTTTTGCTTTGTCCGACGTGAGGGTCGATGGCACCGATGACGATGCGTAGACTTGTTGGGAACCGAGCGCAAAAGGAAGACCGCATGTCGCAGGCAGTTGAGAACCACTTGGAAAAGATCGGGGTGAAGGAACCGGTGGTGGTAGGAAAAGTCGCGAAACGTCACTGGGAATACCGGGAGCTGGTGGTTGATTGGGTTTAGGAAACAACCCCTCGGCAGCACCATTGAGTTCTGTTGGGTCGCTGGCACGAGGTCCACTTATCTGTTAACAGCCGAATATATGGACCCAAGGTATTCAATGATGGACTGAGTCCCACGTCATTAGCGTTGGAAACCAAAAATGCAACCAGTTTAATAGTCTTATGTAAAACAATAAAATAATTGTCCAGCTGTAACGCCCTTTCGGCACCTGACTGCCATGCACCCCGAAGGAAGCATGAGGAGTGAGATAGTGCCAGGTTGTCCTGCTATATAGTGAAGTGAGCAAGCATCCATTAAACGCGATTTCTCAACAAGGATCGACCTTGTATGTCCCAACAAAACTGCTCCAAAAACAAAAGACACTCCGTTAAGTTTTAGATAAACTGTTGTGTGCCTTATAAATCTTGAAGACTACAAAACATAGGCATACTTATTAATTTCGTGACGTAGAGGACAGTACTCCGAAGGCCACAGCATTCGTCTTATTCCGACTAAGTGGTTTTTTCCTGTTAGGACTGTCCAACTGATGTGGCATTCTCACATGACTAACGTGGGGTGGTTGTCCAACCTCTAGAACACAACATTTTCGACCGGTTCTGTCAGATCACTATATAGTTTTACAGTTATCGACAACCCGTCATCAACTAAGGATCACCATTAAGGTTTTGGTCAGCCTCTTTATCAGAAACCCAAAGTAACAAGCGATATCAGCTCGACGGACAAATGCAGTTTCATTTGATTTAAATCTAATTAATGCTAACTGATGTCAAATGTTCATTGCTGAGCTTGAATTGAGAATTTTTGGGAAAACTTTTCATGCTCTCTATTAGTTAGAACATTTTCTACATGTTTTTGAAATACGCAATAATTTCGCTTGTCACGGGCGGCATATTACCGTTTACTGTAACGAAACTTTGCGTTGTGCGTAAGGCAGAACAAGGTACATGACTTGGTCGACAACTAGGTAGCTTGATGCAACGGTCTGCTTGTGTTCGATTGCACAGGCTCCTACGCTCAGTTAGGTACTACAAACACGCAACTGTTCTTCCTCTCGATCGGGTTCTATTGCTATGCTGGGAACTATTTAGTTACGACAAAACGGCCCATCTGACTAGTTAGTATGAGCCCAAGGAGTAAACAGCGTTCGCGATCATCTACCTGGTCCATATGCAAGCGGACATTTCAACAATGCTAGATTCAACATAAGGTGGCTTCACCATGGATTGTACGGTGAAATTAATCGAAATTCGGCGACAGCCCAGGGCTCATCGGGTTGCGCAATCTCCAAATTTCATTTAATTTTTTTTCGTATTCACTAAACAAATGGTGCTCGATTGCAAGGTTGTGAGGTGATCCCATGTCATATCCCTTATTAGTTCACGGCCTGGAGGGACCTTAGTGCATTTTATAAGGAAAATAGAGATAAGGAATGGAAATTTTGTCTGGTGGGGGTATGCCATAAAAGCAGGGAGTTGTTTGTTAACCAATTTTGCGGGAGAAATGAGCGATGTTCAGCTGTAAATTGGTTTGATAAGCCGAAGGATTCCCGTTGGTAGGCCAGTAAGATAAGACTATACAGTTCCGGCCAGACTTGCATCCTGGTTCCAGCAGCACCAGGATTTGTGTAAATGTGAAGTGTATTGGTGTTATACCATCTTTTGAACAAGCCCTTCATCACTCGATACAAATGATTGGCCAAGGTCCTGCCGTTGACCTGTTTCTTCTCTCAAAGTACCTAAGGCTGAAATTGACTTTTGAATACTCTAACTGGGCATAGCCAGGCAGGAATAAATTGTCATGCTAAACAGTGTTCTGATTTCCGCGTAGCATGTTGGGAAGGATTAAGGTCAAGACCTCCAACATTCCCCAGTTCGTTTTAGGAAGCTGACATTTTACCCACCAATACAATGGTTAAGTGGCGTGGTCGGGGTAAAGCGTCTTTCTGGAGAGTGAAGGTCGCTGTCGGGGGGATAAACGGGAGCCACTTTAATTTTTTTCTACATCGGCTTATAACTCCCGGTCCAGCTGAGAATACCTTACACGCTGATGTTCGCTCGGAGGTTATGTTATTCTGCCCAGTAGCCAGTCAATGCTAATCACCTGCAGGGAAATAAATGCCTCATTAGTGAAATGTGTGGTCGTTACATGCTGGTTCTTCTGTATATCGTTATTCCGTCATCGCACACGTAGATAACCATTGTCAGTGAAATCCATGGCCTACAAAACTCTATTCTTATTGAAGTAGTGTCGGCTAAAAAGGGAATGCAGCTAACACGCACCGACACACTGTTCCACAGGAATGCTGTTGTTTCCTGTCACCGGGGTCAGTCACGCTAACACTACAGGTAGACTTAGGCATAAGGAGCACATAAAATGCAACATTCACAGCAGATCAACATAACAAAGCGAATGGCAACAAAGGCCTCAACGTGGAAAGTAGGATAAATTCGTTAGCGGTTAAAAGTGCACGGCTGTCCATTCACTCTAAATTTCCTGGACGATGCCCAGTCTGAACGTTGCATTCGATTTACGTCATTTTTTGTGGTAAGGCTAGGAACATCTAAGGCCACTGAATGGTAATGAAATCTGAAACAAGAGAAGTAACCTGTTCTCGAGGTGCTTTCGGTCACTTTCGACAACACGGTCGTTCTAGCGTTAAACCGACTGCCTTGTACAATGCGGTTCATAAACCAATCCGTTCCAGTTTCCGAACACAATTCGGAGACAAGAGAGGTGATACAACCGCACAGACGTCATTAGCATTTGTAAATGATGACGATCCCTTGAGTAAAACCAACAAACATAACTTGCTCTAAGGCTCAGTTGCTTGCGCTGTCTGTGCCACCTATTCCAGTATTCAGCTCATATTCGACTGCGGAACGCACCACAATGCGTAGACAAGCGAATGGTAGGTTCACTAAACTGTTCCTCCAGTCCACGAAGTAATCTGGTAAGAGGTTGCTATTTACGTCGAACCTATTTTTGCGACCGAAGCTAAGCCTGACATTCAAGGGCAACGATGAGGCGTTACACGAAAACCGTTGAGCAGCTTTATGTCTGGCGCTTACGTTATTAATATGCGTATGTTTTAGTGCTGCACCACCATTCCAATGCTCGTAGTTAGTGTCATGTCGTGTACAAAAGGTCTTTCTCAAAATTTGAAGACCGAGTCATTGAGATGAAGACCTACTTCCCTAAATACTGTCAATTCAGTCATCCGAAATTTTACATTTGCAATCGTCTTACCGGTTATTTTGTACTCCTCACTCTGTTTGAAGCAGATTGCTGAAAAAGGTCACTATCAAACGGTCCATTTGGCTTTTATTAGTTTGTGGTAACTTTCCCTTTGGTTCCATCCGTAGAGGAACATACGAACGCCCGTATAAATCTCCTTAAGATAATAGTGGTTACATTCAGCTATGATGAACCGTATTCTGAAGTGCCATTGCACTGCAAGGGTGTGCACCTATAGGCCAGAATATCAGTAGGTAAAAACTTTGGATCGTTATCTCGCTTGCCTGATGACCTCAGAGTCATCATCCAGGTAAACGTTTGGAACTAACATTCGAATGATCTGTTTTCCATTGTTAAGTATTTTCGTCCTGCCAGGTCACTTCTGTCCCCCCTCTCCAGGTTACTGGTTGATTTCTTCCGTTTTCACATACATGTCTATATACACGTGCATCTCTGTTAACTGAAAATTCGTCAGCAACAACAAATAGAGATAAAGCCTTGTCACGCCTTGTTTATGGGTTCTGTACTACATGTAACAAAGCAAGAAAGGGGTAGCGACATAAAGCGAGTGAATGTTGATGATCGTCGCAGGTGCATTACGTATCGTTAAATTGAGTGCTTTAGTAGAAAATCCCTGAAAATCACATGATTTCTGAAGTTCTGTGATGATCATCACTTGGAAGCATTGTGGTAGACTGACACACACAAACTGTGTCATCCCACAAAAACAGTCCCAAACAATCACGCCAGTTAGGCCTGAAACTTTGATATCGAGTTTATGCTGGAACACGCAGACATCACTCCTGTTCGCCCAAAGTGCCGCTTTAATTATGTCACGGATGTGTTCACCAGATGTAACAATGGAAAAAACGAGCGAACCGGTCAAATCGCGCAATAATTGTGTCGTTTTTGTAGACTGAGTGCGTTGGAATGGGAGAGAAAATTCGGTAGCTGTAAGAATAAGGGGCGTGCTCGCCATGAAGTGCATACAATGAAAGCAGCAGTGTGCAACTGTTTTCCGCATCTCCAACATGACGTTGGTCTTGTTATTTTGTACAAAAAGTCAAGTATCACTTTCTGGCCTCCTCGGAAGGAAACTTGTACACAGCGACCAATGTATGAAATGAAAATCGTTGGTTGGGAGCGTGCACAATGTGACCCAAACGATTGCTTTTACTGCTGTTTGAATCTAAGGAGAACAGAAAGTACCATCGCTCAAGCAAACAGCTTCACCTAGAGTGGTGGTGCACTAGGATGATCGACAAACACTCATGCGCGTGGAATGCACACTCACATGACTCTCGTTTGAACGATCGTCCTCCTGTCCTGGCGCAATCATTCTAGTGAGTCCACACTAAGTGCCTAAGGCGCTGGACTCAAGCTTCGGTCGTATTAGAGATTATCAGCAGCGCACATCCTTGGCCGTGCCCGGGCTTGGACTCCGCACCTCTGGCATGAGAGGCACGGCCAAGGATATGCACTGCTGGTGAGCTCTAATCAGAGCGAAACTGGATTCAATGCTTACCTCTTTTGGTGTGGACTCACCAGAATGACTGTGCGAGGCCAGGAGGACAATTGTTCAAACAAGAGTCATGCGAGTTCGCATTCTACAGAATCCCGCAACCACCAACACCTCATGCATGTCTGCATTATCAATTCGCAAAACGCAAAGATCAACTGGCCACTTGGAGAAAAGGCAACAATTGTCTGGCCTTGGAATTCTGTCGGGTAGTACAGAAACGAGGGCGCACTGGCTACAATGTATGGGTCACTGTATAACTGCATTGCAACTTCTATGCCTGTCTGAGGTCAACTCGCAGTTGAATCGAAACGCGCAAAAATCCGGGTCACTAGGGAGAGGCACACGAAAGATGAGGTAACCTACGAGTCCCC
Source organism: Opisthorchis felineus (assembly GCA_004794785.1). Lineage (NCBI taxonomy): Eukaryota > Metazoa > Platyhelminthes > Trematoda > Opisthorchiida > Opisthorchiidae > Opisthorchis > Opisthorchis felineus. Next base: position 123,399 of record SJOL01006394.1, on the reverse strand, counting down.
CCTCAACTAAGTGAACAAATTCTGCGCCTCGCAGTTGACTCGCTCACCAACAATCTTGAGGATAGACAGTTAAGAGTGGAACAGTTGTTTGTTTGATTCGAAAGACGAGACCATAAGTCGATTATCAGGTTTTTTTTTCAACTCAACGGGGAATTTAAGTGGAAGATGTCATCCTGAATGACGGCAGTGAAGCACCAATGTTCTCATCTGGTGTTATTGTCAATGATGATTAGGAATGACGCCAGAATCAACAAAAGTTGACGTATCCAAAGCGAAAGATATCAAACCGACATTAGAATTGTTTATTCAACCATCCCTATTGACAATCAAACTGAATAAGCAGAACATCGAGGGTACAATAGGATCACCTTAGTGGGACATACCTGGACAGCAATTTTTACTGGAGTACATAAACAGTGAATCAGCTTATTGGAAACGGATGGACCGATTTTCCTTGTTACTATGTACATCTCGGGCAGTAAATTATCTTCTGAAAATTCACTCCACACAGTGTAACTACTATCAATGTAACTTCAACTCGGTGCGGGTTCGATGTCAACTATGGGACCACAGATTAGACACTAGCATTCTTCTTGAACAATGAAGTCAGTATCGAGTGCAGGTAAAAGTGGTAAAAACGACTGCCAGGTTATTTTTCATCTAGATTTTTCTGCTCCAGTTAAATTTTTTATTAGATTACGCGGAATCAGGCGAAGGTTCCGTTGCACAATCGGCCGGTAGCGGTTTCGTAGCTCATCACTTCGAGGCGAAAATATGCGAGTCTGTGCTCGTAAGACGGGATCACTTGGAAAGATTTTTACTCCAAAGGTGGGCAGTCAGACAAAACTAAAATGAAATTTATATAATTCGAAATTCTCCAATGAATAAGCACCCGTCCGTCAAGATAAAGCGAGAAGTGAGACGAAATTGAAGACTTCTTTTTCGGGTTGTTTTAGACCCGAAATGGCCTTAGAGTTAGTGCTACTGCGTTTCGCACTCGGAAACGTTAGACCACACACACGCTTCATGATAAGCAGCAGATGCACCAACGGTAACTGGTCCAATAAAGACAACATTCTTTTCAACTGACCATTAACTCGGGTTACAATTCTTGTTCGAACCCGAGGGGCTGCTTGCAGATACCTACACAGAGGCTGCATCTGACCAGAGAACAATCCGACATCGACTACATTTCAACACTAGTGTAACCTTTGGGAGCAGACAGTACATTTCGTGGGGAAAAAAATAAACCAGGAACAATTTGGACGCCTTGGTGACAGCTGAGTTCCAAGAGCTTTGTCGAGAGGATGCTAAGGGAACCATCAAAGTAGCGAGAGGCAAAGCATTGGGAGAAACGAACATTCCTAGAGGAGAGTAGTCTAGAGTAAGAACGGAGAACGTTAAGTCAACGCGTTAGGTTGGAGAAACGTATGGACTACTAGACTCTGATAACGGAAACCAACTTGTGAACAGAAATATTCACATTACCTAGGGTCTGTATGCATTGGAATTCCTACTTCCTGCCAACAAGTGTTCTCATTCATTTAGAGCAGGCTAAAATCTCACCGAACAAGCATCTTTTCGTCTTCAAAAAACTCAGCTAGATGACCCACACTTCTAATGCGATATCGTAGCTATGCTAGAACGTGGTTACTAGCTCAGTGGTTAGAGAGCAAATCTACTGACCGGAAGGTTCGTGGTTCGAACCTGACCTCTGCCTTTCGACTTCCCCTGTCTGGGCTCGGGCAACCTGGGAGTATCCCAGTCCTCGTACTTCCTTCTGGTGGTACGGCAGTTAGGCGCCGAAAGGGTGCTACAGCTGAACGATTTTTTTCGCTGGTGCGGCAACCACTTTCACGTCCAAACGTTCCTTGCACGTCCCTTGCGGCTGTTTTAATGATCCGACAGTGCACACAAAATGAAGGTAAACAGTGCTACATTATGGCCCTATGAAAACATACTCCAGTTGCTTGTCAATCAAAGTATCTATAAACGAGAATTCAGATTGAGAAAAATTGAGTCTCCTGAGTAAAAATGTTTAATCACTTAATCGATGTGGTGTTAGTGATGGTGCCTTGGGCTTTGATGACGCACTATGGTTGCGCGAATGCTGCGTCATTGTCGCATAACTACACCCAAAGTTTCACATGTTCCGGTAGTTACTTTGAGGTGATTATGGATCACGTTTTCCCGAAAAAAGCTTGTCAAATAGTACCGTTTACAGAAACCCAGCGAATGTTACCCCGTGGCGGGATAGTGTACCATACTCCACTGATATATTCTTACCCAAGTATATCTAAGGTTGGGCCGCCCTTTTGCATGTTTCACTTGTTCATTCTTGGCGGATCCTTGGGGCATAATGATTCGATATGGGGACGATTACTTAAAATCCGAAGACCGAACGCTACCAACTTCGCCGTTTCATAATGATGAAAAACAAAGGAACATTGCCGCAACGGAATCTCGGAGCAGTCTGTATACCGCATATTATGTGCGACAGTATCGATATGCTATTGATAAGGGGGACTCCATCAAGTCCCTAGTTTTACAGCATACATGTGAGCTCATAACGCTTTGTTTTGTATTACCAGGCATATTACAAGATATTAACGCAGTATTACCACAGATAGCAAAGAAATAGCAACCAACAAAAAGCGGACGGTATGGTACACTCGTCACACATAACGACTCAGCCAAACGCGACCTAATTCCAGGTCACTGTGTGCGAGAGGAAAGAAGGGTGAGAGCTCAAACCTTATAAGGTTGACGTGGTCAGAACACTACAACTGGGGTCAAAGCAGGGACTTTTTGATCAGGATCTCGCGTCTCAACTTTTGTACAATGTACAAAGGCTGCCGGTGGACAATTTATATAATCGTCTTTAGCATAAACGAACTGCCGGCCTAAGTACACACATGTACACATATACCAAGTGAAGGCCCTGGAGACTCTTCAGCAGCGTCATTTGTCAGTCGCAACCAAGTGCACAGTACCTCGAGATAGATACCGAATACCAGTTCAATTTGTGGTGGCCTCTCTTCGAGGGATCACCATAACTCTTCTGCCGTACTTTTACCCATCTATCCACTCTGTTTGATAAGCGTCGGAGTGTTCAACTGAGACCGACATGTAATACGTCGATGCTCCCTTTCAAATAAACCGAATTACCGGGCTTGATAAGAGGCACAGAACTCCTATTTGTCCGGTCGCCGAATCTCCTTCATCGTACGTAGAATCGTGTAAATTTCGAGAACATGGGCTCACTCAACAGTAACTGAGATAGTTCGTTCACTCTTCTCAAAAGGGAGATTTTAAAATTAGTTAAATTTTCTGTGATTTCAAGTTATGATTTTAGTAAGTCAGATTTCATCAGCTCGAATTCCAAGTTTGGCTGGCTTCAATTTTCAAGCAACATGCGTACGTACTCACACTGGAACGTTGCAAAATACTGTTGATGATATACTGTTAGCGACCGTATATCTATCACAACAGTCACGGTACGAAAACCAGTAGCAAGCCCAGAATGACTGGAAAACTAGAAGTTCAATGTTCATGAAGGAAAATAGGGACCTCGTAGAGCAACATCCGAAGCAAGAAACCCACAGTTGTCTGTCGCAAAATAACTTTTGTGTTGCCGTGGGCCTAGCAAAACAATTCACGAAAACAGAACACGAAGAGTTGCCCATAGAGAAGGACAGACAGCATGCGTCGAACTCAGTTGTTCCAACTGAAATTCAACTTTGTAAGTAGAGCCGACTTTCGTCGCAATCTCGAGAAGCATTCTTGTTGGGAATCGCCAGCATTGCCCGTCTCATGAAATGGCTGTCTAGGCTTGGGCAACCTGGCAGTATCCCAGGGCTCATGCTTCCTTCTGGTGGCACTGCAGTTGGGCACCGAAAGAGTGCCACGGCTGAACGATTTTTTTTAACGAATATCTAGGGTTAATGGCTGGGCAGTAAACCATCGCACCACGAGTAACTTATCAGCAGTGAGCCTAACGTGCACTTATAGCCCAAAAGTTCCTACAAAGTAACTCCCGCAAATAAACGGTCACGCTTGGGTCGAAACAAATGATAGAGCTGAGTTTATAAAAGAACACTCAATGGGTTAGGACGGTCTTCTGACTTACCTGTCTTTTGAAAAGCGAAGCCCACTGCTTCTGAAACGAGCTCCCGAATAATTCCTGGAATGGAAGATATGTTGAAGCAGGTAGAAGTGGAGGCGGACAAGGCGGGTGAAATGTAGGATTGCCAGAAGTGGCCGCAGCGACGTGACCGCTCAGTCCAAAGTGAGGGGACTGATTTGTCTGCTGGCTTGCCACATGGACCGAAGGTGCTGATGGTGGCTGACGAGAACCATCCCGAATATTCCCCGCAAACTGTGATGTATCGTGTCCTGGTGCTTCTGGAAAGGACCCACCAGTAGTGAGCGAGGGTGGGGGTGGTAAATTTAGTGGAAAATTGGGCTGAGGGACAGGAAGAGTGGGAAACGGAGATTGATAACCCAGTTGATTGCCTTGCTTACAGGGCACTGGCACAGAACCTGGCAGGCGATTGGCGAATTTTCGGATATTATACGCAGCATGAAGAAGACTGTGTGTGGATGGATCCTGTGAATCTGGGGTTAAAAGGAATGGCATACAACAAACGTGAAAGAAATATAGTCCTCCTACCAACAACACCAAATCAACAGTTTACGTCTTCCATTTTAGGTAATTATTGCTTCTCCTAAAAGCTCACAGTGGCATAGAGTAGGCGCGAAAATGAGTCGATGATTGAGACATCTTCATTGACTGCGTGGGGGGAACTGCGCAGTAAGGAGAACTAAAAGAGTGTAGACGGTTGACAGCGCATAATAGGACAAACAGACTCGATCAATGTGTTCCACTGATAGGGTATAACCAATCACTGCGACATTCAAACGAAAGCCACACAACCTGTAAGAATGGGGCTACAACCATCTATGCCCACCTGGCTACAATCGACAGGACAAATGGATCTTTCACTTAGAAGCTCGCGCTTTAATCCCTGTACTACACCTACGACCCCCTCCTCGGTGAATAAAACAAATGCTATCTATACAATTCCCGATATTATTTTCAGCAATTTAAACGTTTTTCTGAAAAGTCTGCAGTCTTAGTGTGTACTCTAACAGTGACATAAAGGTGGGACTCATAGGGTAGAAATTAGGAGCCGCCCCAATTAATGGTAGCAAATGAGTGATGCCATATATATATATATATATATATATATATATATATATATATATATATCCGTTGTGATCTCAAGCGCTGAGCAGCTATGAAGGGACAAGATATGTAACGGATAGAATAAAGGCCACATAAACCTACCTGTCATTGCTGGATCTCGTTGGACAGTAACAGTGCTGTTGTTGGCAAGAGCACTGAGGACGGAAGTGCAGGTAGTGACTGTGGTGGAAATGCTTGGTACTGGTGGGGGAAATCGCATGGGAGGAGGACTACCTACGGTGGAACAGGAAATGCGGGTAGAGTCCGTGGCAAGAACTGTGGAGACCGATGTCCCGGGGGCTCTGAAACAAAGGGATAAGATACAACAGGCGTTTGTTAAATTTGACGTCTGGAAAGTGCTTCAGAATGTAATTAGATGAACTCAACATGATAAGGGATCTCCGGTTAAAGGTGTTGATTGTAAGTAAAGCCAGTAGATGATTCTATCAATTGGGGAGCATGCATCCCATTGGTGCAAAACGAATTAAAAAATGAAATTGCTCGACACCGATAATTAATTAATTCATTACCTCATCAATTATGCTGGCCAATACATGTAGTTCGCATATCATAGGACCGTTCGCCTCGCAGAGCTACTTTCAAGAACCCTGTAGTAATTGGAGACGAGCGAGGTTGATAACTGCCGCCTCCATAGTGTGCACCCCGAGACTCAACTCATCAACGGTAGATGGGGCTCAATCACGCAGTCAGTGGAGCTCATGTACCAAAGCTATCGCTCCTAATGCGTATCTGCTCAGTTTCCCGTTCCCTCAGAGTAATATACAAAGCTAACTAACTGATCATGCCATTGTCTCTGATGCTTGTCTGTATCTTGAATGTTGTCTCATTTTTGGAAACCGAAATTGTGGCGATTGGAACCGACGTACCCTTGGTATATGGCTTCGGCTTAAAAACCGAATTGATGAATAGGTTTAACAATGTGAATTCCGGGACTGTTTGTTGTGCATCAGAAAGACCCGCGTTCCACGACCGGTGGTAGGGTATGGGTATATTGCAGTTTTTCTCCGAGCGCAAACAACGGATAAGTGAAGAGTCGAAGTTTTAGCTAATGACATGCATGGTTTACCGAACCCTGCATCGGCTTTTGGGGCCTTGATTAATACTAAAAACAGTATTGCTGAATTGATGGTGACACGCGAGCGTTTGCCAGTTGGGGTGGGGCTTGAGTGAGCAATTTCGTCCAGCCAATGGGTAATATCGAACGTAGGTACAGAGACTAGATGGCTTCAGACGCGTGAACAATTGTCTCAATGGAAACTGCTCCCTGGGGAGCACAGTTCCCGTCTCTCTGTAACAACACCGACTCAATACGACTGTGTGGCCGTATAGGTCGATTGTACCTGTTAGGCTATTGGTACCTCTACAGCAGGACAACCTCTCTAATATGACTGACTTCATCTGAATTCTTTGAGGTCTAGTGAGGAGGGGGTGCTTTACCTGGAAAAGAAACGCCCTGAAGCAAGTCTTCGTTCGCCGCTGGCTTGTCGACCGCATATATGCGTAGAGGAAAAGGAAACGGCGATCGCGTAATTATTTACAGCTTATATAGCCTGCACCCTTCAATCGTAACAATCAGCATAATAAACTGTAGTGGCTTGGTCATATATCGTAGAGTCATCGTTTGTCACTAAAATGTTTTCCGTGTCAAATTCACAGTGGCACAAGTAGAGAGGTGGTCAGCCCGTGACCTGGCAGGGGTTTATAAAAGCGAATGCAAAGGCCTTGAGAAGATCTGCATTTCACGATGGGGTGCTTGCTATGCTTTGATTGAGACGCCGCAAGAAGGCTGCTGATTAATATCCACGACGGTCTTTCTATTCAGTTTGTCTGAATGAGTGTCCGGAGGTGTGTGAGCCTCGGAGTGCTTGTAGTAGGCTGGCACTAGATCACTTCTACTCATTTGGCTTTTTGACGATTGAGCTTTTAAACAGTCTGACACCGGTTTCCAACACATGCTCTGTGGCCGATTGTTTCTTCCGTATATTAGCGGGTCATATCACGGTAATCTTTACGCGTCCAAAGGAAAGGTCGCGGTACCATGCACACGCGGGTGGATATTGCGATGAATATCATGAAATACACTAGCGAACACACTTTCGAGCGTGATTGCAACCAGTCATAGAACCACCCTTGTTTGAACTTTCTTTGGAGTGGCTTCCTGTATCCACTGAACATGAATGACGACCATTCAAGGCCATCCAGCCTCTGGAACAATGCATCCATCTGGAATGAAAAGACTTACCCCTTATCTCGCGTTTCTAACACCAGCGACCACTTCAAATGCCCGACAATTTCACAAAGATGCGGGTTTCATTCAAAACCTAACACCTTAACAGGCGAATTGTGCTAAAACCATAAAATAATGCTTTTGTATTAATCATGATTGCGGCTCTGTGTTTGAAACATTCACCGCACTCCCGTCACGCGAAAAGCCCTCCGACGGTTCAATGTCAGGAATTTTATAGTCTCCTTTATCTTGGAGATGAGACCGTTCATTGCCGTCTGCTACCATTAAATAGGGATACGTAATGGTTTATTTTTGAAGTAGTTCATATGTCCCAAGGGAATATTTCCAACCCTCCGGCCCATCCGGGTTTCCTTAACGAGAGACTTTTGAACTGCCTGGCGCAACAATGTAACCATTAATTATCGAACACATAAACATAACTATGTGGTACTACTACATTGGTGATGAGGAAATTTTGGGGTTTCCAATCAGGATCTCATGCTGCACGATAAATTTAACCTAAGCTGTAGAATCTAAGGGCGTTGTAGAGTTATTCCATTCTTGTTAGGAATAATTAGCAGTGCGCATGTCACGAATATTCGGGGAGATTAGGATGCACATTCTCTCAACCGGATAGGAATTTTGGTACTAGAGCATTCAGCTGCAGGTGGCTTATCAACGACGCAAATGGTTTGAACGCAGACAGGACACGGCGCCACTTACCAGGCAGTTCAAGTACGTTTTTGACTGGCTCCTCGATTAATGACTTCTTCAAGGAGGAGTGCTCACGTGGCTTGTAGGGTATTTTTACATTCCCAAAAGACTATACATCTGTCCTGTTATTTAAAAAGAATTGGCACACGAACTCAGACTATTGAAAAACAGGACCCAGACTGAGAGCTACATGTCTGCGACATTGGGAACAGTGTCACAATGTTGGAAGGAATCAGCTGATTGGAAAAAGCCGAAGACTTACGAGGTACGTGACGGTGACTTGTGTTTCAGTTCTTCCGCACTGTTCATTTTATCAGAGGAACCACTCAACACCGCCGAACGTTTGCGTGTTTTTGCCTCCGCGCCGGCCAAAGCAGCCATTGTGAGGGAGTACACTTCGTCGAATCGCACATTGTTGAACAAACGCTCAGCGGTACCTGCACCCATTCCTACCAACTGGTCCAAATCCCGCGAACCATGCCACTGGTGATTTGTTTCTACGCTATGAGGTGTTGTTGCTGTCGCGAAAGGAAAAGGTTGATCTGTTCCCGATGAACTACATGAAGATTGACAATGTCCATTACTTTTGTGCATTGCCACAGCAGAGGATAAAGAACCATGCATTCCAGGAGCCATTGAGTCAGTAGACGGTCGCAAATGCATGGAAGACCGGAAAAAAGCTGTGGAAATTATGGGATCGCCGGCACCATGTAAGGATGATGGGTCACAGCCACGGAGTTGGGGTGAGGAATTATGTACATCGCCTGCGTCAGAAGGATTACGACGAGATCCTGAGTACCGTTGTTTGGGGCGTTTTGAGTTAAGACGTTTATCACCAAAGTGAGGCGGATATTTCACGGAGTTCTCCTCGGAATTAACCTCATCGCCTACACTTTCTTGACTCTTGATATCAGTTTCGTCGGTCAGGGCAGCAACGCTGAACCGGTGGCATGGTTTAGGTCTCGAATGAGACGAAGCAGCAGGATTGGAAGCTGACGAAACAGGCTGGACACTCAGCATGCTACTGTTACAGTCGGGATGCACATGGAAATCCACACCTGTTTTGATTAGATAAGAAGACGGATGAAATGGGATATACACCTGGACGACACACAAGGTAATCAGAAATCCGGGGACCAAGCCAAATCTAAGATCCACAGAACTAAAATTTTGATTGCAATGCTCCTTGAGACAAGCCGAGATAGTAGTAGGTCTCCACGGCGGTTATAGTCATCCAGGGATAAACATTGTTTCATCTGAGAGCGATCTGGTGATTAAACCGGAGCAGTCTGCTTACATATCTAATGCTGTGCAAAATTAACCAACCAGCTAGCAGTATTTGGCGCTTTTCAATGCAACCATCTGCATGGTTAATTCAATCAGGTGATTAATGTGATCAGAAACGAGTGAGTACATGTCGAGAAGATGGTTCTGCCAGACTAGACATGATCCAGGAAACAAGCACAAACTAATACAGATATTGTGCACGTTCAAGCTTGTTCTAACAAATATGCTACATGCTAACCGAGTTTCAAACAGGGGCGACACATGTTGGTACAACATCAGGCAAAAGGGTGCAGCAGTTAGTTCAAACTGACAAGGGAGCTATACTGGGCAGTCAAACAGTCCAGTGACAGACGCCGCCAAGTCCGCATTACATGCAGAAGCGAAAATGCCATGTAATGACGGACGAAAAACAGCGAACATACCTTCCACTGAGGACACGTTAGGCAAACGCCATGGAGCCGCAAGTGCATTCGAGTTCTGCGAGTAGAGAAAACGGACATACGACAGTAGATGTTTCAAGTTATACGCCAAAGAATAAAGGACTGGAGTATAATGAGCACAGGAAAACATTTGAGGCTGAAACTTGATAGAGTCGGTTAAGGTGAGGATGTAATAACTGCCGCTTCGTCAGACGTTGGAAGTTGGGAACCTATTACTTTGAAGTCACCTTAGTTCCGAATTATGAACCTCATGGACATTTTCTGTCCAGTCCTGCATCACCTAGGGCGAAAGCTACTTACGTGGGATCATTGGTACGGAAAAAGCAAGGCTCTATTGAGTTCACCAAAATCTTGACTACTTATAATTGAAAGTAGCCAAGATTCGATGTGAAGCATCAGTTGTTGGAAGTCATGACGTCATCCAGACACGCGTCAGCCCCGCAGTGGTTTTGAAAGCTGAGTGACAATAGGTACTAATAAGGACATGAATAACTGTAAAAGGGCCGAATAGCATCAAGTAAGACTTCATTGTCTTTAGATGTGACATTCGACAGAGAAAAACTGGGGAACGTCGAGGCAACCCAACGAGGTGAAAACGGCACCGTTATGTGTTGGACAGTTAAAGCCTTTTTGAATGCCGTAAATTAAATGAATATGGTCAGCTCGTATAAATCAGTGGTGGATCAGTGACAAGAGATGAAATGAGTTGCTTGTGAATGGGTCATATTTACAGTTCTTTTGTTATGTCTACCTCATAGTAAACTCAGAAACAAACAATTAGTGGGTTATGTATAGCGGTAGATTTATACCGAAAATATGCATGACCCGCTAAACAGACATTTTGATAATTGATAGTGTAAACACATTTTGAGAGGTACGAGAACGGTTGTATGGTAATAAGCACGAGGGTTTCTAATGCCGAGTGAATACCAGGGTTGGAAATAAAACCAACTGTTGCGTGTTAGCTTATGATGAATGGACCAATGATAGGCTCAATAGGTCGATGGTCTGGTGATCTCTAACTCAAATGGTTGGGTGGTTTATTTGACTCTTTCCGTAACACTAAATCATAGCCTGTTTGAATTGGGTGGTAAACAGACAGTTCACACATGCTGGCAAACCAATTTAACAGGTGATAATAATTTTGTTGCCAGGCCAGAGGCTAAAAACAATCGATATGCATATGAAGGTAAGTATGAAGGTGAGTGACAATTGTGCAGTAGCAATGGAACAGGAATCCATAAGTCGATGATGTAGAGGAAAGACAGAATGTGGCAAAGAAGTAAAAAAAGCAAAGAAAAACGGCGCTTTAAACTTTTTGCCGTAGAACAGAAACAATCTTTGTGACATAAATGTTTGAATCATGAAAAAGCGAAACGAGGGATTCTGTCTTGTTGGGGCTAGTCATTTGAGTGCACAGCGACCGATCGCGTGACCTACTGCTCAGTAGTGTTGACCTGAGTGCTACGATTCGACAACCAACCAGACCTGTATAACCAATTAGCACAGGTGGTCTACGGTAAGATTGTAACTATGGTGTGACTGTTAGCATGCTACTTTGCCGTGGAACCACCAACTCACCAAATCATTGTGTCCACTTGGGCTTTTTGTTTCAATTACTCCAGGTTACATCAGCTACGGCTGCGAAGTCATCACAAATATGCCTGAAAATGACACTACCTAGCATTCTGTCTTATAAGTACTGTAACTGCTACCCAAAAGGTAACCGGAACAATCGTCCAATCGAACATCTGGTCAGCTGAACTACTCAGCCGGCAATGATCGATAGACAAAGATTAAGCTTATAGCATAGAAATTTGCACACAACGTTAACAGCTACATTGACTTTAGTGAGTAGCAGAAAAAGTCAGCGTCCTCGTCCCCCGGATTTGAAAAGGAATGAATCCTGACGTTGTGAGCAGTTACAGGCAAAACAGTAGGACCCCTAGCCAATTTTTGAAGCTCTTCACATAATTCTTATCAACACTGTATTCTTGTAAGCTGTTCCAGTCACGCACCGGCTGGAAGAAAAGGGGAAAATCAGAGCGAACCTCCTTGGGTTGAGCAGCATCAATTTGTGATGCCGTGTCGAACGATCACTATTGATTTCAAAGAATGTCCGGAGTTCAGTAACAAGCCCTGCTGAAGAAATTTGCCTGATGAAGACTATGTCGCAAAGACGACGGTGACCATAAGGAAAACAGGTTAAGCTGTCAAAGTCGCTAATTATGTGGCAGAACGAGGAAGAACATCGTTCCTGAACACTCTCCCAGTAGACGGATCATACCCAAGAAAACAGCTCTTACGAGACAAACAATGGTCTGGAATCCTCAGGAGTCAATTTGGCGAACGGCTCCTTCAGGCCAAACCCTAGGACCAGTCACCACATTTCTCAGTACCTGGAGCTGTCTTGAGGTCAGGGGACACCGTAACACGCAGATCCTTCTTCAGTAGGTATTTGCCAATATGACAGACGCCAAATGGTTATGTAGTTCTGATGGGCAATACTGCACATTTAAAACATTCACTAGGACGCTACCACCCGTGCAGCAATCTATCCCGACCCTCAGTGCTCGAGACTGCTAACCAAAGTTTGAGGTTATCGGCGCAAATTAAGCAATCCAACTGAACGACCCCGTGAAGACTGTTTGAAGAGTTCAGGTCTTACAAAAGAACCCTGTGGTACATCACTGGTCGACGAGGGTGTCATTCATACTCACTTACATTGCACGACCATCCAGGTAATCAGCAGTTCAAGAGTGAGTGAGCTTCTGAAGCCAGTGAAGGACCTGCTCACATGGAACCTCAAGACCTAACGAAAGTCGACGAACACGACATTAGAACAACTTCCAACACCTCCTGCGTTCGACCAGTTTCCTCAGCCATAAACAAGTTTGAAAGCTGCTGCGCGGATGACATTGCTTCCATTTTGTTGATGTACAGTTGCAGGGACCGTTTACTGATTCTTTCTATGACCTTGCCTACAACCGAATAAAGCAGACTGATCGGGAGTAACGGCGACCGCCGTTTTATGTTAGCATCCCGATTCCGGTTTTGGTTAGTAGGAAAGCTGAACTGTATGACGGATTGGCGCTGCAATATGCCCGGAGAGAAAAAAAATCGTTCAGCTGTTACACCCTTCCGCTGCCTAGTTGCCATGCCACCAGAAGGAAGCATGAGCCCTGGGATACTGACAGGTTGCCCAAGCCTAGACAGGGGAAGTCGAGAGGCAGAGGTCGGGTTCGAACCACGGACCTTCCGGTCAGTGAATTCGCGCCTTAACCACTTGAGCCATCTCGCCCCCATGCCCGGCGAGCGTTTTCAAAGAAAGAGGATGTAGTTCATCAGTGTCGGGGAATGAGTTTGGATCGGCGTTGATAAGAATCTTGTACACAGTGTCATCATCAATATGAGGAATGGGCAATTGAGAAGCCACCATAGGAGTCTGAATGGATGATATAGCACTTTCCGTCGTGTACACTGAGGACCAGTTTAGAGCAACAAGGTCGGTTTTGGAAGTCATCATGAACTAGAGAAACCGATTCACGTAATAAACAACTATGAAACATCCCTCGCACGCTAGCACTTTTGAACATTCTGAAGAGTGCGGCATTTTGAGCTTCACATTGCCTTTCATCAATCTCTCTAAGTTAAAGACCCTATGAATAACTAGCTTCAGCTGAGAGGCACACGAATTAGGTTTGGGTTCATTTGAATCTCGTGCAGGATCTATAGCACAGAAGTCTTGTTAAATGTTATGATGTCGGAATATATAGTGTCTATATCTTCCTTCGGAACTGAGGGGGACGAACCTTGGTTGGATACACCACGCCAGATTGGCAATGTTGCGGAATATAGGTAGCTCGGGTGCGCTGCTTGGTTGTTGGTCTGTTCGCTGAGCTTGGCACTTGGATTGCAAACGCTTTATCACCAATCGAGGTGAGATCGTCAGTGCGGTGTCATGATGAAACGTTTGCGATCCAACTGCCAAGCTCGGCGAACAGACCAACAACCAAACTACGCCAGATGCTGGTAAGAAAGGGGATATGCGTGGTGCCAATAAATCTTTGATGCGGAATCCGTCGAAGGGGTTTGATTGAGAGGAGCGAGTAGTACTGCAATTATCTCATTTCTATCAGTTGATTTTTTTTCTCCCAGGCGACCAAAAATGGCAGAGACCGGAAGCGGACGCTCAACGCGTGACCCACTGTTCTTCCGCGGTGAACACGTTCGGTGCAACGTAAATTACATAACTTCACATTTAGATGACCTAAAACAATGTAGATCAGCCTAAACTCCTCTCCAAAGTATGGGTGGTGAATGATTAGTAGGACAGGGAACCTAGTGAGCGACTAGTATATGTGTGGGTTTGCCTCCATAACATTAACACAGAAGGTAAAAAGAGATTCTTTCTTTCCACCCTTTTTGTTACCAAGGAATTTCTCCCTCATTAATGTCCCTCATTAACACATTCGCTGACGATGTTATGCCCATCAATCGATGTACAACCGAATCCAGGGCACTATCTTAGGGTGCTGTACGACCGCAGACAGACCATCATTACGCTGGACTTGCCAGACCCCAATCGTGATTTAACCGAAAATTGCGACATCCAATAGTACAAATTTTACCATTTTACCACCACACTTTGACACTGCGGAGACCCTCTTCCCCGAAAACTGACTTCCAAAAGCAAATCCAGCCTTACTGGTTACCTGCGATGGGCATTCGTCACACTGCCTGATGAACTTGACGGCCGAACTCTCCGTGAAAAAGATTTATCCCATGGTATGTGTGATGCAGAAAACCACGAGATGGACCATAAGGCACGGGTACGGTGGTAATTGACCTAGCTGTTATAATCAACACTGAGAAGAACTGTAAGCTCTGCATTCGATGAAAGCTCAGTTGTGTGGCTGAATAGCCCAGGTCCTTAGACGATCTCTACATGTAAAAACAAGACGTTACTCTCCCTCAAAGGATCCTTCAGCTCAGTCCAAAGGACGTCACAGAACACTACTTAAGTAATATAAGGCGGCTAACACACATCAACATGAGGGTTACAGCACCGACGAAAAACAATGGAGTCATAGGACTCCTGATTACTGTTACTTAGAGGCATATCGCTATATAATGTGCGTCTTAGTTCGCGCACCCTTGAATTGAAACGGTAAACATAGAATGGAATGAGCCACCTTCGAATGCCACTCTAAGCCTAATGATACAACGCAAGAACAATCATTCTATGAAAGTTTACTGCAGACATATTCTACTTGATCATTTTTGGGAACTAACCAATAACTCCACATCCAGGCTCTATCTTCAAATGGAACAAAATGAACAGCCGCCTCCCTGGAGTCCTCCGCGACCCAGACAGTAGTTCACTTGCACTGACAAGCTTGAAGTTTGCTGACGCTGAAATTTCTACTGTAAGCAATTCACTCCACCCCCAACCTTCCGGTCCTCCACGCAACTCCGGATGATAAAACCAACCCAACCATTGTCAAAGTTTTCCTTAAACAGCGAGGATGATGTAGTGCACCTAGCGATCACGGTGAGCTGAATAATTCACTTGTCGATAATAGTGTGGTAGTCAGACCTACAAGTAGTGATTCCGCAGCTTGAGTTGATGAGATGTTGAGATTACAAATTCAAACACTGGAGTTGGTATAACTGTGACAAAATAACAAGACAGCGTGAAAAATGAAACAAAAAGGGCACTTTCAAGGTGATCTCGACAAAATACATCCAAATGGTCTCAAAAATGCAAAGTAGCTTTTTACTATGTGAATCCACTTAAAACTGCGTGCCCAGACACATGCACACACACACAGTGATTGTGCACAGACAGAAGTGAGGAAGTGAGTCCAGCCTAACCGATCCAGGATCAGCTAGAGAATACGATTAAATACATGTGCATTGACAATCCATGGAGTATTTAAGGCACATAAGTGAGAAACGACAAAGCTTCTTTATTGAGGCCAACGCCTAAAAGAGCATAAGTCGGCCACGTGAATGTCGTGGATTTCAGTTACTCACAGTCGACATTCGATAGTGACACATGCGCAGATTGCAAACCAGATGGACATCCACTTTTTTGGGGAATATGATGCAAATGAAACCCCGAGTGTGAATAAGTTTCTGTTCGAGGTAAAACCACCAGCATTTGCACGATCAACTGTGACCCATAAGACAACAAGTGCCGGACAGAATCACCTTCACGATAGTGGGATTCACCGGAATTAGTAGTTGATCGGGTGGCTGTTGATCTGTTCGTCGAATTTGGAAATTAGCTGGCAAAGTTTCGTCACCCGTGTGCAGTTGGTTAGGGAAGCAACTGATTTGATCCATCGATCAGAGCAGTCTGTGACCGTCTTCACATTCAAACATCTACTTGAACTCAGGTGAGAGTTGTGTGTAAGGAAAGGGTCAGTCGCTGACGAGTTACTCTGCAGGAGCACGAGAGACCCAGCAAGCAGAAGTAGAATCCCTCCCATGACACCTTAAAACGAGAGGGCATAACGTTACTAAAAAGTTTGGTAGCCAGTTACAAAGAAAAGTACGGGGGGAGTTGAATGTTGTGTCAATATGATGGCGTTTCCCCCATTATAACCGAACAATCGAACCGGCAAAACGTTGCACCACTTGTCTTGGCCATCCGCAGACAGGGGTCTGGGACAACTACACCCTGGTTGCTTGCCTCCAGGATAGTCATTTGCCGCATTTTTCGTTTACCAGTTTCGAAGGTCTTTCGGTAGCAACGACTAGGGTGATTTGAATGTACAAGCTATCAATAGTAGGAAGGAAGCATGTTTTTCTGATGTGTAGATGAGACCAAACCGCAAACAACTACGGCTCTTTCTGCATAAGAAAACTGGACGGGTGGGTAAGGTATGCACCTTTTTCCTTAACGAAAAGTGCATATGTATATGGGAACATGGCTTAAACCACGTGTTGAATGCTCGCGCGTTCGTCTAACCACTATGCGTTTGACCGAATAAGCCAGGTGAACAGTAGCCACAATTCACAAGCAAGATATGCATCAAAACTAACCTTTACATCCCATTAGTCCAATACAAAAACTCTGATACAGCACTGTCCATATCACCTAGTCGACTGCTCTAAGAGGATTCCAGCAACGCACCCAGCAGAGACTAGATCGCTGATTAGGCAGTCACTAACCAGAAGACACCTTGGACTCAGTGAGGGGATCCTCCGAGTGTCAAGGTCAGTGGTTAGAATCTTATTTTGATGGTATTGGGTAAGAAATTCACATGTAAAGTGGTGTCTGGATCTAATCACTTCCCGTATCCTTGGCCTAAACAAGTCTCTCTTTACGAAGTGGACAAATTCCCGTTAACCAACAATGGAATGCCAGCAGTAAAAGCAGATAAGTGGACATCTGTTGGAAGATATGGTAAACGTGACGCAGAAAATGCCTATTAAGTGAATAGAAAGAAAACAACTCCAAACTAAAATGTTCTCCACAATAGAGACGTTTTCTCACGATAGTGGAAACAATGACATCAATCACTTAGAACAAGCTCGGTCCTACAATGTGTGATCAATCATAGACATAAGTAGTGAAATTCCACAAGCCAGACAAAGAGTGTTTTTGCGAGAGGGGATTGGAAGGAACGAAAGGTGAGGTTGAAAAGTTCCGCTCCAGCTAACGTCAGAATATATGCCTAAAGGGGCGACGCCCACTGACATAAGAGTGTATAAATCACAAGACCTTGCAATAATAACCGGAGTAACCAGAGCAAATGATTATGATATATGAGAAAACATGTTGGTGTCGCCTACTAGCTAGCAACGAGTGTTTAGAGCTTTGTCTCCCAATCGATAGAATCGGTTTATCCACTGATAAAAAACGTAGAGACTTTGGTGCTCATTAAATTTACCTGCAGGCTACCTAATGTTAACAGTCACACCATATCATAACATGGTTGCTACCGCAACATTTGGCGAAATTGCGTAGACTGTAAAACAATATTGGTGCAGCACGTATTAGTCAATTGGCGGTAAGGACATTTGGAACCTATGCTTGGCATAGTGCTGTCTTATTTTCACAGCATTGAATATAGTGAAGATACCGGTGTGAATTAGTTTGTAGAGCATAGTTGAGTTGTCTGAAACTTTATAAACACATTCAAGGCCTATGTTAAATCACCGAGTCGAAACGACAAACCCCAGCTACCCAGAGTTGGAAACATGCTTCGTAAAAAAATGACACGGGTAACCTTCCGATTACTCAGGAAACCTTGTAATTTCTAGATACATCCGTCAACAGGTATAGTAGGACGCCGTTAGAAGGAATCTCCCGTTACATCGAACACTTTTATATTCGCGGCGAGTATTGTTCGAATTTTATGTGGTTGCTCGTTTCAGTCAACCAAATTGTCCCTAACAGAACGAATGACATTTAACTTTATCAGGTCGGTGGAGAATTATCCAGGCTCCGAAATACAATGTCATCGGCAGAAGTGTGTCTAATATGTAAGCACACGCCAGCCAGATTGTGACGATAATTTCACTGAGTACGGGGATTATTAATCCTAAAACGGTATTAACCGTGACTGTTTTTGAAACGGCCTTCACGGTTCGGTCCATACAGTGAAGCTGGTCACAAAATTCGATTGCCCTAGTCCGAATCAAGGTAAAACGCATACTCGATTAATACTTCACGATCACCATCATCATCATTATGGACAGCACGATACCAGTATTCAACACTATTGTCTCGCTGCCGTACAACCATGATTTACATGAAGGCCCTATTGTGAGGAGAAGAATAAAGATGGACAGGGAATGGACTTAGTGAAACCTTACTACAATCATTCCAAGGTGCCTCCACCGCCAGACACTCAATCGGGCAACCTGGATAGAAAATGACAACTGACAACAAGAACGCCATTGACATCGATTAGCAGCCATGTCTTGCAGTGTCTCCAACCAGGCGCAATGGGGATCACGCGGTCCCTACCCTGGTAGGCGAGTAGCGCCGACAGCACCCAAACCTTACGTAATCTCTTTCATACCCCTCTGCCAGGTCAAGGGTTGGCCATCTCTCTGATTCTGCCACTCCGAATGGGGCACGGAAAACCTCTCTCCCTCCGGCAAATTATGGCCTAACCAACGCAGCTTCTGCTGCTGGACGCATTCTTCAATGCGGATTCTTCGACACCAACCTATACGAGCTATGGCCCTGAGACAACGGTTGTCGAAGGCCTGAAGACGTTTCTGTTCCGATGCTCGAACAGGCCAAGTCTCAGTCATACAAGAAAACAGCCCGCACTGTAGCATGATACACACATCCCTTGAGATTCAGATGTATACCGCTTTGACGCTATAGGTGTCTCAAATTAGCAAACGCAACCTGATCCTTGCAGATTCCTGTCTTGACCCCATCTGTCACACTAGAATCAGAACTAATACAACTTCCAGTGCCCCTCCCCGGATTGTAAGTGGCGTGTTCAGTGACTGCATGTCCAGCAGCATGACCTTACACTTTGTGGGTGCAAAGTGCATACCAAAGGACGGGATGACTTTGGTCAGTTCATCCAAAAACACCTGCGCCCTCTCCTCCTCTTCGAACATGAGAACGATGTCGTCTGCATATTCCAGATCGACAAGGTTTTCGTCACAGGCTATTTGAACACCGGGGTTTTGGAGACCTTCCAGCGTTCGTCTCATTATCTCATCGATCACGAAATTAAATAGGAAAGGAGAGAGTGGGCATCCCTGACGGACACCGCTTTGTGTACGGAAGCTTTTGGAGAGCTCGCCGTATACTCTCACACGTCTGGAAGTCCGAGAATACAAAGAGCTTATTATGTTCACAAACTTCCGGGGCATTCCTTGGTGGGCAAGCGTGTCAAAGAGAACAGACCGGTCAACCGAGTCGAGTACGGATGCTAAAATAGGAAATTGAAGCCAAAATACTTATTCTTCACAAGGACAACACTTGGCTGCTCTCGTGAAGTCGGATTCCCCTACAAATTTCAAAGCGTGGAAGAAGTGAACAAAGTACTTTGGTTCATATTTGTCCTACGCGCAAGTGGAGTCGCTGTAAATGATGAAAACTGGGTTGCATATGTGCCAGTGGACAAATCCTAACCTTGTCGGTGGCGACCCAGCCTATAATGAAAGTACAGGATTTTATTTTTCTTTCTAAACGAGTGGAAAGGTTGAATGCAATTCAGGGCTTCGTTTTGAGTTGTCACACGCGGAATAAAGTAAGAACGGGTGAGTGTTAAAGGAGGATTTTTAGGTGGAAGAGACTACATACGCCCTGTCATGGTGAGTTTTTCCAGGAATGTGAACGAGTTGCTTATATTGGTGTCCGACCACACTTCAGTTGTTCTATGGAATAGGCCTTAACCGCGGACATAGCCAAATGCGAGCGATACCTAGGTTGGTGGCAGGATGAGAGAAGTTCCCGTAAGATCGAATGAATAGGTGAGCAATAGGTAGAGTAAAATGTCTGTTCGGGTTGAACGATAACTGCCTGTAGACAGGGACAAGCACCTTCATATGCCATCACTCTATTCACACCGTTACCTGGCATCAACCATACCGAACGTGACAGTCTGAGAATGAAAGTGATGGTGAACGCCGTTTATGGGAACTAGGCATGTGGCATTAATTGTTCACTTTTGTTCGCCTATCGTATAACATTTGGTGCGCATTGAATAGGAGAATGGAGAGTTCCGTTTTCATGAGAATATGTCAACAATCCAAACTGCAGAGCATAGAAAAAGTGGTGGCCAAATTGACTAAGGTCTTTACCGCGCACGCCCCCCTCGGTTTACCAAAAAACGACCAATCAGCGTAAAAGGCCAGTGTTAAGTTATAATATTTGTATAAGTGGCTTCGGCAAAAGCCCAGAATGAAAAAGGTGACTGAAATAAGGGAAACAGGAGCAAATCACTGCAACAAAAATACTTACATGAATTTACAAATTTCGAGACACACGACGTTTTTCCTGTGCAGGTTGCCTGATCATGGGCTTCTTTGCAAGTCAACTAAACATGCACCAAAAGAGTACACCTTCCTCTTTTTGGAGAGCTCAGTTGAAGGGATCAAACATAAGTGGTCTAACCTGAGGATGACATCTATAAAGGGGGTAACTGTAATACCCGGCATACAACCTTCAAAGTCGAGTGTTTTGAAAACGAAGTAGCAATGGGTGCATCTGAAAACCAGGGTGCGAACAGAACCCACATACAGGACAACCATTGGAAGAATGTGGCAAAAACTAAAACATCAACCTTGAAGCCGATAAATCATATGTTCCACGTGTGATCAAAGCTCACACATTAATATTACTCATAAACTGTAAGTCAACTAGTGTGCATATGAAAACACTCCACACTTTGCGTATAAGCTAGTCTATGTATGTATGCTCGTAGATAACTGGATTGACACATTTGGCGCTGCACCAATTACGTTGACGGTACTGGTGTCGTATGATAAAGACAACACAATGTAATTACAATTTTTTGCGCTTGACCACCTTCAGTGTCTAAACTCCGTTTTTCGTACCACCCAAAATTGAGGAGTATCTGATGCTATTCGGTCTGATTTCAGATTTGCAACGTAACCCTAGAAGACTAACGACGAACCTCTGACAGCCTCGAAAGTATACAAAGACAGTTATCCTGCCATTGAAATACCGGGCAAGACGATCGCTACTTGTTCTGTCTATGGATGGAGGTAGAGCCTGCTAATGCGTCTCATTATACCTTACAGGCGGGTTTGAGAGAATAAGTAGTGTAGGATATCAGCCGCGAATTCGTAGTGAGGTTAATTGAAAAACAGTGGGTGGCGCAGTAGGTACCCAACTCGAAGTATGAATTCGGGAAAATAAACAGTAGCGTTCATGCACTACGTACTGAGTTTTTGTGCATGGTGGAGAACGTTATTTTGTGTCAAAGTAAGCGGTGGAAACCAAAAGATGGGTAATATACGAATTACCGAAACAGAGTGATTTCAAATGAGGACTCTATGTAATTCGAGTTTGGTTCGGCTTTCGATAGAACCACGTTTTAGTAAATATCAGGGAGCCCGAGATGGCTCAGTGGTTCAGGTTCGAAATTAATGACTGGAAGGTTCGTGGTTCGAACCCAAGTGCTGCACCTCAACTGTTCCTGTCGAGGCTTAGGCAAGCCACCGTGCTTCCTTCGGGTGACACGGCAGCTGGACACCAAAAAAGGGGACGATTTAACTATCAAGACTGTTTTGCACACCATTGCGGGCTACTCTGTCTGACAGGCGACAAATCGGCTACGACAAAAAGGACACACAAAGGCAAGCCTTGAAGATACGGACGAGCGTGCGGGCATAGATTAAGTCTACGGAGAGGGGGAAACCGAGAGGGGGACGCAGCATAAGAGTCCGGACTGCATTTCTCAGGATTTCGTCCATAGGAATACATAGTCAAACGACCAATCTAGTTATGGCTCGTCTCGTCAACAGTAAATGTTTACTTCACAAGAGATACGATCCGTATAGGGTTTGAACATGAAAGCAAGCAATGTTAGCAAAATTATTGTATGGCTCCGTGGCGCCCACTCATTTTTCTAGCACATATTCAAGCAGTTTCCATGGGAAAATCGAACAATACGAACAGGAAGCCTCCGGATAAGGACTGCAGTGGGTGCCACACACAACAGTGTTTATGCGGGGGTGGAGTGGGATAGACGACTCATGCCATCATCAGTGGGGATACTAATAGTAGTCATATCAGTAGTAGTTATAGCAACCGTACACGCTTCGCAGTTGTATGCACCTAGTTGAGTTGTTAGATTATACAATGAGCGGTATCCTTATACTCATCTTGAGTATGTGATTTGGAAGGAAATGTTAGTGGGTTGCTAAATAATGCTAGCTTGGATGTGTTATACGATTGTGGACCTGTTCGTTGAACTTGAAAATTGATCTATGCTTTGTCACTATTCGAAGAGATATTACCAGCACGCCGTTGGGTGTGTCGTATTAGTTGTCGTCAGTTTATGCCATGCACCGCATGATTTATGATGAAAAACTGCTCTCAATTGAAAGGTGGATGTCATGCGTTACTCTCATCTTGGTTCGCGCACCTATCAGGCGCGGCAGACTGCACTGCTACGTACGTATTAAAGGGTGACACGTGTTACTAGCTTGTTTGTATGAACTTAGCGATTTGCAGTTCCACGCTGATGCAGACTGATCAACTCTACAAATGGCCTAGTCGTCACCAAGAGTTCGGCATGATATTTCCCAAACTATAGACCAATTAATAAGAGGGCTCTCGCGAACGGAAAACCGCTCAGTTGAAGCAGAAATATCTTTAAATTTAATGTTTCTTATTAATTTGGGTGTCATAAGCCGGACACTGGTTTTTAAAGCCCCCAGACTGATAGTCTACCCCAGCCCGGATACCTTACCTAGCTTGTCTAACAAAAAAATATCAATCAAATGCAATGGGATTTCAGGTTCGTTTCCCTGTTGGAAACCATATGGGCAACAAAATGTGTTACACAGGCCAGTCATTCCTTTTACCTCTCTCTCTCTTCCACGCAATGCAATCTTGGGTAGACCATAGGTACACAGTACCGTGTAACAAAAAGCGCAACATCGGTGTAACAATTTAGCTGCGTACAAATGAAGTGGGAAAAGCAAATAAGTGGACCACACCCTTCTCCAGTTGCCAGCGGCGTATATTTTGTTCGTTTGCGAGTTACTCTTGACCCGCATAATGGAAGATCGTTGCAAAAACATGTGGCTCACCACAAGCGTGAGTGAAAATGTTGCTGCTTTTCCGCCTTCCTGCTAAGGTAGAAATGACTAAAAAAGTTTGACCAGGGTGTCAATGGGAACAATATTTCAAACAGAACATACTATGGGGACGAGAACAAATAACGTTAGCTTTGCCAGCTTTCCCTTCAATTCACATATTAGCATGGTCCAATGAAATGACAGCAAACTCATAGGACAACTGAGACGGCACAGTGAAATCTCTCAGTACGGACCACCGGGTGAACACTAATGACCCTTCAAACAGACCCAATTCATCGCAGGTGTGGTTGAATAGTCAAGACAAAGCTTGTGTCCGTGACCGAGGAAACCAGCTGAACCGCATTAGGCAAACCGCATTTTTGTGCGTTTATAGGATAGAACTAACGTTCAGGGTTTCCTCTTTGAGGTTTGCTTTAACTTGGCCTTAGTGAGCGTGCGTAACTGCTTGCTACACGGGACTCGAACAACACATCGCATTCCTGAGTTTTGAAAAATCGTTTGTTGGGGTATTCGTAACGTGATAAAGTCGGACGATGCCCACCCACTCCTTGAGACAAGGGACAATGTACTGACAGCAAGAATCACTGAAATTCTCAACTCGGCCACTAGCCACGTTCAAGTACAATTGGGAAAAGCGAAGCTCGGTAAGAGGTTTGTTCTAACTCTGGACGGCAAGTTATTCGAGTGAAAACAACTGGACTGTCACTACGGGACATCGCAAAACAGCTGCAAGTCACTAAATATATCAGAAGCATAACGTGCTTCATGGGGAGAATGGGTCTGTAAATCTTCGTGAAAACAAAGACGGTTTCAGTAAATGAGAGAGAGGATGTTATATGTGGGGCCATAAAACAACTCCTCCGTGCCTACGCCGGAAATACTAGAGTTCTTGGCAGAAGGTGGTACGTAAGTCGGAACACATGGGTTTCATGGCCCTCAGTGGCTGGCGCGTAAGATTCAGATCCCGTCACGTCAGCTGCGGTCAACTGTTATGGAGTGAAATGAATGAATTATCCGCTGACGCAGTAAGACACCAGGAAGCAAGACTGTAATCAACCCAGCTGGATCACTGATCTAACATTGTGTAGTTAGGACGAAACCAACCTGGTCTTTTGAACGGCACTAGGCACCAATCTTGTAAGGAAGGCGAAGATTTTTCGAAAGAACGCCCCCAAAACTTATCGAAGCTGTCAGGTTTTCGGAAGGAATCAGAATGTACGACGCGGATGTGTCACTGAACGTAATGAAAATATAACGTAACCTGAATGCTAGGAGGTAAAAAGTTGATAAATTCATTTGTTATATCTGTGCGCCTTATCACGTAAAGCAAGCTGGTCACGGATGCACTACTTGCCTTTGGAAGCCTACTTGGGGGGGGGGGGGCGGAGGGTAGATGGCTGTTCTCATCCCTCTAGTTTCCAGGCTTTACTGTTTGCTTTCCACACGCATCCAAATCCAGGGTAAATAATTTATCTGGAAAATATCCAGAAATGGCGAAAGGTCGGGATAACTAGTCTAGGTGGTCAGGAACACCGATCAAACCACTGACTAGATTATTCTCCTATTCACTGCAAGTGAACAACCTGATCTCATTAACTTCGTTGTACAGTGCTCAGTCTTTGTGGATCATTTCAGGATTGTTTCTGCAACAGCTCTGTGTCAGCGTTTTAAAAAAATCTATCCTGTCTTTCGCACACGTCGGTACGTGAGAAGGCTTTCATTTCTCATTGCGCATGCTACTTCAGTTTGTTCACTTTCAGATGAATGGCATTACGAAATGGGCGTGGCTTTTCCACTTACATCTTCACCTTTCAGGCTAGTGAAAACAAGCTGGCTCGAACGTGATGCATCAGGTCGGTGTGTGAGTGCAGGAATGGCGTAGTGCGCAAGGTGCGTTTCAGCCCAACCAGACCTAATTGTTGTTTACTGATTGCTTTTTAGAAACCAACTGGTCTCAAGCATGACGTGCGCGGGTGACGAGGATATGGACTTACTATAAGTGGTGTCAAAAACCATTGTATAAATAAACGACTGAACATGTGATCAGGACAACTGTCTTCGTCCAGTTGCCATAATGCAATGAAAACAAAACGGACTGCCGATAAAAGGGGAGCAAGTAATAGATGTGAATTTACTGTTAAATCGGTATACGAGAGCTCTCAAAACAGTCAATCATGAGCTGCACGTTTCAAGTCCAGAACGTTGAAATAGTCGTACTACCCAAATTCTTGTACGGTTACGGGGTGCTGTAATAATGGCGCCAATTCACCGGTGTATCCAATCACCGTTTTACTGTGGCTGATCAAGAGAGTTATGGGCGTACGGCTTACTGATTCCCGAATGACATTAAGAGCCTGCTACTTCGACACCGTTTCAGCAAGAATATGAATGGAACTTGTAGGCTGTTTCGGTATCATTATTCCTACCTTTTCCACATGAGGGCAAACGTAGTCTATCAGTGCAAGGTTGCCGCACTGTCATGACTATGTAGACCACACTTTTCACACATCATTAACTGGTAATTTTCACTCTATATTTTCAGCTCATGTACTATCGTCATTAGACGATTAAAGCCCGTCTATTCTGTTTTCCTTCTAATCTCGACACGGAACCACTCAACTCTCGCAACACGCCCACGATCACATGCCTTCATGACTCCAATGAGTACCACATTTCTAGGATATCATCGAGAGAACAGTACTGTCACACAACGCAGCCTCGTTTAACCTGATAAGAAGTTTATCCTCGAGAGTGTAAAAAACCAGAGCGAAGGATACAATCATTGGCATTCCTTAACAGCCAGTGAGTGGAAGGAAAACGTGATAAAACGGCGCCTTGATGGGCACTGGCGTTACACTAGACACAGAAGGTAGATTGTACCTCAGGCTGTTATGTTGAGTACGATAACGCCGCTGAGCAAGCCAACCGAAGGATGAATATGAAGAACCGGTGGGACGAAACTTATCTACTAAACGAAATTGACGAAAAGTCGAGAAAAGTCGGTTTTGACTGGTGAACCGACGGGATGCTCGAAAAGTATCGCCTATAGTCCAGGACTGGACTCTTCCAGCAACCGCCGCACATACAGATATGTGAACAACCTACTGTGGCTAAGATGATTTGAGTTACATCCATCAAACTTTCAATTTCGTTGACAGTGTCCCGGTTGCTGGTAACTGAAATCATTTTGATTTGGAATTTCAAAAGAATAAAAGTAGATTGCAGCTCAAAAGCAGCACTAAAATGAGACTAGTTGGACAAAAGTACAAACGGGATATGGAATCACTTTCGAATTCATGGTGTTTTACATGACTGAAATAAACCCATTCGTCATCCTGGTCAAGTTTAACTGCTTGGTTTTGTTATTTGTCGCACTAAAGTACTAAGACCAGTAAAGGCATGGAGTTAGATGGGGTAAGAACGGCGCTTCACAAATTGACACCAATGTCAGTTGATAACAGTGAGAATTTGAACAACTGTCTCCCAGCTGAACATTAACGTCTTCCGCTGCTTACAACTGAAGATAACATCGGGCCTCGACCAACGGACCAGCAAGGCTCATGTGTTTTGGTTAGTTGAGATAACCGGTGACTTCCAACTAGCGACCCAAGGCGTCGCACAGCCAATCAGATTATGGCCAGATAACAAGCCAATATACCTGATCATCCAATTAAGCATGCAAACAGCGGCGAACAACGCTGTTTGAAGCAATAAGGCGTGACTCCCTTGGCGTGAACTGTGTCATCCTTGAACGACTTTTGAGTATGCAACGTAAATTTTTCGTTTTATGATGACTATTTTCTTTCGGGAGCACAATAAGCGTAAATGTACTGGTGTCAGGGAACATTGGAATAGCGTCGAACCAGACAAACTATAGTTTGGGGGGTTCCCAATGCATCACTCAATCGAAGTTTGTGCCCAATAATTGAACATTATCTCCCTGTTTACCTTGAATCAGACGCTTGTAATCATGTGCATGACATCCATCGCACACATATGCTACGGATCAATCCTGCCAGCAAAAAATATCGATAATCGCCTCAGGTGTTTGTGGCAATCCGGCTTTTGGTTTCTATAGTCCCCGTATCTAGTAGCTGGAACAGCAATAAGCATTTGAACAGTGTGGTTATCAAGATATTTCGCTGTTTTAATGTCACCCCGGTTCACCACTGACTTGTCCTACCTTGCGGGAGCTGACGTGCCGCTAGGGAAGGCAACACTCTACCAGCCTAATAAAATCGGTATTGCAAGAATCTTTGCTCAGACCAATCGATTAGTCCGAATGTCTTCATCGGTTACCAAGCACGTGATTCAGATACATTACAAGCCGAACGCAAATAGTTCGTTCACCGCTTTATTACATGACGCGAACCAAAAACCGCCTAGCTATTGGTGATTCAACAGGCTGCAGCCCATATTACGCGTTTGAAAGATTTCATGTCAAAAAGTGATTGTACCGTGGTAATGACTTATCAACCGTTTTACTGCTCGGCTGATATTCAAATTAAATTTTCTCACGAGTTGTTCGGCTGTCACACATATTTTGACTTTATTTTGTGTGATATAGTACCGTAGGAGTTGTCAGGATTATTCTTCTTGCTACTATAACCCAAAAATAAGTCAAGTTTTCTTAAAGGAAACCATTCACACTCTTCGACAGCCCACGACCGGTTTCGCTCTTCTTAGAGCTCATCAGTTAGGCGCAGTCCCCGAGCTTCCGCCAACCTTACGTTCTACTTGGACCCAAATTGCACGAAATCTGCGAACTAAACTCATTTGTATACCAATTCGGGAAACCCAACTGAAACACAGCTGAATCTCGTTTAGGATATTCCTCAACTGAAGCTACTGCACAAAGGCAAAGGAATCAAGTTATTTATGACAGGGGTGTGTTTAAAGGGGTTCACAAAATCGCTGGTTTTACCGAAAATTCACAGCGTGAATTCTCCTAGATATTTTGAACGTTACTGGTAAACTGGAAAAAATACTCGTTAGAACTGAAAATTTGTTAAGGACGTTCATCAGGATAAGAAGGTCGGTAGGTGAAACTGTGACATAGACGGCCCGAAGTTAACTGTCGGGTACAAATAAAGGTAGCTTAGTACTCGCTGAACCATGAACGCAAAAAGGACTAGAGTGACAGGACGACTTAGGCTAGAGAACAGGTCTGACAAACAGAGAAAAAGTGGTCAAGATGGCGACGAAAAAGTCAGCAGCCATTCGATCTCACAAGCAAACACAATCGTAAGGTGAGAATTCCGATTTAAACGTAAATGAATCATTTGTCTACGACACCTAAACATGTGTCTTTAGTGGATGAAGGCAAAGTCAGTGGTTGAAAAAAGTATCACAAACAGAACAACCAGTATCTGTCTGCCTGTCTACCTGCCAACTGAGAGAGAGCGAAAACACGAACCACACTGGGACACAATCACACACAGATGTGGATGGATACATGTGACAATTGCAAAACGAACATATGCGTTGCAGTGGCAGCACTGCAGCAAGCAAAAACACGCCAACAATTCAAAGACAACCCAGCTCACTAACACCACACAGTAATAACAAATGCAAAAGCTGGGGAGAGGACGCTAGTTTAGGGAAATTCGAAGTGCGGTCACGGCAATTGTTTCTCTCCACCTATGCGGTGTGTACCGACAGTACTGGTGGTGGCACGTAAGCTCGGGTTAGTTAACTGCTACACAAACAATCAAATGTGAACGCGTAACACTTATTGGGTGGGCCGTCAAGTGTGGGGAAAAGGAACAGCAAACAAATGAACGAATGAATGAATAAATAAATAAATACACACTTGGCCAAGAAGAAGAGGAAGACTAACAAATAGACAGATACGGTTGTCGGTGTTCGTTTCAAACTGTAATTGGGTTTCGCGTAGATGTATCAGTTAGGTGACAGACATTGGTGGTCTTAACTTCACAACAGACAGCCTCTGATATAACGGAAAACTACATTATTCGAGTCGCCTAACAAAGCAGTTCACTGGGACCATGGAGCTTGAGTAATAAGAGAAGGATGCCTAAATCTATCATTCCAGACAGCTTAGACGACTTTGCCATTGAAGGAAATAGTGGCATCTCTGGTTGTAGTGATGACCATTGGTTTGTTCACTGAGCTGAGCAATTCGGTGGCAAGCGTTTCATTACCAGTGAGTTGTGAGTGAACGTGAATTGAGGTTGAAAATACAAGACACGAGAGGGAAATTCTAACTAACGTACCGGAATCGATCCTTCTACGCATTGCTACAGGTTAGGGACAGCCAAATTAAAGGTTACCTTGAGTAAGCTTCGGTCATCAGGCCAACGTATCAAGAAGCGGAACCCACTATGAAGGCAAACGAACAAAGGTAACGACGGGAGAACTGAAGAAGGCAAGTCTCAGGGCCACCTGGATATCCACCTATCAGAAGACAGGCAACCAACAAGCCAATAGGAATGCTCACCCAGGATCGGTCAAGGTCAGTCTGGGTGAGTGGACCCCATATCAACCCACTCAGGCGCAACAACCACGCACTTCCACTTATAAGGCACTGACGATGTCAACTCGACTGGCGATGAACCGTTTGGAACCAAGGTGCCCAGCTCAGCGAAAAAAACAACGGACCTCAGATGACCTTACTGTCCACCGCCCTGTGAACCACAGCATCCTAGATGGTACGATCAAACTTTGACAGATATTTTTAGTTTTCCTCTTGCTCTAGCTATGGGATTACGGAAGTGAGTACGTTGGGGAATCAAAACGCACATGCATTAAATCCGCCAGTAGACATCTCACCCGGTGCTACTTTTATACTTTATACTTCGAGTGAAGTATAGTCTAAAGGTTAAATAATTCAGTCAACGAAAGATACAAAGTGCAGGAACATAAATGGGGAGATCGCCCTTTGATTGGAAACTTGCATTTAAACGTTCCTTCAAAGTAAACCATACAACCCAACTACTTCGATCGCTTGGAAGGGGAACTTAGACAAGGACGACAAGTACAGAGCGCTTAAAAGAAATCTCTCAATGATGAATGAATCGCTCATTCTCAAACTTTCTAATATATGTTTTATAAGTGTCTCAGAAGCGCACACTCCTCGAAGGGTACGTCCGGGTGACTCGGGATGTTCTAGCAACTATCTATGAAGTCATTGGACTCGAACACATTACTGTGAATTGAAAGTGTTTTTATCTGCAACCCCAAGCAACTGCCTTGCAATACGACATAGGCAAACGTTTTACCGCAAGCAATCGATTGTCGACTAATCGCATACCGGTGGAAGGGCCATTAACAGCAGGAATTCGGAGTTTAAATTTGTGTGTTTGTTTTTGCCATGACAGAAGAAAAACTGATCGAAGTGACCAGCACGGCTTTTTTCGGGACTGACCATGTTTTGTAGCAATAAAAGATCGATTATGACATTACGGTATGTCGGCAGAGTACTTACTAGCGAAAGTTGGTAAGTAAGGCATTTAGGTCCAGGGTGATTGCCAGGACATAAAAATGGTGGATTTTGTAAAGTACTGTTGAGGCCAGGTTGTTGTAAAACGTTTGTGACATCACGTGAATTAGGCGACCTCTATCAGTCGTCGGGATAAAGTACGAGACTGTTGATGAGCTCAGGACACATGCTGGTAGGTGATCAGTTACCGACAGGCGTGATGTGATAGAAGTAGTAAGCTACCCACCTCACCGCGCACTGATGACGTCTCCTCAGATGGTGATCAACAACCAGTGGAATAAGCTAACCGGCCGTTTGAATGGTTAAGGAATGAGCAGATCATGTGTAGAGTTAACGCCAGTCATTTTGGTTGAGTTTTTTGGATTATTGCAGTCGTCCTCCAAGATATGCCCCTCCAAAAAGAGGCAGGAACCGTCAGGCACACCACTAGGAGAACGCCGTGGGAAAACGTCGCATTCGGCCCTTCCTAAGGGCGACGGCTCCTCACGGAGATCGTACACCAGTTGGTGTCATGGCCTCCATGGATAGCTGATTTTCGTTATGGTGAGTTCTCTTGTGGAGAGTAATGCAGCCAGTTGCTTAACAAATATCATCCAAATGACCTACTGTGGCAAAACCATGCATACCCTAGAACGACTAGGGAGTGTGCTTATTTGTAGAGCGGTTCAAAAGTAAAATGTGGGAAGCTATACATGAGGAACAAATAAGCCAGAAATACAACCCACCGGTATACGATCACTCCAAGTGGTGGACAATGGAGCCAGGTGACAATCAAGCGTAGTCGCTAACACTGCGTCTGCATAGGATAATGGTCTCGACTGCTTGCCATCCTCTGTACAGTGCGAACGCCCGGAACCGATTGTACCGACAGACAGGCATGATGACGGACGTGATCCATACTGTTCACCATGGGTTATCGGCTCAAAAGTGGCATCGCGGTTGGCTCCTGGAGAAGTGGACTGCCGATGTTTGGAAATTCGGAAAGGAGTTAACTGGTTTGCCGAATTAGCATCGAGCTGATTTGATCTGCCATGGTTATCTGAATCCGAATCCGGCATTGGGAATTTGATACACGCATCAAGCGACCTGTCGGACTGGACGTCATCGATGCACAGACCATTCGTCAAACACCCATTCTTATGGTCCGAACCCGAATCCAGTGCGTCTTCACCCGAAGGTTCAACACCACCAACGGCTGTCAACATATCACCACGAGGATCCTCCGACTGAGTATAGGCAAATCAAAAAGAATGAGAAGGAATATAAGTCCAGACCAGATGAAGAGTAAATCAAAACCACCTGTGTATTTTGTCAAATCGAGTGGATATTCTCAAGAAAGTCACCTGTAGCGTTGTGAACTAGCCTCCGAACAAGGTTACAAACTGATCCCAGATACTGAGAATCCCCGGCTAGTTCGCTGCTGAACCGAGTGGACGGGCTTTTATTTTTTTGACTCATTAGCCGTCAGCTCGAGAGCTGCACTTCCTAGGTTTGAGTTCACGGGTTATCTTTCCTGATGATATACTTACTGAAACCTGAATAGCTACAGAATGACTATCCGTTTCAGTCCAGTTCAACTGCCCATTCTAACCACACAGATTTTTTGTTATTCTTCTGCTAAAGCAATAGTTAGTGTTGCAAACTAATTGTTAGCTGTTGGGACGGGTGTCTTGGTGCGTACTCGGGTCAGAGTGCACAGGACCACCAAGGGAAAATACACTGAATTTATTGAATGGTCTTCCAACACATTTCAGAGCAAACGTACAGCGAACTTCTTGAGAGTATTGTAGAGCCATTTTTTGGTAGACCGTATTTAGACTGAATCGAGTGTCCGAACAAACGCACATATGCACAAGAATGGTTGTGTGGAACCTTTGGTGAGCAGCTGAACAAGTGAACTGGAAGCGTGAGTTATGGGGGGAGGCTTCTTCCAGACCTGGGAATTATGGTGATAACTCAGACCTCGTGGTTCTTACGGCAACATAGTAACTGTAGATGAAATATCTCATAGCTGGAACCTGTTTCTAAAGGCATTTGGCGGGAAACCCATTTTATTAGTTTGGACCGGAAACTATGTTATCAGGTGAGTGGCGAACCGCAGAGTGTTAGGCTGATCAGATACCAGAGTACGAGGCGTTGAGAAAACGAAGCCACGCCAAAAATACTTCGAAACTTCCAAATCGACTTGACAATTGTCCCAAAAAGGATGGTGGACATTAACCACAGTGCGTGTCTTACGTTGACCATAAGACGAATGTGCGGTTGAGACAACCATAACTCTCAAATGACAGTCGCGCTGGAGTAAAACTATGTGTTGCAGATGAATAATGTGGCAGGAAGATGGTAGGATAGCGAACAAGACAGTTGAAACGTAAACGGACAAAAAAGAGAGCAGCAACACCAAGCACAATAAGAAGGCAGAAGACGCGGTGATCAGACTTTACGATGGCTGGATCGAAGAAGCGCCCGCCTTTTGATCCGGCGATAACTCTTACGTTGAATCGAAATGCACTATGAAAGACCTGTGGTGTGTGCCGAGTAAAACAGCGTTGGACAAACACACGCACCGAAATGGAGTAGGCGTAACTCGATGAAGAAACAAGGTCCACTTGCTGTCCAGAGGAAAACAAGGAAGTAAATAATATTGAAACGAAGGGCGCCAGCTGTAGAATATTGAATTCACACATATCAGTATGATTCATTCGCTATGTGATCCACTTAACCGAATGAACACGACTCGTGCATATGTTTGGATGTGTGTCTGTTTTTTTATTCAGGATTAGAAATACTTCTGTGGCATGAGAATCTATTGAGTAGCTTACGTACAAGACATAAATGACTTTTATTAACCTATGTATATATAAAACACTCAGAAGTACGAGGTTCTTGACACAGCGAATGTCATAGAAATTGTCTTCAGAATTATCCAGCCAAATAAGCCATTTGTACAAGCAATACTTGTGAGATATACCACCAGTTTTTTTACAGATGGGGACCAATTTGAAAGCTGAAATGCACCACGCGAACTTATCGAAGGGATGACGTGCTTATTCGACTTGAGCGCAGCAGCCACATACAACCATAAGTGTCCTAATAATATTTACCATGTCCCTGTATGTTCGGGTGATGTGCTGTGGAAATAAGCAAAAGCAGTGTGGGAAAGTAAGTGCAAGAAAACATAGGCGCGCAGTAGGAATATATTTTACTGGCAATGCACGAGATTCTTCAATCGAGATTTTGTCCTGTAAATGAGACCACTCTATGCTGAAAAGCCGAGAAACACCGTACAGCATTTTCATCCTTCCTTGGAATCATCAGCAGTGCGCATCTCACGAAACTCTGAGAGTTTCGAACCTGTGGCCTTCCAGTCAGAAGTTCATCACTTAACCGTTCGGCCCGGAGCGGCTGAACAGCAGTGTGAACAGCTCTCACTTAGACAGGATATAGTGCTGCTTATCCTTCAATTACAGAAACCAAATCACGTGGTCCCGTATTGACTGGTTCCTCGAGTGACCAATTCTCAGACGGAATTTTCTCTTGTCGGGTGAACTTTACTCTTCCTCAGAGCCACTGAGAGATTGATGGTGGTGTGAGAAGACTCGGTAGTTTTCGATCGAGATTTCGTTCCATCATTGAAGCCAATCTACCTTCTGAATTTCATGGGATGAAACATCCGCACAGTGCTTCTCGGCTTTTAGGCATAGATTTGCTTCACTGACAGGACAAAACCTCCATTTGAATTCCCAAATCTCCCCACACTGCAGTTGTACGAAGTGCCTGATGAAGTCCCTTAAACAGATAATGTAACACTTGAAAGGCGAGAGCAATCATCACTAGTTTGGCGAGACTCGAAAGCATTTGACATGTCACACTGAAAGCACCTATCTCTTACAGCGGATAAATGGCCTGATTGGA
Organism: Opisthorchis felineus; assembly: GCA_004794785.1. NCBI lineage: Eukaryota > Metazoa > Platyhelminthes > Trematoda > Opisthorchiida > Opisthorchiidae > Opisthorchis > Opisthorchis felineus. Next base: position 88,303 of record SJOL01006394.1, on the reverse strand, counting down.
AGTTTTGAGCACCCAAATTGGGAGATTTTGAACAGTGTAGATGAGACTGCAATGCTCTAATCATAAGAAAGAAAAGCATGAAGTCAGGTACAGGGCTAAACGCGATGAAGAATTGGGACAGGACGTACAATCTGAGTAACAGACAGTCAGCGATCATGGTTGATCATACAAACCACATTCTGGTTTTGCCAAAATAAAAAACACGCATTGTGTTCGGTAAAAACGAGCTCAATCTACGGACCATAGCCGTTTGCTCCACTCGTTCCACAGTTCCCAACTGGGACGGTAGTCATGCAACTCACAGGGCCAACGAAGAGTCAAGCAAAGGTAAACGCTCAAGCTAGTGTCCACCCAGAGTTCTCTCTGAAGAGTCTACTCTCAAACACACTTCGCCGATTACCTAACCGACGTATATTAGAGGAGGGTTGTCCCTGGAGCCCATTTTCCAAATCCCCATAAAGGTTACCATCACTTTCCTATAAAGGATATTCGAAGAATCTTTCGGTTCAGTGAGATTACGAGCTCTTCACTCCCAGTCCATACTTTACAAGTTCATGAAACTCTGGGAAGAGACAAGTGTGCGAACGCGTGTTGTATCCAAACAGGGCAGTGCGATATAGTAATGCACTATGCATGAACCATTCAGTCTTGATGAGCCTTAACAAGAGCGAGCCTCTAGAGTAACGTACACTCCTCAAATAGGCTCTCTCGTGGAATTTTACTGAGTATGAAAATTCCTGACGTAAAACTAATGGAAACGAGAGATTCAGCTGGGTTCCAGGTGAGTCTCTCGCAAAACCAAATTTGTTTGCAGAGGAGTGTATTTCGCCAATGGAAAGAGCTCTTTCGTCTGTTCAAATCAAATAAACTGAGGTACACAGTTTTGGGCAGCTTTCGCCTAGTTGTGCAGTGCTGCTTCAACTAATTTATAAACCACATTTAAATGTTGTTCATCAGAAAGGCATTTAAATGAAAATGACGGAATCGTCTACACGTTTTGTGAGGGTGAGTGAAAACGAGGCATAGTCGCCGTAATCCAGATGCTGTACGGAGAACAAGCAGTGTGAATTTAGGTAGCGTGAACATATTTTACAGGTGGATGCAGTCTGATTCCGAGTTACAGTGATTCTCTCTTATACCGACACTTTCCACAGTGAATTCTCGCGAAATCAAGCCCTTTTGGTCCAGACTATTATTTACCACTAAATTTCCTATATGTAAAAAAACGTCCCACACACCCGACCAAAAATGGATTTGTATAGATAGTGCATACTGCAGAACCATCGACTAATCGCCATACTCCCTAACAACGCACTCATGACGTTATCTCGATTGGTGATGAGACGTTTGCAATCAAATTGACCAGCTCAGCGTACAAACCAACGACCACATACTGCAGATTGTTTTCGCAACCCAAATTTTTCACATACAACTAATGCGGTATGAGAAACCCATAACAATCTTATTGTTTAAATGCACAGAGACGCCATCTGGGCCATCCGTTTTCCCTGAGTTTTTCGGTTCTCTTATGCCATTCGCCACACTGGCCGGTGCACCAATGGCACGTTCATGAAAATACGTTGCACATCGCTACGAGGATGTGAAAATTTATCTGTTCGTTTACTTCGGTTGACTGTTTTATTGGAGATCCTCTGTGGCAGTGCAGGGTAGTAAAACGTGTAATTTTTGTTTGCGGCATTGGGAACATAGCAAAGTACATCCATCACCATATGGTTCAGTCGACTGTTCTAACCCAGGTCACTGTGCGATTTCCAGTGGTGCCGCCAAAATGCACTTCAGAATTTACGGCCACATGAGAGTTTGACAACAAACCGATGCGATTTAGAGTAAAATACAGCTACATCCACTATTGAGAATGGAAAGTGTATTGGTGGGTCCATCGCGAGTATTCGACCCACTGCTAAGGTGAACTATGCTACACGTTTGTCATGGATGGTCCGCATAGTTAGTGACAATCTGGAAGCATGAGACCCTTAAACAAAGGGGCACTCGAGCTTTATCGATTCAACTCAGTAGCAGAGCTAGCCGAGGTGATTGGAAACCCGAGCTCCGCAATGCACGTAAACGCAGACGGACACTGTAAGTAGAACTGAACACGGTAGTAACAGACCATTCATAAGCAGATCAACACAAACTGAGAGGACATATGAGCATAGCAGATGCCAGTTCTACCAGACGGTGAATCAATGATTTGTCTTTTTCGTCTGTGATTACTCAGTGTGCTTACATGACGCTGGACGGGCTCGACGAGGTATCAGGCACACGGGTCAGATACTGTTTTAGCCCAGTGACGCTGAATTGATTCCTTTTAGGTTCGTGTTCGACCGAACTACGTCGATCGCTTGTCGGCCCACACTCAAATCACTAAGGATCTGCTCAGCGCACATAAATTATCACTCGATACATTTGATTCTGATACCCCCGGTTCACCAAGTGTTAAGACGCATCGGATAAATTGTGTTCTTTGTTGTCATATGGATGTCAGTCAACATGCCTTCCCCCACAGAAAATCATAGAAAGGCATTCTCCTAGCTACGTATAGCTCGGTTTAGGATGAGTTTAAAATGATGCGGTACATGTTGACCGGAGGTGGCAACACGGAGAACCACAAGGTGGAACTTTCGAGGAAGAATAAATGCTTGCCGAGTAATTCACTGTCTTCACTATGCAAAAGTGAATATGTCTGAAACACGCCTGATGAGGACACAGAGTTCGGACAAATGGTTGTAAACCGACTAAAAAAATAATCGTTCAGCTGTAACACTTACTCGGTGTCTAGCTCCTGTTCTACCCCGAAGGTAAGATCAGACTGAGATATTGCCAGGGGCAGTCGAGATACCGGGGTTGGGTTAGAACTACGGACCATCGGGTCAATAAGTTCACGCCTTAACCGCTGAGCTACCTGGAGGTCCGTTATTTAGTAACTATGGGATCAATAATTTTAGCTAAAATTCCGAGAATCGTGTACTTTATTTTCTGGAGTCTGATGACAAACATACACACAGAGCGCTCAGCTCTTTATGGCCTGTTTGGAAAGGTAATAACGAATTCACTCAAGTATGATAACTAGAAATTATCATGGTACTTTCAGAACCAATTTGTATCCACTGCTACTGATTCGTTCAAGAAAAACGAATAGATCGGGTTTCGCTAAAGACTAACTGTAAATAGAAAGACCGGTCATGAGTTCGAAACCACAGCCAACCGTACGTGATTTCTTGTGGTTATTGACGAACATTGCAGTTTAAACCTATGACAGATCTCCACGCGACCGCGTCCACACGGATCGGTTGTGTTTACTATCGTATACTTCTGATATTGAACACAATGCATTTTCATTCAATTCTGTGGGTTGATCCACAAGCTACACATGGGCAGGAATTGGGTTTGTTTTTTCGTAATGACATCATCTGAGAAGGCAAACAGATAGGCAATAAAGGCGGGCGGATTATCCTTTGTCAGTTCTTCGATGACTGTCTCGAAACAAGCTTTTTGGGGCCTGGTTTCACGTAAGCCAACAAAAATGTGGCCGGTTACGTGATTAAGGACCGACCAATAGAGACGGGTCCGGAAGAAAAAGGACGGAAAGAAAACAAACTCCGTGCTTTTCGTGATTAACAGGAACGCGTCGGTTCATCCCAAGCTTTCAACAAACAGACCCCGCCCGGTTACCGCCTGATTGGTCCTATTTTCGCCCCAGACAAAAACACCCTAAAAAGAGGCAACCTTTTTTAAATCCGTTGGGATCCGCCCACTGAAATTTTTCGTCCGTTTTCGCCCCACTTTGGGTCTTCAAGCTATCATGCGAACAAAGGCGATGGGTGCGGATCAAGAAGCGTAAAGATGTGTAGAGTAGATAAGCGGCAGGACAGGACAGATAAGTTTTGTTTTACACCATAGTTTGATGCAATCAGGAAATTGTAGTCAGGCGGCATAAGAAGGGGCTTGGTAACCTGGGTGGGAACGATTGTTTGAATCATATGGTAGAGATATCTTATTGTGCTCCAAGATCCGTAAGCACATATTTTTTTGTGCGATGTTCGCAGAACTTCATTGAAACAGTCAAAGGAAGTGAACTGTCAGATGTTCAGGTCCTCACTTGCACATCATCATCATCAGAAACAGCAACATTGGTATTGATAGCGGTGCTTCGCTGCCGTACAACGATAAAATTGATCAAATTATATTTAAAGCCTTAGAATGAAAAGAAGAGAAGAGCGGGTGAGGGAAGGGACCTAGTGCTGGCCTATCGCGAGCATTTTGAGGTGCCTGCACCTCCAAGTGTTCGATCAGACATGCAAGAGCATATGATTGATGAAAGGTCTGTTTTTTGTGTATGATGTAGGGCACAAAAATTTCCAACAGTTTACACTCAAGACAGCTGTTCACCACATTTACGGCCACGTCTGACCTGTTCACGCATAATTCCAGAAATATAGTTCCTGTTTAGGCTGTGGAAAGCTCCGTGGCCTGATAAGTGCCTCCTTTAACTGCCCAAGTACTGCAGAGATGGTGCTCTGAAGTCATGATCGCAGTGTTCTCGATCGCAATTGGCAGAAATGATGAGCTACGCTATCGACGGGAACCAAGCGATTTTCCCTTTGGGTATTTTAAGACGTACTGTACTCCTTGTCGTCCTTAAAGTAGAGATCTTTGAACCGATAAGGATGCTGAAACGAGTAGCACATTACAAAATAAAAGGTGTGTACGAAACCGTTCGTGAACGAATTTCGGGCCAAACGCTTCGAGTGGGGCTCGAAGAATTTAAATAGCTTATCCCGGATTTGTACGGCACGACACGGAAGGCAATAAGCACCTCGAAAATAAGGTTTCTCAATTAGTATACCTGGATCAAGTGCATCCGCAAAGATAATGAGGAAGGCACTCTGGTAAACCATAATGCACTTGAAGCACAGAGTCAAGCCACTATGAAGTCATCTATTGGAGAATCAGGGGTGGAAAAAGATGATGATCGGTACTGGTTAATAAGCGTGACCCAGATAGATGGATTTCCTATTGGCATGGTATGGAAAGAGGAAAATCACAGCAGATGGGGTGAAAATAAAAGATTGTTCATGAAGTTGTGTTAGATAAAACTTGTGTGGTTTTACAATACAAAACAGATCATAAATTTAACCGATTTTTCTGTGAAGTGACAGTTCAGCATGGCAACGTCTGTCCCGTTTACGATATCAGTGATGATCAGATTGCCTTGCACACAGATACGAACGTAAAGCCATTCAAAGTTAAGGGGTGTAGTGAAAAAATAGTGCACGGGGCGAAAACAGGCTCTCCGATACCGCAGGTGGAGTGAAGGGACGAATAATGGACGTATAAAAGGATTTGAGAGGAAAAGCTGTATAATTTATAATGTACTATATGGGAATGCTATTTTAGTGGTGAATAACAAAACGCGCCAACCTAAAATTTGCTGAGTTTTGCGCTTAGTTCGAGTTGGCCGTATCAGCTTCTCGTACCTCCTAATCTTCAGGAATTCTGGAGTAAAACAGCTGATATGGTCGTAAATTCGGCAAGGAATGGACTCAATGAGAAGTATCAAAAAGCTGGACTTTCTCGTCTGAACAACAGCCTGGGAAATCGAGAAAAACAGATGACATTATTCATTTTTCGCACACTGAAGGTATAACTTGAGAGTGTACGAAAAGATCGCCTCGGCAACAACAAACGAATGAACAGGAAATACTCATCTGACGCAGTTGCATAAAGTTGAACAGACCAAGTTCAAAGTATTGCATTCGTACTTTAACTGCCTCGATGGCACCTTCACTTTATCAGGGATGGCAAATCGAAACCTGGCGGATTTGCACTGAGCCACTGAAATTCTCCTGTGATTCTCTGGAAACCGAAGCGAACGCTGCGCAGAACTCACTGAACTGTGCAAAAGTTAACGTACGTTAAACATACATTTAGAAACTCATCACAAAGCCATTACCTGCACGGTACAACCACGGATAAGATGAAACCTTCCTCCTTCAGGGATAACATCTCCCAACAGGGTAAAGCTTTCTTTAAGGAAACGGTTTAAGCACAGAGAAATTATACAAGTTCCATACAGGGGAACTTTCATATCCCCGGAATGACCCTTTAACTGCTCCAGAATATAAGAGGGTGTGCATTACGACATCAAATACAAGCACATATACCTGGCGCTTCTTTCATTACTTTCAGTTCAACATGTTCCGTGTTCTGAGCTACAACAACAACCATACAAATCATCACGAACAAACCTGCATTCGGACACCTCTCAAGCGGATCGAGACACATTGCAACACTACAGATTCCAAGATTAAAGGAGAAAAACGGCTATACAAATTTTTCCAGAGAAATGGATACCCAAGGAATTTCATCTGGATATCACTCAGGAAGCTAATTACGACTAATACAAGAGCACAAAGTGAAAGCAAACGAGTCACACTCCCATACATCAAGAACAGCTCTGAAATGATGGCAAGGCTCTTACGATGGCATGGCTCTTACCTACGAACCTACGAACACATTGCGGAGAACACTACCAAAACCAAAAGGAACAGTGGATCCAATGATAAAGAACAATGTCATATACAAGATCCAATGCAAGGATTACGACAAACCATAAATAGGATAAACGGGGAGGAAGCCCTCGAACATGAACACAAGCTCGCTGCTAAGAGACAGGACTGATTTTTTCTCAACTCCATGCACAAAGATCAGGAAGGACACGAGTTCGACTGGAGTGGCATTCGCGTACTGGTCCAAGCAAGAATGAAGAAAGAACGTGAATTTATGGGAGCGTGGTACTCAACCGAACTCTATCAACAGACACATCGAAAATGACAACCAATAAGAGCGAGGGAACGCCAGAACTACAGGGTAATACACTGCACAAGAAACCAAACGACGAATTCATAGAAGCGGCAGGAAACTCCGATTCAAACGGACGCATTTCGTTTGGAGGATGCGCCTGGCCAATAAATCAGAGTCCAAAATTAATCGTCAGACGGAGGGACACCCGTCGTTACAATGGAGAAAATAGAGCAGTGCAACCAACCAACCAACCAATCTCGAGAAGATCAGATCGCAACACAATGCAAACCGAGAACGAGGCAAAGCAAAGCAAAGGAAGAAACTGCTAAAAATAGAAGGCACTGGGATGACCAACGTACTCAAAAGAATGCAGACAACAACGCAACAAAGATCACAGGGGCCAATGAGTTCACGAGAACATCGCCTCCCAGTTGGCCAATCAGGTTAAGGATAACAGAATCCTTAAATGCTACATAAACGCACGCGGGCAAAGAGGAAGTACCCACCCAACTGCGCACTGATGATGATGGTGACGAAACATTTGTAAGTCGATTGCCAAGCTCGGCGAACAGAACAACAGCCACACGGTCAACAAATAATGTCCCGACAAGTGTTGTGGTATATGGGTCAATGGCCAAATTATCGGCCAAGGCAGCCACATTCAGGACAGCATATTGCTATCCAAGCCGTTTAAGTAGTCAGCCAACGAGTAACTCAGGATGAATGAGATATTACCTCTTGAAGAGTAAACAGCGACTTCAGGCACCACAAACTGTTTTCTGTGTGCCTCTAAGGGAATCGTTTCCTCGAAGGGAAAACGCAGTAGAAAACATTCCGTGTCTCCAGAACCGTCTCTTCTTTCCGGTAATGACAAGCGCTGTGCTTAAATAAGAAATATGAAGGCAGAGAGCTGCCTTTTAATATCTGTATGCGTGGTAAAGACATGTGCATTAGTGGTGTTAACCACCGAAATGGGTTCGGTATGAAAGTATAGCCCGTAAACCTGATGTTTTAAAGGCCTGGAATTCCACTCATATTTGTGTTCGTCCGGGTGTTATTACTAGATCATTCAAGGCTGATGTTTATACATGCTACTAGAACATTAAATTATGAGCGGCGCCGCCATAACATTTCAAGGACGCATTCAAAAAGTCTAATTCTTGTTTGTTAGTGTGGAAAACTCACTCACGGAACGTGGCGACCCCAACCACTCGGCTGTGTGAAATGTCACAAGACCAGCATGAATGAGAAGAAACTTCTAACTGAATGCCTGTCATCATGAGTTGAGGGCTCAAACACTGCATCATCTCACATGGTCGATCGCAATGTTGCAATATTTTGTCAAGAAGTCAGTTTCTAGGTCACAAAAGTCAACTGGACAGCAACTACTACTGGAGTGCAAGCGCTAATCAAAGTCAGGTCGGCTAAACACATCACCATTAGGTACGCCTGTTTTAAGGTTAATGAATACATACTTGTGTGCAAAATGAATCACGATGCAAACCGGCTGACTTTTTCCAAGTTGACGTATAAGGGGATTACGGACAATTAAGTGATGTATTCAAGATTATTACCATCGAGAGCGGGGGACGAGTGGAAGTGAACCCAACTGTGTTCACAAAATTGACCATAGAACTAGTTCGCACAGATTCCGCCAATATGTGGGGGTCAGTTACCACCGCCTTTCCGCCTAAAAACTTGATAAAACACAATCGATATTTTACATGAGATGAAAACTGAACTGCCAGTGTGCGTATGTGTACGCATGTATGCAGGTATTCATTCGTACAAATCGGTGCTTATGATTTTCATAACGCGATCTCATGTAAATTTGGTTTTCGGCTCAGGCTCGTCTAACCGTCATCATTATCGACAGCATAAAATCAGTGTTCAAAACTGACGACCCGTTTGTGTACAACCATGGTCTATTTGGAAGCCTTATTTTGAAGAGAATAAAAGTGGATAGGGTAGGGACTTAGTGCTAGCCTACGACAATCATTCTGAGATGTCCACACCTTCAGACACTCATTCAAGCAATCTGGATTGAAACTGACAACAAGAACGCCATCGACATCGATTAGCAGCCATATTTTGCAGCGTCTCCAAGATCAAGGGTTGGCCACCTCTCTGTTTCTGCCGCTCTGAATTGGGCACGGAAAACAGCACTCTTCAGCTTCTCCTTACGTTTATTCTAATTAAGGCAATTGCCGACAAGGAACTGGAATAAAAGACTGCCTTATGCAAGAATTACCGTCTCCTGTCACACTTTTGTTGTTGTACAAAGGTCTGTAATGATGAACTTCTCTATTTCCTGCAAGACATCCCTCGGAAGAAAGCATGCCTTCAGCAGTGGCATGAACATCATTTACTTTTAGTATTAGTCAATCAAAAAGTACGCACGTTGATCGCAAGATTACGCACCATCCCAACACAACCGATAGCAGCCAGACATACACTCCCAGAGAATGCACAACAACGGCTTTTCCGGAGCAGAGGTAATGGAACCATTTCTACAAATGCACACCCAGTTAATCCACATAGAAAAGCGCTACTTCGATAAATGACGCGCTATGCGGTGAGCCCCAGGCGAAATAGCAATGACGGGCATAAAAGCGAAAGAAAAAGCAACCTGGGAGAGAGAGAGCAGTGAATCAGGAGAAGCTACGGAGAATTTGAGGAGATCCATCGGATCGCAAAAACAGGGCACGGCATAGAATGTGACCAGTTTTCAGTTGGACAGCAGGCTAGCAACTATAGTGAAGTCAACCGAATATATGGACAGCAGGAAAACTAAAGCAAGGTGTAAGATTCGAATGAACTGTAAAGATGCCTATGGAACAAAGCCCCAGATACTTTCGCTCCCTAGTCACTATGATGGAAGGGCCAGAAATGACTGAGCAGAGGCGACGTGAATAGAAACCGTTTGGGAGTTTCTGCGAAAGTTTTAGGCAGGATGCGTTAATAAAAATGAGTCGCGACAGTAACTTAGATTATATTGACACCTAAACATTCCGCTAACAGAAAAAAAAGATTCTGGTTACAGATGCCGCCAGTACATAAAAATGGGCGAACGGGCTGGCAAAACTACAAATGACCCCTCTCTGGCGAGGTCCCAAGTCCACTTAAGACCTTGTAGGACAGGAATGACTGTTCATCAGAATTCTCGAGCTCGACCTGATTGCATCTGACTTCACTTGAACCAAGAATTTGGATAGCGTGATTTGATTTCTAAGACCCGAAATCGACGTCAATGAAACACTTCCGGCTGGGTGGATAGCACCAGCTGATAATTTTGCTTTGCGCTCCCCATAACCAATAGGTTCACACAGCACGCTTAAATCAGATGAATAGTATGCAACATAATTAGCAGCTTAGTGTCGAGCAAGGGAGTGATAAGGTGAGCAAAAGTTAGTTAATAATGTTGTCGCACACTTTCCGCAACGACCACCAGATCAACCGCCCTTATCATCGTTATCTAAGTAGTACGGGTCCGTGAATCAAGGTCTGCCTATACGGACCAGACTTTACAGGTCAATCATGTGCACCAGCACAAACGTGTGCGCCCGGAGAGGCGCTCACCGAGTTCGTTGCATACTTTATGAAAACAACACAAGTGTACTGTTATGGGATCGTTAGTGGAGTCGTCTCAATCAATAAGACGTGTAGCACAAGAAACAAATCGGACGAAAGCATTCCCTCCGTTGGAACAAAGGAACGAGAGACCAAATTCCTACTTCAGGCACTGATAACCGAAAAAGCGATCGTTGCAATGATAACGTGTTCTGCTAGCCAAATACTCTCATTTTCGCATCAATTGGGCCTTAACGGAGGAGACTCAACTGAATCCTAGTTGAACCTCTCGTTTATGACATTCTGCAACTGAACGTGCTGCACAAAGGCCACCTCACATTTCAGTGTGTATGATATTCGAGATATTGCGGTATATTTTCCTGAAGGAGACCCGTCAAAAGAATTTTCAGCAACCTTGTTAGCAGTCTCCTTCAAGGCGTTTTGTCCTTGTGCAATAAATCTTGTCCAGTCGGTCAATGATCCTAATGCCGTCAGAAGCCAAAATAAGAAGGCGCATTGGTACGCGGTTTTAAGAACGCAGGTAGAACATTGAAACTAAGTGACCAGTATGCTTTCCAAATTAACAAAACGTGGGTCATACAAACGTTGAAAACGTTCGGCCGAAATCAATGCTACCGTTGGATGAATCAAAGCCCTACCACACGCATGGCAAAGTCCACTCCTATCAGGGAACACATATATCGATTCATTTGATTGAATGACTGAAAATTGCAAGGTGAAATTTATCTGTTACCACGTACGTACATAGTACGTATGGTATATTGTAAGAAACCAGCAGAGTTTTGATTAGTAGACGGTACGAAGAACTTACAGCCCTGTTGTAATGCGCCTTGATTCGTCTCTTCGTTGTCGCACACGTACGTCGAGATCGCGTAGCTTTATCATCCGATACGTGTGTGGAAGACGCTTTTAGTCGATCCGCGTTAGTATGTTGCGTATACAGCTGTAAACAACATTAGACAGTGCAGTCAAACAGTAGTTTCGATTGGAAACAACAGTAGAGAAAAATTTTAGACCTATCCGCCTTTAGCTAAGCAGTCTGGATTGAATAAATTAGGAAGACGTAAGGACAATGGTGAAAATCGCGAGTCTTTTCCCTTTGCACAACAAATATGTAACATACTGCAGAATAAAGGGTATAAGAATAACATCTTGGAGTTTTACAGTTTTACAGCTCGAGATAGCTCAGTGGTTAAGGTGCCAGCTTACGGACCGGAATGTCCGCGGTTTGATCCCAACCTCAGCATCTCGACTGCTCCTGTCTAGGCTTAAGCAACCTGGCAGTATCCCAGCCCTCGTGCCTCCTTCTGCTGGCATGACAGTTAGGCACCGAAATGGTGCTACAGCTGAACGATTATTTTTTGTTTATTATAATATGCAGCAAACAAAGATCGACCAAAATTTGTCGAACATTTTACCATAATACCTATTCACAAGAATACCTCGGTATCTCGAATATCGACCTCAATAAGCCTTGAAGCGCCCAAGACTGGCTTGAGGTTGGTGGCCTCCAAGTAACTCGGTGTGAGTGTTTGTGCTGAAAGTTAGCATTGGCCGGGAACAGATCAAACAAATGAAAAAGTCGCTCCGCATTGTCCGCACGCTGATCATCAACCCTAAATCTACCATCTAACTGGGCTTCTTCGGAGCTTAGTCGTCCAAATTGGGCGTTCATATCATCCGCCAGAATTAGGATATTCGTTCTTCTTGCTGACAGAAGAAGCAGCGACAGACTCCGGTTAAAACAAGTTCTTATATGCGGAACTGCAGTCTGTCGGAGCGTATGCTGATACGACAAATAAAAACCGTTTGCCGCACCGACTTGCATTGATCTTAATTTAATCACGCAATCGTACAGAGCAAAGACGGCTGTTCACGACTGTTCAGTCCGGTAAAGCACCTCCAGTCCTAAGGTTGACTGCAACTTCCAAACCTCACGTACTTCTGCGTCAGGATCACCAGATACCCGAGGAGCGGAAGTTGAGACATACGAGCTCTTCCCAAGCGGCTTGAGGTGTGCGACCGAAGTGGGGTCTTCTGTGCGTGTTTCGAAGACACAAAGTTGTCCCACTAATACAGCTCTTTATACGAAACGAAGCTCAGGAATTTGATTCATCAACAGTCTCCTCCAAGACACCCCGAGAATTGAAAAACAGACTCATGACTATTGTCACTGTAGCGATTAGAAAAAAGGACTCAAGGATGTCCCATGATAATCGCTAGGACTTAACTTGCTGTCAAAATGCTCAGAGAAAAGACGGATTTTCAACCTGGATACATGGGTTTTGCTTGCATTTTCAATGAGATACAACAAGTATCCAAGTACCTATCTAAAGTCTAAACACAATTTCCACTCAGATACAAGTTTCTTGAACTATACTGCATAATTCATTTTACCCATCGGGTAAGTAGGACGACGTCCTGCAGAAAGCTACCACGCACCTTCAGTTCACGAAATACATCGACCTCCCTGCTTCACTGAAGCTAGAAAAGGCAGGTGAGGACCCTGCCATCTGAAAATAAGGTATCTCCCACGTGAGGCGACTCTGCTAGTAAGGTGCTTCACACCCGTAGCCATATTTTTATCTTTTCTTGTCCAGTTGATTGCAGCAGTGGAAACGTCTTACAACTGAAGGTATGGAAGTCAAATATGAGAAACAAGAGATCAACTTTTCATTGAGTGGTTCACATAGAATGCGCCGGGCCCATATCCAAAAGTCCTAGAATGGTTGGGGTGTGAATATTGTGGGCAATGGGCTAGCTAGTATAACTGCCGAGGTGTGAAATTTTTACACAACCTCCAGTGCTCCTTCTTGAATTGCAAATGGCATGTTCAAAGACCGCACTTTCGGAAGCATGAACTTGCACTTTGAAGTTGCAAAGCGCATACCGAAATATGGTATGATGGGGGTCGGTTTATTCAACCCAACCTCTGCATTTCGACTGTTCCTGTTCTAGGCTTGGACAGCCTGACAGTATCTAAGCCCTCACGCTTCCTTCGTGTGGCATATCAGCTAAGCACCTGAAGGGTACCGCAGCTGAACTATTATTATTTAGTTAGTTAGTTTATCCAAGAGCTTCTGCTTAACCTTCGTCTTCAGAGACGAGGACGATGTCGTCTGTGTACTCCAGATCGATAAGACTCTCATTAGCGACGAGCTGAACAGAGGAGTTTTGAAGATCCTTCAGCGTTCGCCTTAGAAATTCATTCCTGCATGGTTTGACTTGCATGGTTTCTAACAACAGGGAACGTAATCAGGAAAGCAGGAAAATCCCATGGCACCACCGGTTTAATTTGCGGCGGCCAATTCATGGTCCATTCTACTCGAGCATTTTACTAGCATGGGTTCAGAGTTTTCTTTGGTGGGCGGTGGTTGGATGTGCAAAACATGTCTCAACTAACTCAGCCTGATAAGTTTTATTGGTTGCTGCGGCGATTCTGCTTCGTTATCTAAAGACTGTATCTACCACAGCCTAAAAACGGTAAGATGTAAAACTTTTCAGGCAGGTGAACTTGTCCAGAGCCTCAAGCAGATCGTAAAGCGTCGGAGTATTTTTTACTCATTCTCACAGCATGAGTTTGTAGCTTGGAGGCGCAACGCTCATCTAGCAAAAACCAATCCTTTTCCTAAAGAACTGAATATTGTTTGTGTGAGTGGGAGAAAAACATAATGACAATAATCTGGGTTATCACGCTATCTTACAGAAGAATCACCCTTACAGATTGGCAGCCTTCGGCTCACTCGTTTCATTGTTGGTCAGGAAAAAAATTGTTCAGCCGCAGCACATTTTCGGTGACTCACTACCATGCCACCTGAAGGAAGCATGAGGGCTGGGATACTGCCAGGTTCCCAAGCCTATACAGGGGAATTCAAAAGGCAGAGGTCGGGTTCGAACCGCGGACCTTCCGTTCAGTGAATTCGTGCTCTAACCACTGAGCCATCTAGTCAGGAAGATGAAGGGAAAGTTGGGTGTCCCTAGAGAACCTCGGTTCAACGGTCATCCAACTGCCATCCGTCTACCATCTGAATGGATACACAGTGGCCAAAAAGTATTGACATACGTAATGCACGGAAATCTATAAACTATAAAATTGACAGCTGCTGGTGGTTGTGCGGACTCTCTGGTCAACACAGTCATCACCCAGCCGACTGCTCTTCTCCAGTGGTGGTTCATTTTGGTGATGCAAGTTGACGCATGATGAAATCTGTCAGCAACTAGGACGCGACAGAAACTAGGCTACTGCCTTCGTACTTATCATAAGAAGTTCTCGAGCCTGTCCTGAAAGTACAGAAGATGGTCTATCGCAACAAGCAACCGGCATCTTCCGGAGTTCCTTGTTATGACGGAAATTTATCTACCGGCAAAATGGACAGCCAGTGTGCAGAGATATGTCAACATGTAGGCAGGTCCAATTATAACTCCGCATTCTAAATGCGGACAGTCTATGCCTGTGTAGTGTGACACTTTAATGCAGAGATACGTCAACTGGACATCTCACTTTAGCCAGCAGAAACCGTCCTTCAAAATTTTAAAACAGCGAAGCAATCCGTGAATTGTGGTGCCGCCTTTTTCGCGTACAACATCACTAACAATGTTTCAAACCGGAGAGAACAGAGCTATTTCAGGAAAGAAGTTCTTCATCTCCTCTGCCCATTTGTAGACCGTTGGTCCACGCTCTAGATCATTCGTCTTAGCCGAATCCAATGGGCCGTTGTCCTAGTTACGGTATTTTCGGACTTGCACTTCGTATCGCTAGTGTTTTCGCAATACATCTATTCACAATCCACGTCAGATCCAACTCGGCAACACGAATAAGCTACATTGGGTTGGGCGGATGGGACTGCCTCCAAAATGCAACGGCCATGTCAACTGTGCCATCCGACGATCCCCGATAGATTACCTGGTGCCTTGCACGCAGTGCTTGACTCGGCAGACTGAAGTGTACACTTGAATAAAAGGTTTAAGTACACTAAGGATGCTACCTGTATCATAATCTCGTTACTCCATGAAAGTTTCTCAAGCACACCCTAAATGTAAGGCTTCTTCCGGAGGCGGAGTGACCCGCACTCCACGATATCGAGAGGCAAACAAGCGAACTGAGGACTCCCACCACTCAACAACCCAAAATAACGTGGATTTGGCTCTTGGAACGTACGTACCTTCACGGACGTTAGAAGTCACCTTATCACATCCTAAGCCTAGGTGAGTGCCGCGTCATCGTCTGTCTTTCCGAAGTACGACCACCCGGCTCTGGTTAGAAGCAACTGTATCAGGCGTAGAAGCCGAATGCCGGCTGCAGCACAGTGGATCAGATGAGAATTGGAACATGCACGGTGTTGTCTTTGCCTCAAGCTAAAAAACAAATCAGGCCTTTATTTCACGGGTACTGATATCGTCCAGAACAGCGGCAGCACGTTCCAAGAGCCATCCGTCAGACCTAACCACAAGTACAGCCCAAGCTTTAAGACTGTCCCTACAAACAACTTCAAAACGTTAACAAATTGCTCTGCAGAGACATATTCATTACTGCAGGGGGAAGTATTGGAAGTATTCAGCAAGTACACCCTAGAAAAAATTTTGCCTGGAGCAGCCTCACGGTAACGGCGATCGCCTCGTAAAGTTCAGGGAGTTCAATAGGCTGTTTATAGTCAATAGCCGTTTCTAGCACCTGGAAAAAAATCTAACACCTTGGAGAATGATGGTCACAGAATACGCCGAACTATCTCCCAGTTCGGTTGAAACCAGAGTCACTCGTGGAATACCATCAGTAGCGCACACCAACACAAGCTGATAATGATGGTGATCCGGACACCCGCCTAGAGCTGCGTCTCACAACGCGACACAAACTACGTCACGGCGGTCCGACAGGTTCGGATTCTTGGACAACCCGAAAGTCGAAAAGCCGTCTCAACTTCTTTAATCGCACATCTGGAATCACTTACCACAAAGCCCAACCGATAGGAATCTCAGTAAAAAAAACAATGGACAAAGATAAAGACTGTCCTCCATCGGGCTGTAACAATGATTAATTTGAATTTGGTGTGGTTGTCATTAAAGTGATTATAGTTTTGGGAGTGATGGTTGAAAAGTCACACGAATCGTCGCAACGTCCTTGATCAGAACCCGTCAAAACTGTTCCAAGGCAGTTAGGATTATTTTAAAAAAACGGACCGGTCGGTATGCCTGTTGTAGTGCACAAACAGAGGACCTTCGAACAGACTCCGATAGGTAAGAGAGGAACTCCAACTGCTTCTCATTCTTGACTACAGCGACAACCCTTAGGTTATTCCCAGTTCAAGTTAGCTTGCATGATTTTTTTGGAGTGCACCTAAACTTTACATGGAAGCCGTGCCCCATAGTGACAACCAAGTGGCTAATACACACCCTTTATATAGGAAGAATTCAGAAGTGAAAATTCCTTTACTTTGAGATGTTTCTTACTAAGGGATACGAGTCAAACCGAAGATAAAATCGTATTGTATTGTGTTTTTAATCACCTAAATTATATTCAACGATTCTGGCACTGTTAGTGTTAAAACCGTAGCATTTTGAAAATGGGGTAGACATTTGTTACACGTTGTATCTCCCAATGAATTCGACCATACTTGTCAACGTCAATTTGGTTCGGTGCAGCCAAGACCCTTGGTTACGTGTTTTATGATCCGCCTCCATGTCGTGCGGCGTCCGCGTTGTGGTGTCTTCTGGTCGAAACCTGCATCAGCAAATGGGGGACGGCGAGGTAATCGACCATTTGGCATATTAAACACATGACCGAATCAGGATAGTTGGTGCAACCAAATCAACTCATCAATTGGACGAACAGCTAAATTGTTGCCAAAAGCTATTCGCTGCACCTCAACATTGCCAATCCGATGTTCGGATAATACATGTGCAATGTTTCGGAGGTACCACCGGTTAAAGAAAATTTCCTCTCACCTTCACTGCGTAGTGTCCAAAGTCCCAACCATGAAGCAACACTGGAGGCATTGCCGTGTTACGGATCCTGTGTTTCACCGAAGAGCTAATGTAACGTCGACTCCAGAGGTGCCTCAGTTGATGGAAGACAGAGCGGGCTATGGCGATCCTAGCATCCACTCCGTCAACACTGCTGCCAATTCAATTCAATCAATTTATCGGCTATAAACCGTGTACCATAGACACATTGGTTCCAGCTGCTGCAGTTTCGATCACCGGAAAACGGGAGTGTGGAACGTACAATCAAGCCTTGGAGGCGAAGGCATGTTCAGTTTGTTCAGAAATTGGATAGCTACCTATTGAAGGCGATAGCTTTGATGCACGACCGCCACTGACTGCGCGATTGGGCCATGTCTGCCAATGTCATCAACCATTGGTGATTTGAGTCCCAGGGTCCCCATCCAGGGAGGCTGCAGTTGCCGACCCGACTAAGTTTACTGGTTAATGTTTCCGTACTTCGTTGCCAGGTCATACACTGTCCACCTCTCGGTCGCTTTCACTCAGCACAGGGCTGAGAAAAAAGAGCTCTGTGAGGCAGACGGTCTTCTGACATGCGGAGTACATGTCCCAACCAGCGCAGCCTATGAAGCGTGAGTAATTCATCTATCACCGGAGAGTTCCTCCTTCCTAAGACCATCTGGCGCACTTCAGCATTACTAATCCTATGTTCCCACCAGACTTGACCAATGCTTCGGAGACACCGATGATCAAACACTGACATCATCCGTATGTCCTCTGCGCGTAGGGGCCATGTTGCTGGTCCATAAAGCAGTATGGATCGCACCACCGCAGTGTAAACTCTTCCCTTAAAAGACAAACTGACGTCACGTCGGCGCCACAGGTGTCGGAGGTTGGCAAAAGCTGTCCTGGCCTTTCCGATTCGAGAAATAATCTCATCTCCAGCCAGTCCACCGGAACTTATACAACTGCCCAGGTAAACAAATTTATCTACCACGTCGATTGGCTCGCCCGCAAGCATGAGGTGTGGGTTTGATCCCACCCAGTCTTGCAGCAGCACCTTACACTTTGCAGGTGTGAGGCGCATGCCAAACCGTGCAGCAGAGTTACTCAGGTTATTTAAAATCGTTTGTATTTGGGAAGGATCTGAACCAAGGAGAGCGATATCGTCTGCATACTCAATGTCTGTGAGGGAACGTCCCGGTGGCCTTTCGACTCCCGAAGTTTCAGAGGCAGGCAGAGAAATTTCAAGCAGCATATCAATAGCAAAGTTGAAGAGGAAAGGGGAAAGAGGACAGTCATGTCTTACACCACTGGACGTGGTGAACTCAGGCGAGAGCTTCCCGTATACTCGTACGCTCCCACAGGGGTTCACATAGTGACCTCATAGGGGATAGAAATTTGGAAGGAACACCTTTGATCGTCATCCATGATGTAATTACCACCTCCAATGGTTCGTATACCATGACCGAGTTCGGTGATGTACTCAGCCTTGCAGTAGCGTTTTGGATTCGAAACGCAAAACCGCGTTATTTTTTCATTTTCCACAAGAATGAAATCTGGACCAAATAGTATGATATCGTCTGCGTGCACAGGGTCTAGGACCTGTAATAAGAAGTTCTAAGCTGCGCGTGGAGGACATAACTTGACTAGGCAACTCGACAGGAGATATTATTGAAAGCAGCCCTGACGGACAGTTCGGGTGGTGAAGTCAGGATACATGCATTCGTTCGTCGACAAGGACCATGCTTTGTGATTAAAACGTCAGAATCTCACTCATCGGTTACAATGAGGAAGCATGATCAACTGAAACAAATGCTGCTTTGAGATCTAATAAGACAAAAATTATTGGTCTTCTAGATGTTTCGCGGATTACGAGAAGTCACCACGAGGTAAAGTGGTGGTTAATGCACTCACAACTCGAACTCTAGTTCGTGGTTCGAACCCGAACTCTGCCTCTCGATTTTCCCTGTCTAGGCTTGGGCAACCTGGCAGTATCCCAGCCCTCGTGCTTCCTTCTGGTAGCATGGCAGCTAGGCACCGAAAGGGTGCTACAGCTGAACGATATTTTATCGACTTTCCCTGTCTTCGACTTTCCCTGTCTAGGCTTGGGCAACCTGGCAGTATCCCAGCCCTCGTGCTTCCTTCGGGTGGCACGGCAGCTAGGCACCGGAAGGGTGTTACAGCTGAGCGATTTTTTTTTTTTTATCATAACTACTTCCCACCAGTACTGGCGAGCTGGTGTATAATGCCCGCTGGTAACTTACAAGCGCTGGCTACTAAACGGACATGCCGGTAATTCCCTCATTCAGAAATGACGCCCCTTTGAGAGAAAAACAAGAACGACAGCAGATATCTGTCATCTTCATGGAACTTCCTTCGCTTTTCAGATGCTCTTCGAACGAGCCTTTCTTTCCAACCTTAAAAAAGGCACGGGGGACAGTCAGTACCATGTGCTGCGTTTCTCTCCATAACATTGTCTCGTTTTATTTATCTGCTGTTGGAATCCATCCAATAAAAAGCCAGCGATGTGTTTATCGTTGCGCTGATCACCTGCAGTCGACCAGATCACTCCTCGAAGTGTACCATTCACCAAAGCAGACTATGAGAATTGGAATAGATAGTGGAGCCGTCCTTCCTTGTGATGCACCCGACAGTCTTCTTGGTCATTTGCGAATAACTTTCGATTGGTTGCAATCGCCACCACCTCTTGGAGGCTGATCAATGTCAATGCCGTTTGTGCTGTCAGTTTCTTTCCAGATTGTCTGACTGAGCTCTTGGAGGTGTAGGCACCTCAGAAGCTTGCGATGGGCCAGCACCACGTTCTCCCCCTCAGTGGTTAGAGCGCGAATTTACTGAACGCAAGGTCTGTGGATCGAACCCGGCCTGTGCATCTCGACTTCCCCTGTCTAGGCTTGGGCAACCTGGCAGTATCCCAGCCCTCGTGCTTGTTTCTGGCGGCATGACAGTTAGGCGCCGAAAGGGTGCTATAGCTGAGCGATTTTTTCTCCATCATGCACTCTTCTCTCTTCTTTTCATTCTAAGGCTTTAAATATAATTAGATAAAATTTGTGGCTGTGCGGCAGTGAAGTATCAGTGTCAACACTGATGTTACTGTCTCTGATGGTAATGAACCATCACTTCTTGAGACCGTGGACCAGCTTCCGTCCCAGCGGTCTTCTTCGGTTGTGTTTTTCGGCCTGGTGGGGCCGTCTCTCTTGCTCCAACTAGAGACACAAATCGCCGTGAGGTCCAACCTGAACTGATCATCGGGTTGGTTGGTTATGTGCGGCAGTTAAACGCTGCGCTTCAAACTTTTCGGACTTTGAACCAATTCCCACTAGGCTGTCCGGTTTTTTCGATGCTCGAGAGTTGCTTGGGCAGCTACCGCTGATACATATCTGCATAGACTAGATAGTAGATGGACCTGAAAGACGCTTCCAACGGCTATGGCTAGCAGGAACTGGTCAAATAGATGAATGATTTCCCTCTTGGTTGCAGGGAAACGGGATGCCACAAAGGAACGTGTGCTCCAAAAAAGCGACAGCCCTGCCTACAAAATCATCTGCTACGTGGTCGATCTGAGTATTCGAGTGGTTATTGTTTTGGGATGCTCTCTTCGTGTTCGCAATCAGGACAGTCGTATGAAGCTGTCACCTATATGCTCTGGGGACATCTACACCAAATCTTCCGCCGAGAAGGCTCTCATGCTCGTCCACAGTTCCCAATCGGGAATTCAAATCGTTAACAAAGACACTCAAATCCGTGCACCTTGTCATCCAGAGACTTGTAAAGAGCCCATCGCGGTTTGGTCACAGGCATCAGAGTCTGATAAACCCGACCAGTCTTACCATCACTCAGGCTGTTCACGAGAATTCAACCAAGCGGAGCGTCTTCAGCTCTTGTACCTACAGTATTCGCGCTATCGAAACCACGCTTATTCTTGATCACCCGACACTAGGGGAGCCAAGCGAAAAGCTGAGTTGGTTCAGACCTTGCCCAAATGCGTTCTTCAAGGATAGGGGTGACGTCATGAGTCAGCCCTTGTCTCATCTATTTACCTGTATCGGGGAAAAGGAAACTGTCCGAGACAACTGGGGAGAATCAGCTATTGTACCCAATTCCAAAAAGGGAGCTCGTAGTGACTGTGGTAATATCACGGGGATCAGCTTGACCCCAGTGGTAACGAGGCTGTTGGCATCAATTATCCTTCATCGCCTTATGATGGCTCGTGAAGCACTGGTTAGTGAGCAGCAAGCGGCATTCCAGCCTGGTGGGGTTGGGTTGGGTTGACTAAATCTTCACACTCCGTCTGATGCTGGAACAACGCCATACGTATAAACGATCCACATTTATAGTATTCCTGGATCCGAACTGGTGGAGTTGTCTGTTCTCCTCAATACGCTTACCCAGCAAGGAATGCCCAAGAAGTTTATTAGTATAATAAAGTCTTTGCATTTCCAAACTTTCGGGCGTATGAGAGTATATGCTGACAGCTCGCCAAACGCTTCCGTAGACAAAGTGGTGTCAATCAAGGATACCCACTATTTCCATTCCCATTTAATTTCGTGATCGACGGAACACTGAGAAGAAACGATGATCTTCAAAACCCAGGTGTTCAAATAGCTGTTGTCAAAAACCTTGTCGATCTGGAATACGCAGACGACATCGTCCTCGCCTTCAAAAAAAGAGAAAAGGACATGGGTGTTTTTGAATGAAATGACCAAAGTCATCCATGTGTTTGCACCGACAGAGGGCAGGGTAACGCTCCTGGACATGCAGTCACCGAACACACCACTTACAATCGAAGGACAGGTACTCGAGGTTGTGAAGCATTTGGAAGTTGTTTTAGTTCTGAATGTAGTGTGACAAATGAGGTCAACGCACGAATCTCTAAGTCTCGGGTCGCGTTCGCTAATTTGTGACACCTATGGTGACGAAGTGGCATATCCCTGAATGTCAATGGACGTGTGTATCAGGTTATAGTACGGGCTGTCTTGCTGTATGGCTGTGAGACGTCATCATCGGCTGTAAGAACTGCCTAATTGTCGTACAGTGGTTATAGCCACCACAGTTTCGTTCACCGATGATTTGGGGAGGTGGAGTAGACAGTTGCGAATTGGAAGCGGTAGCTGATGTACGTGATGCGTAAACACAGGGGTGTCCGTGGACTTTTCATTAAGGAGAATGGGAGGGGAGCTATGTATTGAAAGCAGTAGCTTGGATGCACGAGCGGCATTGAGGGAGCGACTTGGCCATGTCTAACAATGTCTCTAAACATTGATGTGTCCTGCCTCCGGGTCCCCACTCAGGGAGACCGCAATGGCCAGCGCAGCTGAGTTTGCCAGTAATAGCTTCCATATTCGCTGACAAGTCATTACTTAACCCCCCCTGGCTCGTTTCCACCCTTCACATGGTTGTGCGAAAAGAGCCCTTAAAGGAAGTAAGGTGACTGCCATACACAGCACGTGACCAAACCAGCGCAACCCATGGAGAGTGATCAATTCATCTATCGTGGGTGAGGTATTTCTTCCGAAAACCATCCGACGTACTTCAGCATCAGACTCGGGCAATGCACCGAAGATATCGATGGTCAAACACTGAAAGTCTTTTGGCACCCTCGGTGTGCAGTTTCTGAGTCGTACAATAATATAGAGCTCACCGCAACACGTTAAAATCCACTTTCGATGGATAAGCTGATGTCACGCCTAAGCCACAGGTGATGCAGGTTCACGAAAGCTGTTCTGGCCTTCCCAATCCGGATGAAATATCATCTTTCGCGTGACCACCTGGACTGATACAGCTGCCCAGGTAGACGAGTTTGTCTACTACCTCAATGGGCTCATCCGCAAGCTTAAGGCTAGGGTTCGAGCCCGCCTAGTCTTGAAGCAGCACTTTGCACTTTGCAGGTGTGAAGCGCATGCCAAATTGAGGCAGCATTATTTAGATTACTCAACATTGTTTGCATTACCACGGCGTCAGATCCAAGATGAGTTATGTCGTCTCCGTACCCGATATCTTCCACAAGAGCACTTCGATCGCAGAAACTCTAGAGGCTGGTAGTGAGTCGTCCATAATCGTATGAATGACGAAGTTGAAGAGGAACGGTGAAAGAGGACAGCCTTGTTTGATACCACTTGATGTGGTGAACTCAGGTGAGAGCTTCCCGTACACCTTCAATGGTCCGTAGGAGTTGGCGTAAAGTGCCTTAAGGAGGGTCAGGAATTTATGGGATATACCTTTGCCGCACAGACACTTTCATAGTGCCTGACGGTCCACAGAGTCAAACGCAGTTTTCAAGTCAAGGAAGACCACCACTGGTGGCTGGAAACAGTGTCGCTGTTCCAGGATCTGTCGGAGGGTGAAAATGTGATCGATCCATCATCTTGCAGGGCGGAACGCAGCTTGATTTTCACGGATCTGCCCCAACCTGTGTTTAGTCAATCTTCGAAGGATAAGACAAGAGAGCACCTTCGATTCCACGGCTACCAGGCTGATGTCACGGTGGTTTTCACATAGCGTCGGCGTACCCTCTTTGGAAACAGGAATGACTGTCAATATGTCCCATTCTGCAGGCACTTTCTCTTCACTCCATATCGTACCAATGAGCTTTGTTAGATGGGTCACCAGGGCTTCTCCGCCTTCTTTGAAGAGGGCTGGATAGAGACCGTCCAGTCCTGGTGCCTTCTCACTTTTCAGTACGGATAATTTGTACTTTATTTCTTCTTCCGACGGGCGACTAAGGTTTACATTCCGTTCGCCCGTATGCACTATCTCCAACGGCTGTGTTGTAGGAGGCCAGCTAAACTGTTCTTTGAAGTGTTCGGCCCATCTCTCCAGTCGACTTTTTCACGAATGAATTAATGAGCCGCCTCCTTCACTTATCATTTCAATTTTCTTAACGATTTTGATTGAACGCTACTTTCCTAGGGCCAGTCGATCGTATCAGTTGATATAGGTCACGGCTGTTTCCGGTAGCAAAAGCCTTCTCCATCTCCCGAGCTTTCGATGTCCAACAGAGCTCTCGGTCTTTCCTTAGGCTCTTCACTATTTGGCGTTTGATGGATTTGCGCGCGCCGTCGTACTCGTTTCCTGGTAGTATGGAGTTCCTGGTATCAATCATGACTAGCGATCTCGGCGATATCCAGTGGTTATTTGACTATATCGAAGAAGTCGGACAGATAGCACTGAACGCCGCTAGCATGGTAGTTTTTCGAAGATGCTGGGTTGGTATGCTTCTTGCTGACTTGCGAAGGCCTGAAGGGAAACGAACTGTCAGGCGTGCACGCACCATGGCGTGATCCGAATCAAGTGGTATGCCCCAGAAGGAACGGCAGTCTTGAATTGTGACTCTCCACCGGTGGCTGGTGTTCACTTTATCCAACTGGGTCCACGGTTTATCTGTAGTTGGTGGCCGCCAGGTTACGTGATGCGAACGTTTATGCTGAAAATTCGTACTGGCCAGAAACAGTTGATGATCAGCACACAATTGAAGGAGTCACCCTCTGCTGTCTGTGCGATAGGTGTCGACTCTGAATTGACTGCCAGAATGCGATTCCAAGGAGCTCAGACCACCGGCTTGGGCATTCATATTGCCCACAAGTATCAAAGTGTCAGTGCTTCTTGTCTGACGAAGGAGCCCGGATAGCTCTCGATAGAAAGTTCCCTTCTCAGAATCAGAACTGCAGTCCGTTGGGGCATAAGGCTACACTACAAACAGGCACTGCTTTTTATTCCAAGGATTGAGCTTGATTGAACTGGATAACCGGACGGCGCAAAGACGACTGTTCAATGGGATCCAATCCAGCAAAGCGCGTTCAGCTCTGGGGTAGAGTACAACTCCCAAGACATATATTCCATGAGTCATAGCTTCTGGATCACTGGACATATGGAGGGAGAAATGTGAAAGAGCTGAGTTCGTCATTGGCGTTTTGAGATACATAACCACGCTTGGGTCTGGAATGCGTGTTTCGGAGACACAGCATACATCAATTATAAGGGACTATAGGGTTTGTTTGCCAATCTAACACAGAGTACGGACATTAAAAGCCCCTATATAGAAAGGATATGGTGATCTCCCTTTGCCTGGTCAGGGGCACTGCAAGATATGGCTGCTAATCGATGTCAAAGGCGTTCCTACTGTCAGTTCTATCCAGTGTCCGGAGGTGTATGCACCCCTGTATGATTGTGGGATGTTACCACTTAGTCCTTTTCCCAGTCACTTTTATCCATTCTTTCAAAATAAGGCTTCCAAATAAATTATGGCTGTATGGTAGCAAAGCATCAGTGGTTGAGCACTGATATTATGGTGTCGATGATGATGATACCAGGCGAATACCATTTCCATATTTATGGAAGCAGCGATGCTGCCTTAGCCCGAGAAAGGACGGATTAGAAAAGGTCAGCCCTAAAAACCGCACACTCCAGTCTTTCAATGGCTGACTGTGACCACCGGCGAGTTACGAAATACCGCCGAAAAGCAAATGAACCTTGTCGTGAGTCTCATGTGACTCCAAACGCACCTGCTGTGCCTAGAAGCATCAAGAGTCACGCCTCTCTCTGTCCCCTCCGGCCAGGCTAGTCCTCTGCATCCAAGTGGATCACGCTGTTATGTCATTGGCTACGGAAAGGGTCCCTAAAGAAAACACTAACCACAGTCTTGCTGTCTGGACTCGAATCAGAGACTAGAGGAAAAGTCCTGGAAAAGAAACTTGAATGCTTTCACTATCTTTTGAGTCAAAGACTGAAAGTGGTGTACCTTGACCAGCCCCCTACTTCGGCCTGGGTAACCGGAAATTATCATTTGTTTTTACAGCCTTTCAGTCACCGATCCTTCCCCACAAGTCCCTCAACTAAGTCATTCTAATTCGTTTGGTTGTTAGTCCCCTAACCGTTGATCTGCATGTAAACTCGGTCCCAGTAACACAAACCAAAGTAAATCCTCATTGAATTCAAAGGATTTGTTCCACATTACGACTTCTAGCATCCGTACTGTACCAAGTTGGAGAACGGGCGTCTTTCGCTCAGTCTTTGTTTTCTTTTTCAATCGATCTATGTTGTATCTCCAAATCACGCGGACAAGACCTCGATCATATACCTCAGACCGCACGAAGGACAGCTTCTTCAGTTGTGTGCTGAACATAATCTGTTTCTGACTAGCGCCAACTCTCAACACAAGCGCTCACGTCGTGCCTCCTAGTCGTTCATCTGTAGCACCCTTTCGGTGCCTAGCTGCCACGCCACCCGAAGGAAGCACGAGGGCTGGGATACTGCCAGGTTGCCCAAGCCTAGACAGGGGAAGGCGAGAGGCAGAGATCGGGTTCGAACCACAGACCTTGCGATCATTAAATTTGCGCTCTAACCACTGAGCCATCTCGTCGTGCATCCTGGAAGCCAATGACTTCAAACCAACCGTGGATCCAGCTGGACCGGTGAGGAGTTTCAATGCAAGGTTGTCGTTCATTTTGGAGTGCACAAATTGACTGCGATCACGAAGATTTGTGCGTTCGCGAAGCAAATTGCTTTCTCTATGGAAGATGCCGATTAATGTAAATTTATTCAGCTCAGCAACTGCAAAGTGTCTCTGCAGCCCAACAATATAAAGCTGAGGTGGCTGACAATCTTCCAGAACTCAATGGGCAAAAGGATAACAATGATTTGGATGGCAATCTGAAACAGGTGGAAGAAGCCAAGCTCATGGCCTCTGAAACCGTCTATCTGAGGTCAACCGCACACCCCCAGTGAAGAGTGGATCTCGTCACCCTCATCAGCTATCACTAAAGCCAGGAAAACTACACCAACAACAAACCACTGTGATGATACAGGTCCTATAAACGCCGAAAATGAAGAGAACTGACAGAAAGCGCTAGTGGGTGGTGAGGGTGAGGGGAATAGAGAAAGGGATGGCGATTGAAAACGGCCATACCCTATTAAACGTAGTCTGACAAACTGTTCCGAAGGCCGGTATTAGTGATGTGATCTTCCGCTGGCCCCGAACACAAGTCAGGCCGATGAACTATCAGAGGTCAAGTCAAACTTAGTGCACGAACGACCGTAAAGCCTTCTGGAAAAGGAAGGCTAAGGAAGGGAAAGAGATCCAAAAAGCCGAGAAACCCCGATGATTATTTCAGCTTAGCCCTGCGACCAGTCTCCGGAAGCTGATGGTGGGCAGAAGCACCGAAGATCAAAGTAGCGCGACTATCTTTAATGAAGGCATAACAAGACACCTGGTATGCATCCTGCACTCTTCAAGGGTGGCGGCTGACAGCTTCACTGCAAAATACCTGGAATGAAGGCGGAATACCGATAGAATGGAGCGTCTCGACGGCGATTCCCCATTCAAAAACGGTGTGGGGACATAGTGTGAAAACAACCAGGGCACCGGTCTAGGGGCCATAGAACGTTGACCCATCGTCAGGAGAGTCAGATTCACGACAATCAAGCTGAAATTCGCCCTAGCCGGGGTTGCGTCTATCATGTCTTCACTTCGCGAAAAGCACTGCTCCTTTCAGCGACCGACAATGGTAGTTTTTCTTACCTGAAAGCTGTTTTTGAGTCGGCTGATCTTCAGTGTCTGGCGATGAAGGGTATCCATTTAAATTCTTGTTTTACATTAAGATTCTAGGCGCTTCCTCCTGTGGACGCGTATGCGCACGGCAACTTCTCTCTTGAGTTAATCAAAACCAGCGGCGTCAAACAAGGGTATCCTGTCGTCCTTTCCCTTTAACTTACTGATTTATATATCACTCTTCTCGATATCGTTCTTCTTAGACTAGACACATTGGAAGCGCAGACCATTTTAACTAAACCAAATAGTTCTACAGCGCGGTTCAACATGCGCTTCACACCTAGAGAGTGTAAAGTGGTACTGCAAGACTGGGTAGGATCGGACCCAAATCCCGCGCTTAGATATGCACGAGTCTTAGTGGACTAGTGGCAGACGGAATCATTCCCCGAATAAGAAACACCACGGCAGCTTTTGCTAGTCACCGAGATTTATGGCACCAACGGGACACCAGCCTAGCTGTCAAGAGTAGTGTACACTGCTGCGATTCGATCCGCCCTGCTTTGCGGACCAGAGACGTGGCCGGTGCGTGCCAAAGATCTTCCAAGAATGTGTTTGACTAACGGTACGCCCGAAGGATTGCTCAAGTTTGGTGGGGAAATCAAATCAGTAATGCTAAGGTACGCCAGATGGTTTTCAGGAAGGGTTGTTCGGCCCCGACAGATTAGCTGGTCACACACTACAGGTCACGCTGATTTGGCCATGTACTTTGTACACCAGGAGACCGTCTGCCACAGAGCCCTCTTCTCCCACCCATGCATCAGATGGAGACGACCCAAGCGCAGTCGGTCCACGACTTGCCGACGAAGCATGGTCCCTACCAGTCAACACATCATCATCAACATCATCAAAGACAGCAACATCAGTGTTGACACTGATGCTTCACTGCCGTACAACCATAAGGTTCGTCTAATTATATTTAAAGCCCTAGAGTGAAGAGAAGAGAAAAAGAGTGGGTGAGGGAGGGGACCTAGTGCTGGCTTATGTCAGGCGTTCTGAGGTGCATACACCTCCAAGCGCTCAATCAGACAGTCTAGGAAGAAACTGACAGCACGAACGCCACTGACATCGATTAGCCGCCATTTCTTGCAACGTCTCCAGCCATGCACAGGCGGGGTCACGGGGGCCCCATCCTGGAAGGCGTACAACACCAACAACACCCAAACTCTTCGTGATCTTTTTCATGCCCTTCTGCCAAGTCATACGTTGTCCACCCCGCGGTTTGCGCCATCCTGAAGGAGGCACGGAGAACAACACTCGTCTCGGTAGACGAGTCAGTCAACACAGCCGTTGATAACTGCTGTCTCCCAGGATAGGGACCCTGGATAGGTCAAACGAATTTTTCGTGATCATGACAGATAGCTGTCACGCATCCAATGGCGATTTTGCATCAAAGCTACTGTCTTCACCACGTAGCTCTCTCACTCTCCGGCATATCGGGCAAACAAGACAATTTAACGTAAATGAACTGGTCGGGCCATCCTTCCATCGCGTGGGAATCATTCCCTTATTCTCCTTCACATGAACGAAACTGTACAAGCTGCAAACACCGTACTTTGGTAAACGGTTTGTAGCCGAAAAACTGAACACTGTAGCGCTGACGTGCCTCGGTTGGATGGGGTCTGTTACGGACAAGTGTCATTAGGCAGCATGATAAGAAAACGCACAACGTGAATCCGATTGGTTGACTGAACCATGAGATAGACATGCTTTTTTCTGTTACGGAGATCGTATTTCGAAGGTAATATTGTCTGTGATAACGTCGCGCCAATTTTTCAGCGAGGGGATTGAGTGAGGATTTCGATCCTCTTCCCTTTCAAATGCACAAAACTGTACCTGCAAAATGTACAAAACTGCGCATACCAGTCCAGCGGCCTAGAGGAAATTTAGGATAGCACATGTACTGTTATCTCCTCGCGGAAAGCATCGGGTGATGATCGAAGGCCTTTGCATTCCTTTGAATTGGCAGGCGTTTTGGGACATAAAGGCGGTCCAGTATACCTGTCTATCATGCTGAGCTAAGACTAACATTTACCACCCGGCTCGGAATATCTACAAGGGCTTATTTAAGTTTCTCTTCAGCTTTCTCGCTATTCGAGCCAGTAGCATTAGTTGGAAGATCATCAATTTGTAACGGTTCGCATGCATCACTCACTTCACCTCTGAAGGGAAACCCATTTCAGCGACATCCAACGATGGCAAGAACTATTAGGCGGAAACCCTTATATATACCACGTACCAGCCCCAGAATTTTCACAATGTAGAAAACGAGACACAAAGGTTTCCTCGGACATGCTTACACAGGTCAAACGAAGCAAGTTAATTCAACATAAGAAGATAAATGTGGCAGCTTGTCTCCAATTTTCTCTACTTAAAAACGCCTGGAAAACCACCTTCCCACTTTAGTAGTGAGTATAAAGCCCACGTCGGGCCACAATAACCGATCCATATTGTTTCAACCCGCCACAACTGCGTTGCTCCTTATAGTCGAGGCTTAACAAACAATCAGCCAAGCAGCAACTAGGTTCATCGTGTCTCGACTTGTTCAACGTCTCAGAAAGTGCTAAAAGTAATGCAGGTTAGTTTCCATTCCGTGCGGGATGCTCCAAAGCACTAGCTTTGGGACCAGTCGATCAGCATAATTCATGTATCGATCAGCTCGGCATTTAAAACTACCACGAAACCAGCAGAATTAACAGATAAATGCAACTCGTCTACTCTTCGAGAGAACTCATTCCCAGCATCATTTCCAGCCTGTTGACACCCTCTCCCGATTCAAATAAGTCACTGGTGAGATCTCACGAGGTGTCAAATAAACACCGAGAACATCGTAATCAGCCTGCATATCACTCAAACGAAGTGCGGTAACCGAATCCAGTTGCCAGAAGGCCAGTGCATGACGTAATACGGTATAGATGTCTAGAATATCATGTCCAATTACATGTTTCAGCGTATGGCAGTCATTATGATTTTCATCATGCAATCGGTAATGGCCCTGTGGCTAGATAATACCCGATTCGCCTTTATGCGTCCTCTTTCCGTAAATGAAGCTTCAAAACATAGGTATAGTCATTTGACAGAAATTCGTCAGTATGAATGTACAGTATGGGAAGTCAACGAATTCGCGGCAAATCATGACCAGTCCGACGCGTTATTGAGGATGGCGCCGTTCCCACTGCTGCTTCTGTGTAATTGATGACGCTTAATTTTTCCAAGCCTACAGATTTTTTTCCTATTCCATCTATAGAAACCGGCCGATGGAAGACGATCCCACGGTGCCTATGCTACAAGCCCATCCTATCGAACTTGCGCATACCCCAAGACGGTTGCCCAACATCGGTGACTTGACCACCAGCAGTATCTGTGAATCATAAAGGTCAAAAACAGCCCGACTGCCGTGGCCGCTAGGGAAGTGTTCACTGACCGAACACAAAACGGGACTGTTTGAGAGCATTTGGGAAGTGCATTCCCTGGCAAGGTGCATTCTTTTTTGCTTTACACAACTACTGATTCTGTCAACTGAGCGAACACGCCACGTCAAGCTCAACCCTCAAGAGACAATTAAGGACCTGAGACAAAATTGGGGTTAGTCTTGTAGTTCGAGTGCAAATCTTAGCGTATACTTCTCCTTACGGCAGCGAAGCATCGGTGTTGAACACTGATGTCATGCTGTCGATGATGATGATAACTGGGAGAGCTAGAAGAGCCATCGTCTGTCTAGTCTGTAACTTACAACAACCGAAAAAGCCAGCCAGAAAATGAAAAACAAAAG
This sequence comes from Opisthorchis felineus, assembly GCA_004794785.1. Lineage (NCBI taxonomy): Eukaryota > Metazoa > Platyhelminthes > Trematoda > Opisthorchiida > Opisthorchiidae > Opisthorchis > Opisthorchis felineus. Next base: position 56,615 of record SJOL01006394.1, on the reverse strand, counting down.
CAGTACATACCATGAGATCCTCTTTTGTTCCGAATGACAATATGGCGAAACCATCGATGATGGTCTCTTGGGGTTGTGGAGTCGTCACTGATTTAACAGGATCATAGCGAGGCTTTGATTGACTGTTCAGATTGGGGCAGTCATCAGAATCATACGACGATTTGGCTCCACTCTCCAGGTTTGCGAAAGAACTAAGGTAATCCAGCGTTTTGCAACCAATTTCGTTGCCGATATGAGATTTGTTGTATGTGCTCATTGATGGCATGTGACAAAAAACGGCGGCATCGCACATACCCAATCCGTCGAGCTGTGTAGGGTGTAGGTTTACGGGCAAACTAGCGCCAGATTAATCCAAAACATAATGAGGAAAACTTTTATCATGCACAGCGGGTAATCAACGACGGCCTAGGACACGAGCACATGTAACGGCAGGGACACTAGACGTACGGACAGCTATCATATTACCCGCCAATTGTGAGCCCAGTTCACCGGTCACCTCAGGTATGCGCGAGGGGTGGAGGCGGAGGTTCTTGGAATCGGATAGTCCGGTATCACGTCTGATAACAGGGAAGAGGAATGTGGTTCTCGCTACCTGTGCCTCTGTGCAGGAGTAGATTAGGGTAAAAGGCAAGCATACCCAGAGATACCAGTATGCATGAGGCACCGATGTATGCCGCAGTGGGACGAAAATTATTGGGAGAACGCAGCGGCACCACTGGGAAAAAAGTAAGAAAAAAGTAATAACGGGGGCAGAGCTGAGCCCGGTTAGTATCCTCGGTAGCTTGCGGAACACGTTGAGAGAAGTCAATTAGAAATTATTTAGACAAAATATTGAGTGCAGGCCTATATTCAGCCCCATCGTCCTCGTCACATCCAACCTTGTCAAGGCGTAACCACGACCGGCCTCTAACCGATTTGGTCTTCACGGTGGAGGTCGTCCGTCAACTCTTGCACAAGATAAACCCGTTCTGCGCGTTGGGGCCCGACGAAGTCCATTCAAGAATCCTGAAGGAAACATCATTCTCGCTGGCAACTCATTTCTACCGGGTGTTTCGTCAGTCGCTTGACGAAGGCCACCTTCCCTCTTCTTGGAAGGAAGCGATTGTCACACCAATCTACAAAACTGGTGACCGACTACCGCCTGGCAGCTACAGGCCTATAGGCCTCACTAGCGTGCCATGCAAGGTGATGAAACGCATTCTGAAGCGAGCCATCCTAGACCGCCTTACTTTCAACAACTTGATGTCTCCCGTTCAACACGGATTTCTCCCAAACCGAACATGCTCGTGTTTATGGACATCTTGACCCAAGCCAAGGACGAGGGGCTCATATCGGATGCCATATTTTTCGACTTCTCAAAAGCATTCGATCGAGTCCCACACGTCCCGCTGCTCCACAAGCTCGAGCCTTACGGGGTTCAAGGGAAGATCCTACCCTGGATCAAGGCGTTCCTATCAGACAGAACATTCCGAGTGAAATTAGGCTCGACCTACTCTTCTCCAGCGCCAGTCTCCATTGGAGTTCCTCAAGGCTCCGTTCTGGGACCATCGCTGTTTCCGATATACGTCAACGACCTTTCAGACGTTCTTTCAAGTCCATGTCTACTTTTTGCGGACGACTTGAAATCCTGGAGTACCAATGCCAGTGCCCTTCAAATGG
>SJOL01006394.1:41380-53163 GCA_004794785.1 Opisthorchis felineus | reverse complement strand
GTGCCCAGACAACTTATTCCTCGTTCTTTCAAGCCGGGTCCCATCCCTGAAAAACTTCATCAGCTCTATTTACTGTCTGGTGCATTGCCCTGCCTTGATCTAAGTAACAATAACCAAACCGAAGAATTATCTCCTCGCTCTTCAGAACCATTCCGCATCCTCTGATCACGCGCAGTGCACGCACACCAAATAGTGGGTCTGAAGATGCGCAATGGATGAAGTACTATCTAGGTTAAACAGTCTATTCATTCGCGGACAGATAACATCGTGGTGCACCTCTGCTTGACATGAGAGTTCACACCAACGCTTCGTCGTCGTTTAGCCATAGAACTGACTGAGCTGTTTTACTGGCCTGGGTTTGCCCTCGATCATATAAAACATCTTGTTGCTAGAATTATTTAATGACATACAAGCCCAAGCTACAGCTGCGTGGTGGCTGGCTATCCTGCAGATCTGGTAGCATGCACGATGGATGAAAACCTCTTGTGATGGTTGGGTACGCCCCGCAGGGAGGGTCGCCCCATTACGTTGCACCATGGTGCGTTCATATGGCAGCCACCCCTCCAGTACACAGGATGTTTCGCAGGTGGTTCCGAGCCGGAGCTTTAATTAAGAAAATCCATAAAAGAGCACCATTGTAGTCTGTCTGTAGCTGCTGGTCTATGCTTATTCTCGCTCTCATTTATCTGGCAGCGCTATGAAGTGCAGATGAAGGATAAACATCTTTTCGTTTGATTTAGGAAAGTGCATGGGGTAGCCTGAAGATACTTCGCGACGCTCACGTCCATTTCGTCAGCCAGACATAACACACACTCTTGTCCCTTCTGTTCCAGGAGGTGGTACCATAAATATAAAGTATAAAACCTTATTAGTCCCTGAATACTAGCAATCACGACTAGCGCCTCTTGACTATTTTGCCATGCACCACTCGTTGCTTGGAGCTGACAGCAGTGACTCTGTGACTGGTGAACCTTACACTTCCCCTTCTGTTTATTTCACGTCGTAGGTTCCAGTTAAAATATAGTCCTTATCCATTACCTCGCTAGTTGTCGCTCAGACAATAATTATATGCTTGCTGTCCCTTTTAACTTAGACCTCCCTTTCGCACAACGGACACCATCCGATGGGATTCTGTAACTGAGCCAAAAACTACCATCGATCCCTATATAAGTGACATTGTAATTGCCCGAACCAACAAGTTCAACGGCTAGCCCGCCCGCTTGATGACTTGTTGGCCAAGTCCCCACCTTCCGAAACTTGCGCACGTGCTCTTGCCCTGGCGTTAAGCCTACCGATCGACTGATGCTCAGTGCAAGGTGCGAAGCACAAATCTTACCACCAATGCCGTTCTGTTACATGGCTATCTGAAAGCAATGCATGCTCGCTGAACAGAAGCACACTGATGGTGATTTGTAGTCCCTATGCTACATGGGCAACCTAAGCTAGTCCTTGGTTGATAGGCCAACCAACAAAGTTACACTCTTTAGTAGACTCATTTAGCTTGCCTCTGTCTGCATTTAGATTAGTTAGTGGACAACATTTTATCTAATACCTCACGACGCTCACATGACTACTGATCTTATGCGTTCCCTCCTCTTGTCAAGCTTCAAACCTCGGCAGTAGCTGCTCCGAACTTTTCGCCTGACCGTTTCATTCTGGCTGGTCCCCGGTTTACACCAACATGGACCTTCAACGGAATCGAAATTGCCCCTGAATTCACATCGGCCTGACTACGTGTGTCATTCAAACCGTCTAACCCAAATCCAGCTGCCACAGGAATGCGTATTATTTGTCCGATTTCCGCAATATTGAGGTCCGTTACGGGGCTGTCCAGAAACCGAAGTGTGTTAGTGTAATGGTGGCACGGCACTGCCCCGCCTAGCCTGATGGCACTCCCGCAGCTATTTTTTTCCTGCTCCCGACTGTCCCTTCTCTCCCACTCACGCGTCCAATTGCAACTACGATCAAATTATTTACTCGCATCCAACCCCCTCTGGGAAGAGGCGGTTCTAACCCACTGAACCCTTCGCAAGGATCTAACCATCCCGGTTTCGCGATTTCGGTTTGCCCCTTCCACAAGCTCAACAATTTCACTTAAAGCGCAGGGAGGCCTTCAGGTACAGACAAAATTGAAGCATGACTGATGAGATTGATGGGTACTCAGGACTGCGCGGGATCGGGGCAGCCAGACAGATAGTGGGCGTTATCCGACACAGATGTTGTCATGCCTAAACTGGCACGACCAAAATGCGGTGGACGTCAATGTCAGAGAAACACAGACTTTAAGGTTGTTCCCATTTTCTTGTGAACATATTGAGCTTAAGCGAGGTCAGACCATTACAATTTCAAGGTGGCGGGCAACAACACAAAGGAGGAAGGTAAAACTTAGCCATCCTGTCTGGCGAGTGATAAGAAAACTGCAAATTGCGGAAAATGACTTATCAGAACAACGGATCTGGTGAAGCAGCAGTGTTTTAGTTATCCGGCCTACCAAATCGAACTAAAAACTAAGAACGTTGCTAGGGTTCCATGGCCTTGGACAGTTAGGTTTATGGCCAGGGTCACAAAAAGCTTAATTGGAGATGATAAAGTAGGGGTATTGGCAATACGGGTATACGGTAGCTAGAATAGTATAATCGCGGTGTACCCACTGGCGCTACTGTTGGAACGGAGTCGGCAGTCAAATTTCCTTGAGCTAACGCTAAGGCACAGAACAGAGCGCGGATAAATGTCCACCGAGATTACTGGATCCAAACGAAAGTCCCAGCAACTTAGAACGGACTCTTCCCAGAGACGAGCTAAAGGCGTCCCAGGTGAAAAACTTGTTCATAGTCGCAGGCAAATGGACGCGTGGGCAAGAGGGCACATTCCGGAGTGAGATGGGAATAGTTATGGGTGTGCCATCAGACTAGAGTTGTTAGCGCCATGCCATCATTGTACTGACATACTTCGGTTTCTGGGCAGTCCTGTAAAGGACGTCATGTGTGAGATGATCAGACTGGGGATGGGCAGATCTGTGGACAGCGGGATTTTGGATTAGCCAAGGTGATGCATGGAGTTAGGACAAAAACTTTCCATATGGTTGAAGATCCCTTTAGATGTAAAACGCAGACAAAGTGGAGCGGGCCTTCGAAGGTTGGAAGAAGCAGGAATGGGATGATATCAGTAATTATTGGTTAGTTTGAGGGGCATCAGTTGATACGGGGTCCATTGGTAGAAAATAATAAACACCTGAGGTCTATTACAGGTAGGGTGGTGACAACAAGTGGCTAAATCAGACAGAATAGTGGGTAGACTTGTGCCTGGTAGCCCGGCGATCAAGGACTGGCTAAGCTTGCCAGTAAAATGATATTATAGTACAAGAGACAAAAAATCCAGTAGAAGTATGCAAAAAAGTGTTGTCATAAGAGAGAGCATACACAAGGACTTTGCTACGTGAATTGAGCAGCACTAAAATTTAAGGGAAAAAGTGAACGTAAGAGGAGCGATCGCCTGTCCCCAGTTTTTTCCGAATTTTTTGGTTACGCAGCAAGTGATAAGCATGTCTCCCCGGTTGTTGCTTTCCCCCGCGCAGTGTTGTTTCCCACCACGTTCAAGTTGTAACGGCCCACTTATGCCCCACCCGATATCTGGATGTCGACAGCAGTTAAACGCTACCATAAGTTTTGGGTTTTGTAAAACAGAATCCCTCAGTCGGCCGCGCTACTTAAGAACCTGTCCGCTAAAACATAACAATCCAAACGTATTTGCAAGCTGAACAGTTGGCTGGTGATAGATGGACTGACATTAGTTGACCTATCACTCACCACTTTGCCATCAACGAAAGATTTGCGTCACCGAACACCCCATTTTGATTATTTTGGCAAATGACAGGAGAGAGATGGTTTGAACGCTTCACCGTACATGGACGCACTCTCTAATGGCACGCTTCCCGCGAGTTCTTTGAACGTGATGCTCTGAGTTTTTTTGGGGACGGTAAAGCAACACGAACTTCCAACAGCTTTGCTGACTGTTCTTCTTAGGCACAATTACTGGTCGGCAGAAACCTATTCTAATCGACGGCTTTGGTCGGTAACGAAAGGGTGGGGTGCGCACTGACCTTTTAATACGAAGAAGCAGAGATTGCTCGTGCATAACGCTGATCGTTCAGATAAGTTGCCCACGGGCAAGGCTGTTATTGACAACTGTTACACATGTTTATATGACAGAACACTGATAGTGCTGTATAAGTTAGGGGAGTGATGTTTTGGTGGACAGGGCCGGAAAATGTGGGATGACTTCTTCCGACCGTCTTCACCCCCTGCCTTCGGTGACCAATTTTTAAAAATGCCCCAAGGGAAGTCTTACTGGCTTTTGTGAGGCATCGTGAAATCTCTCCCTTGCTAAATCTTCTGTCTTTTTACTCTAAAACCACCCCTTTGGGATTTGTAAACTCCGCTGTTTGTCAAAGCATTCACGGTACCCTGTTTTTCGGATGCGCTCCATTTTCAAAGACTTTGGTCGTGAGGTTTTAAATGGTCGGAGCCAGATCTATGTAAGCGGCAGTGCAAGCGATAGCGTGATAGCTGGAATAAACGTGAACTATGACTCGAAACCAGCCAACATATAAACCTAACGCGAGTAAATTTTAGCAAACAATGTAAGAACGATCAAATTAAAAACAACGAAAGCGCCACAGAACCAAGCTTCTACCAGAATGAACTCCAGAAGGCCTTTTTCTTCTCGCATCCTTCGGTACTCAAGGCCGCATTTCTGCGTGCCTCAGGGCTATTTAAATTAAACTTTCCGGGTGAATAGTTTGGGATTTTTTCGCTGTAGTGCACCAGCACCGTGTGCAATCTCAAGTGGAAAATTTTCCAGTATTTTGCTAAGCACATCAGGAAGGACGTCCCGTAAAATGCACTTTTTGAGGAGTTTGTTAACTGTGTCACTAACGCCCCTTCTTGAAGTTGCCTATAGGGCCGCAAGTTTTACACTTTTTACCCGGATCACGGGCAGAGGAAAATCTACTCGCACTTGACGCTTTGGTTTACGTTTTATAGTTTCAGTCGGTAGGCAGTTAGACAATGTAAAATCGGTGAATTGCATCGTGGCCATCAGGTGGCATGTTTGGTTTAGCACATATCATCAACCGTGATAACTCTTTCGTGCAGTTTTTTACACTGCATAGAGGGAGGCGTAATCTGATGGTTTTCACCGTCTGCTTTGCAACCACAATTTTACAGCGTTTTATGCGGCGGCCCGCTAGTAAACAGGCAACTAATCGAGGACAAGTCGGGGGTTTGGTATTTATTGTTGCAATAAGTAGCGCCTTCTGCGGAGGTGAAGCAGTAGGATTCCGATCAATTCGGCAGATAGCTTAAAAATGGGGACGTGTGGAATTACACGTGAAAATTGTCCTTCCTTACACTAACAGGAAGGTTTCGTTTGCAAGGTGTAACAAGTGAACCTCTGATTGGCCCGTCGCGTGAAGGTGATTGCATCGTTTTTAAGATGAACGAAGGCAATCAGCTTACCATCACGCCTTGCTGGGCATCCACAAATCGTATTGTGCCGATGGTCCACAGATGATTTAAACTTTGATGTCACACGGCAGGGATCGTCTGTGGTAAGTCATCTTTCAAAAAGTAACACCGTTAACATATGCCGCGCCTTGGACGCACAATGCTTTTTTCTGCAAAACCCTTGCGAGTGAAGTAAACTGTTTACTCCAAAATGTTGCATTTTGTTGCATATGTGCTCAGACTAAAAACCATCCCCATTTGTCGTTATTTATTTGCGATTTGTTTTAATTAATATCCTTTCGAAATTTTTGGCGCACATTCGATTTCGAAATTGGTGTGTTATGGCCTCCGAGTTAGCTTCACACGCGTTTGTTGAGAAACTTGTAGCTGTATCCTTTTCATCCCCCACGGCATTTGAGAAGCCCTTAAATCGATACATGAAAGATAACTATGTGGTATTTGTGCGTCCATCCAGTAATCAAAGCACTGACGCTGTTTTTCGTTACGAATAGGTGTACCACAAATGCAGCAGGCGACCTCCAAGACAAACGTAAATTCAAGCAATCCGAAGAAGCTAGTGGGCTAAGCCTGTTTTGTAATAAAAACAGTACGCGAAGCACCGGTTTTCCAGTGAGGTTTTGTCTGCGGGGACAAAGGAACTGCCTCGCAGTCACCTCTTATTTTCTTGAACAAAACCATAAGTTGTCAAAGTTTCTGTACGATCGGCTTCCGATTAATCGACGACTAACCGAAGACGAGTTGGACACCTGCAGGGCCCTTCTGAAATATGGAACGCCGTCGTGTGAGGTGCGGCAGTTTGTGGCCGATGAATTCGGCAAGAACCTTACCACTCGGGATATATGTAACTACTGCCGGAAGTGTCGACCAGATCTGTTGAATAGGTGCCGCATAGTTGGATTTTATTGTAGCAGATGATATGCCTTCGGTCCTGGCAAAGCTTCCGGAGACCGGACGCGTGCTTGTGCGGCAGTCAGGGGAAGGTCACTATAGCCACATATGCTTCTCTCGATGGCAGCAGACCGTGTTGTTCCGACGCTTTCCAGATGGAGTAAATGTCGACGAAACGCATGCAACAAACAGTTTTGGGTAAGTTTTTTTAAAGCACTTAATATTCGGCCTGTAGATACAACGTGTATACCTTCCTGACAACGGATGGCATGGGTACCGGGCGTCTGGTTACGTATGCGTTCATGGAGAGTGAACAGTTTGCTCCTATGCGTAAACTGTTCGACTTATTCAAGGAAAGGATGGGGAAGCAGTATCCAGTTAAGACTTTCGTTATGGACAAGATGGCGGCGCAAACGCGGGTTGCAAATGTCGCGTTCGGCTGCGACATAATGCTGTGCTATTTTTATATCAGAAATTCTATCAGAAAGCACTACGTACCATATAATCTCCATGTATTTATGGTCGTAGGCACACTCTGTGAACAGCCGGAACATATTCTACCGGATGGCCCGCCTGGAAAACGCCGTGCAGTAGGTTTTTGTTTATCGTAATACAAGCACACAGATTTCGGCAAGATCTGCAGCTTCTGCGCCGCACGGATCCACGGTTTGTCCCTTATCTTACGGCCCGCTGGTTGTACGTCACCCGAAAATGTGCAGTACACGCACAATCCGGAATGGTTCACTTTGGTAATGTGACCAGCAACCGTCTGGAGGATGCGAACGGCCGCCTTAAAGACCGGGTGCACCACTGTGACACACTGAAGCACGCCATACAAAAGGTGCCTCGGTACGCCGAGTGGCCCATGCGAGAATTCGGAAAACATACGTCGTATCACTGTGACCGACGGCGAATCCTGGAGGGTGACAGCTACGTTCTGAGCGTGGTCTGTCGAATGACTGCGTATGAGGCACTTGAGGCCGCGACTGCCAAGGCTGCACAATGATAGTGTTGGAATAAACAAGGTGAGATCAACCTACGCTAACTAAATTTTGGTTTGTGGTGCAAACACCCAGGTGCTCACAGACGGTTGACACCTGTGCTGGAGAATGCACATGCCACTTCTACCAGGCGATGTGGCTTCCCTGCATACATCTGTTTTCTGTATTTAGAGATCAGTCGGTTCCAAGCAGTACGAAGTAGTCTTCATAGATTTTTTAGTCTGCTTCCCAATCCACTAAAGGTGGCTGTCAGATTGCAACCTACCGGAAGAATGTGTATCCCACACACTTGTTCCCAAACCACCGGCGACAGCTTTGGACAGCCTTCGTAAACAACTAAACTGAATAGGGTGGTGAATAGGCTTCAGAGGCTGGAACCCAGGAAGAGGACCACAGCCATCTTTAAGCAATTGGTTGTTTAGGGGCAAATCCTGCTGCGTCAAGCCTCAAAGTCTGCAACTGACGGCCTACCGTCGGCGGTTGAGGACACTGCACCTCAACCCAGACGGCGGCCTAGGGACGCAGACTTGGGCTTTTGTGTGTTGTGTGACCGGCCGCATATTATCAGTGACCGTTGGAGTGCGAAGAATTGCGTATAGTATCACGCCGACTGTTGTGATGGTGAACCTTGCTCGCTGTGCGGTGATGCTCTTCAGGCTTGTCCAAAGATGAGTCCGCAGAAGGATAATTTACTTTTGGTTCTCAGCCCCCTGCCCGTCCAGAAAACGAAAGGGTGTGCTTGCTACCCGGTCCGCAAAGAGGCCATCTTACGATGCTGACCTGAACCGAAGCACAGACTTCCAGCACAGTGTGTCCCGGAAGTCTGTGTGTCCGTGTTTTCGGGTCCAAGGAGGAACTACTCGACAGCTGTGAGAAAATATCTGACTACCACGACTAACGCTGTAGAGCGCCGGCTAGACGAAAGAGACGAAAATGACTTCATGTGACGCATCAGCTCCAAGCAGTTTGTCTGTTAATGAGACCTCTACGACATCCCAGCCGCTGAAATGCTCCCATTTTAGGGTAAGTAGTCCCCCCAGTTCATCAGCCGCCTGCCTTGTGGTGATATTTCGATAATCTAACTTATATCTTTCTCCCATTTCAGGACGTCAATGGCCAAATGAACCCTCCGCACGAAGAATTTCAATCGTCTCCCGGCAGGTCATATGTACTCATCAAAACGACATTACAACTCAACTTTTTATGCCGTCTATTTTGGACCTTTTCTCCGGTAGAGATGGACGGCCATCTCCGGCCATCTCCGGCCAGCTGATTAGACATCGTGGACCCCCAGCAGCATGTTCGTCGTGTGCATCAGCTAGGTTCCTTCAGCTGTCCGCTTTGGTCGACGTAGGTTCCATTAGGCAAGTTGATCAACGTCAAGGTCTTTCTGACGTACTTTGCGAGGTATATTGGAACACTCTGTTGTTTGACATCCAACTTGCACGATCTTTCGCCAATAATGAACGCGGCCTAGACAATTTCAACTGGTAATGGCAATTATCGAGCGAAAATTGTTTACGGGAATGGCACCTCTGCATATTTTGCGTCCACAAGGGCCATGTAGATTCTAGAATGTTGAGGGAATTTTTTCAGCTGTAAAAAAATCTGAATGATCCGTCTATTGTAAGTGAGTTACATTTTTCCGCCGGTCGCGATTTTTTATTACATTAGGCAACGTATTCACAGTCGATGGTGTTCATTGACCTTGAAGATTCGCTCGACTTAAACAAATCACTAATGTAGATAATTTGCATAATACATGTACATGTACAGTATGCATGGACATTCTACACTATGAACTGGCAACCCTGAAAATGTCATAGCTTTCGAGAACTCGATTCCATTGTGCGAGTACTGAGCTGCAAAGCATAGTTGTAATCTATACACTTTTCTAGTGACGGACGCCATGTGTGTTGGTCGAATTTTCATGGCTTTGCAAAAAGCAAGCGATCTGCGTCGTTATGCGCCTTGTTTTGCGTGTTTCTGGAAGTGTTGGTTACCAATATGATGTAGGAACGTCTGTCATTGGCAAAATTGCGGCTTGTTAAACCCTTTCATCCGTTATCTATATTTTTTTGTTATTTCTGATACAAGGAGCTACCAACTACCAAGCCTCTCCATTGGACGAAAATGTCAGTGCAGCGTAGTATGTGAACTTTTAATGGGCTTCGACTGTTCAGCATTCTTAGCTTCCGCAAGTAGGTAATGGGTTGGACTGGCCCCAAATTGGTGTGACACTTTTCAGTACCACGGCCATATATTACTTGCAAATGGAGCAGTTCTGAGCAATCATCAGTCTTTTACCTCGGCCACGCCAAGACCTACTGACTGGAAAAAGAAAACGGTTGACTTAAAGGGTGCACCCTTTACTTCGGTTGTCCGGAGCACGCCATTCCGGCGCAGTAATTTCTTGATGCGTGCGGACAAAATGCATGCACGTTTTTCAGTCCATTATTGATGCTCATGCCCCCTTAACTGATATCCAACGCTTGCTGCCGCTGATCCCGCACAATTCATCTTCCACTCAGCCCTTAAAAAAGCATGCACGTCCCTTAACAAACCGGCAGACTGTGCTTTTATTCGGTCGTTAACGTCCAGACACCACACCATACAACTGAGTATCACAAGGGTCCCTCTAACGGGCAAACGGTATCTTCGAGTGACGCGTACTACCAGAACTTCTGAGAGAGCAAAACAAAGTCGGAGCTGGGTTCCTATAAGGTACTATTAACGTAAGACGTCAGTTCACAAACTACACACACATCGACAGTAGATACTCGTCCACAACAAATGGTCCACTTGGACTACAAAAGTGCGAACCAAATGAGCAAACGGGCTCCCACGTGAGACAGTCACACGTGCATAAGGTCGGCCACAAATGGCCGGATGACCCCAAGGCCAACTGAGTGGGGTGGCGAGGACAAACAAGCGCCAGTTCAAACGCACGCACTAAATACAAAAGTGGAGCGGTGGTTACAAATAAGGACTGGGGAAACGTGGGGAAATTCAAATGTCAAAGTAATGGACGATGCAGCCCCTGTATTCGGGTCGCATGTAAGTCTTCTCCCTCGTCAACATGCCTCTGCTGCATGCAAGAGGCTATCCGAACGGTCAACTTCATCCGCCATGTATTTGCGTCATAGGCAAAGGTGATTTTATGGTACTCACTAATCTTTTAGCCGTTTCCTCCTTGAATATTGTCGTCCGATAGCTCAATCGTGATGGGACTGTGCTGAGAGATGTCCGCCAAAATGCTGAAATTCACCATGACATCTCATTAGCTCATTCCACCAGGAGAGACCTTTCCGCCACAGGCTTCTCCCCTTAATTGCAGCCGACCACGAGGGGTGGCACACACGTCCGTCGCCTCTCAAGCAGAACCACGTTCATTGTTGCACACAATTCCCGACTGTGTTCCCGCTCGCAAAAGCTTGACGGCTTGCATCATACGTCTCGTGAATATTTATTCTCTTCTGCAGGCCTTCCATCCTGGAACAAGCCTGTCGCGTCCAATTTGTCCGCTAAATTGTTCCACTGCTTCAGATGAACCATTCATGAAGTTTGCAACAAGCCGTGCACTGGAAGCATTTGAACCGACGGCAAATTTGCTTAGTGCTCCTTCTGTTCAAGGTTGTTTTGGCAATTAGTTCCTATTCGCACGCTTACTGCACACAGTTTCTTGGTAGACCACTCTATCACTTTATGTCTGAGGGTACTGTTGTGGTTTCAGCAAAACACACCCTGCTAAGCTGGCGTTCGGCCCAATAAACCACATCATCTTCCATGGTTTTCGTTCAGGTTTCTCACTCAGGTAATCCTGGTTAAGAACCAAGCCGTGTTAACGGATATCGCCAAAGCCAGAAAGCCTGTGTTATTTCTCCGTGATTGAGTAAATTAACAACTCATGTCCTATTGAAAGCTGAATGATATTTCAAAGTTAGATTTTCTCACGCCATTACACACACAAACAAAATTGCACCAACTGCTCAGACGGCATTTATTCACGGATTCACGGATTGATACACAGGATCGAGGCTTTTGCCCAAGTTTCCCGGGTCGGTTTTGTTCTTTTCGTTCTGCGGTTGTCGTTCACCTGAAAGGCACAAGCGAAAAAAGGATGTAGCACTGCTCTTTAAGTTCTCAGCGCGGGGCAGTAATATTGCCAGCACGAGGACTAGCATAGGAAAGTGTCTAATAGTGCTTCGAACTGGGTTCTAGAAGGAGCGTGGATAACTGTCGGAGGAAGGTTATTCCACGCAGCTACTGCACGAAACGAGAAAAAATTTTGCTCAATAAAAGTGTGCGCTCTGAGCTTGAAAATCTTCTTACCATGTCCCCGCCGTGTGTTTGCTGGCTCAACGGTGAA
>SJOL01006394.1:21177-38764 GCA_004794785.1 Opisthorchis felineus | reverse complement strand
GCAGTTGATGGACAAGCATATCAACACTGTCTCTGCTTCCTCCAAAGGTGAGGAGCCGAGAGGTGTGTAACCAGAGAGGTTAGCAGACTCAATTGTTGTACGTCGGGTTTGAGTCCAAGGCTTCGAAGGGGCCTCTGCGGCATACTGGTTTGCTTCCCGCCTTGACGGTTTCGAGGGCTGTTTTTCATGTTCAGGGTTTGTTTCGCCCCGTGAGAGCCCGATTTGCGCGGGCCTGTTATCTTTGGGGGACGGAGTTTTTTCCCCGTGGGCGAGAATTTCGGCAGCTGCTACTGGTAGCTTTTTCAATACCGCCTTTTGGACGACCAGGTTTGTTGTAGTTTAAGGATCTGGGGCAAACTTGCTTCTGTTTGGTTTCTCGGGCATTGCTGCGCGGTTTGATCGGAAAGGTGTCTCTGTGGGGCCCTGAACGCCGGGTTGCAGCAGCGAGAGGCAGTTCTTTTGGTGGCGCTCCCATGAGGCTCGTTTTCTCAGAGAGAGACGTGGCTTACTGTGGAAAGATCGGCGAATGAAGCCACAGAGCTTGCGGTCCTTAACCACCCTGTACCATGCATGTTGGGAAAAACTAAACGCAGAAGAATACTTATGGACTAGGTCTCTCACTTCTGGAAGAGTAGGAATCGAGAGTACATTAAGAATAGGCTCTCAGGCGGAATCTAAAATCCACGTGACAAAGCTTGGAATTTTGGAACGGCGAAAGAAAGATGTGAGTTAGAGGACCAGAGGGATAAAGAATTCAGATCTGCCTGAATGTCAGCTAGGGGAGAATCAGAGTCGCTGGCCATGAACGTGTAAGCTATCTTAACATCACCAGCGAATAGAAGAATGTTCATGGAGTGATTGAATCAGTGGCATTGTTAATGTATAGCAAAAATAGTGAGGGTCAAAGCACAGTGCCTTCTATAACTCCGCTGGTGATGAGGAGAGATCCCCGATGTTAGTGACCTGGGTCCTCCCAGTGAGGTAAGAAATGAACCAACGCAGTAGCGAGCCACCAATCCCTGTAGATCGTAATTTGTTGAGGAGTGCACCGTGGGGGACTTGGTCAAACGACTTGCGAATACCGAGATAGTTAATAATAATGCAGGGCCCGGCATCCTACGCGGACGAAATACGTTAACTGAAGGCCGTGCCATAAACCCAAAGTGTCGAGTGTTAAGGGTCTCGGTCGTGAGCAGGTAGCCCGTTACGGGGATTTGATAAGTCCCTCTGGGTTACGGGAGAGCAAGCAAGTATGGTGGATGCCATGATAGCTAGCTGGAGCAGTTCGTGGACCTGAATTATGGTGTGGAACATTAGTGAAGTGCTTCCAATGAACTGGAACTGTGCCAATGATGAGGGAGTTGTTGAACAGATTGTGGATGAGGGTGTGGATGTCCGGACCATCAGCTTTTAGGATGAACAAAGGGATACCGTCAGTGCCTGGGAAATCGGAGTCTAAGGCGGAAGAGTGGGGAAGTTAATTAAGATAAAGTAAATGAGGGTGTGCAGAGGGTGGGGGTTGTCTCATCAACAGATGTGGTCATTACGGAAACAGGTGGGGAGCAATGAGTAGAAAGGTTTGATGCGGAAGGAACATAGCAGCTGGTGAAGGAAGAGTTTATGGATTCTTCAGTGTCAGCTGGGTCAGAGAGAGGCTCCCCGTCAATGGTCACTATAGTTTTATTTGCAGAAAGCTAGAAAAGCGACACCCGTGAATGACGCGTCAGCATCCTAGGTTAAAGAGAATGGGATACCGCGGTAGACTCCCCGCGCATTTCAAGAGCTAGTCCGCCAGAGGTAATCTCAGTCGTAAGTTTTTCAACTATAATAAGAGGGAGAGGTCAGGGGTACACAAAAGAGCCTGAGACACTCCCTAAGTTCATGGCCTAGAGAGGATAATCGTCTGGCTGAACGACAACAAGAAACAAAGGAAGGTCGTATGGGAGCAGCTGCACATAGTGATGATAGTACATTGCCGTAAAAGATGCTGGTGTAACAGGAGAGAAAACACTCGCCCCACGTTTTGTGGCGCAACGAGGTTGCAAGGGCTTCAGGGATGTCAGAGGAAAGGATGAAGGAGCTTAAAGTGGGAAGAGTAGGAGAAGGGCGAGTACTCGTCCAACTGTAAGAGACAATATGATGGTCGCTATCAGGGAACTTTGGGCCAACTGCAACGGTGGAATGCAGATTACCGCTGACAAAGGCATTGTCCGGGGTGTCGGGACCGCATGTGGGCTGCCTTACAAGCTGAGACAAGCCTTCGATATCAAATTGGGCAAGCAGAGGCGAATGGCGCATAGGGGATTTGTGTTAGGTCCAGATCTCAGGAAGATTGAGATCACCAACAATTTATTTGTTTGGGTGAGGTAGAGCTTGGGTGTGGGAAAGAAGCCTGGATAGTTGGCCATTTGAGCTGGTGGAGTGTGCAGAGAGCATGTATATACACCCGAGGATGAACGGCGGGTTAGCCCGATAGGCAGAAAGCCAAACAGAATCTTGAATGTCTGCCAATAGTGAATCGTCACTAGGGGAAACGTCCATTTCGGTTCTGGAGTATATGAGGCAGCCGCCACCACGGCGTCGGGAACGATCTGATAGGGAGTTACTTTATCCCGGACGGTGGATAAGGGCATCGGGCGTGCAAGGAGAGAGCCACGTCTCAGTGATGCATATGAAGGTCGGACAGGCTGTAGTGGAGATAGCTTGGATGTAGTGCAGTTAAGGTAAAAGAGATTGGGTGCTGGTTAGAAGGACGGGAATATTACTAGCGTTATCAGAGGAGGTAGGTAGGGTGGCTAGTAAAAAGTTAATAAGCCTGGGGAGGTTAATATGGAATGGAATAGGGACAGGGGAATAATGAATTCTCGAATTGGTGGGTGATATAGGGACAAGTAGAGGTGTCTGAAAATAAGATGCTGGGACGTGCTGTGATGGGTGCGGAGACAGCGTTGGGGTGGAGGTGCTGATAGCGGGGGACCGTGGACAACGAATCACATGCTGGGTCGGGTAGTCGTTTGTAACGTCTGTATCAACAACATCAGAGGATGGTACCATATGTGGCAGTTAAACAGAAGTAGCGGGATTGAGGTCGCGAACGATGGATGGGCTGGTGCAGTGTTTAGGTAAAAAGAAATGAGAGGGCGCGGCAGGGACACTAAGAGGACAGGAGGATCTGTCTTGTAGTGCATTCAGCACCGAATAGTGGAAGGCGGAGTGTATGTACAATCAAACTGGGCTAATTGAAGTAGATGATATTAGAGGCTTATATTAGGAGATGCAAGCTAATGGGAGGGGAGAGGGTGTGTCGGGGAAGCTAGTGGTCTACCCAAGCTCTCCGAGGAGAGGAATCAGCTCCATTGAGGGTGAACAGGAATCCCCCGCGTTGGTTGTGGTACAGAGGACTTTGAAATGGGAAGGCGAGATACAGTTGATGGTCGTAGAGGTGGAGCTACACGTAGCTTCGGAAGAGGCAGATGTTGTGGTGGAGTAGGTAGTCGTCAACAAGGGATCTCAGGCAAATAAAACGCAGGCGGCCAAGGGGGCGAAACTTGATAGGGACTAAGACTAGATAATGGTAGTTGCGGGTTAGAGATCCTGTCAAGGGCCCGGGCTACACGGTTTGAGGGGCCAGAGATGTGCTTATGTAAAACTTGGGGTATGGTCGGGTTTGTAGACGAGGGCGAAGAGCAGTAACTCGGGGAGTTAGTGTGTGAAAGGGCGTTACGACACGAGGCTTTGACAGAAAATGTTTGAGCCCGAGGTAGAGCTTTGATGGGGAGACGCGGAGTGTTGTTAGGTCAGAAGGTCTGGAGGAAGAATCTGTGCTGTCATCCTCGACTGCAGCTTCATGTCCGCGCTGATGAGATTCCACATCGGTTGCATGCGCACTCAATCTTTTTGGCGTGATGGAGATCAGAGATGACATAGGTGGGTGCCAAAAGGTAGAAGTGGAGGGCTCATAGTCATGAGCAGGGAATACGGGGCCTGGAGCTTACAGGTAGGTTTGTCCAGCGCGATGGCACGAATCAGCGCCAAAACATAGCGAGCTTAAAGGATCATTGACGGTACTTGGGGATTTGGGCATAGGAACGATCGGAAGCTTAACTGGCCAAGAACCGGCTTTAGTGTTTTTGGGGACGGTTGGAGGTCCAACAGAATTCGATCCGAGTGCATAAGAGGCCGGGTCGATTGGCAGACTCAGCACGCTGATATTTGAAGCGGGAGTCCTCGGCTTCTACGCACACATGTGTCAACGGCGATCCGGCTTACCTAGCTGCCCAAAGGATTATTCGCATGTGAAGTCTGCGATTGAGTGACGCCGAGAGTATTGATTGCTGCATATGGTTGAAGGGAAGATGGATACGTGGCTTTCAGTGGTCAATTTTAGAGGCTTGGTTAGTGACCTTTTAGCAAGCTGCCTTTGGAGTCGAGTACGAGCAGTTTTGACTCTGAAGATTTGGGGTTTCTGGGTAGAAGAGAGAAGGGTCTGGGGTGCCAGTAGGCGTGCAGCATCGTTTTCATCCTTGAATCGCATTAATATTGGGCAACGGAAGGATGGTTTCGACTTTCAGAGTCGCCGAACTGTGCAGGTGGTGTGAAGCATGTTACGTGCCGTCAAGAGAGCATTTTTTGTCAGCTCGATCGGGATGCGTTCAGGGGTATGTGTACCACGACCTGGTGACGACACTCCAAACCCTGACAAATCTCAAAGGCAAGAGCGTTATTGAGAATCGACGCTTTTTCAAGATTTGACGGATCACATATTGTGTCAGGAGTCATAAGGCAAGCAATTGGCTGTATGCTTCGGAAGGAAGACAGTCCGCTTTCCATCTAATGCACACGGGCTCTGAGATAAGCTAGATCTATGTGAATCCGAGATTCTTCTAGTAAGGGAAAGAGAAGAGGGCTGCTGGGTGGGGCAGGAAGGGGGATATCGGTTAGTACTACCGAACAGTCTGATGTAACTCGGAGAGCTCTATCGGCCGACTTTGAAGAGTGGTACTGTTAAGCTTAGGCGTCAAGGCAGCCTAATCAAATGGGAAGAGTCGGAAGGAGGGTGAGTGCAGCTGTTGAGGTAGCGCTCTAAATAAGTAATTAATAAGTGTATAAGGATTACGTATAGCCCTGATTACAGTCTGGAACCCAAAAAATATTTTGCACCACCTGACCCAGTGTGTACTTTCCAAGCTAGCGTTCACATCGGAGGAACCAACAAATGTGCACGACGTGTACTAACGCCCAAAACAGGTGGAAGACACATGTATAGCGCGTCGTATATAGAGTGTATGCGGCGATAGCATTCTTAAAATTCCGAAGCCTTCTGGTAGCGCTACCGGCAACCGGATTCCAAAGGCTACTGGATCACGATTGGATGTTGAGTCCATATTTTCGGCCAATCAGAGCTCGGCTTGATGTTGGACCGGCAAACGGCCTGCTCCTTTGGCCATGGGGTTGGCTTCTTGGCCCTAGCAGCTCTTGAGGAGGTATCGGCGTGGAATTAAGCCTAACAAATTTGCCTTGAAGGTTGATAACTTAGCATAGGATTCAGGGTTTACTTACATTAGCCTCACCGGCTTGCGGATCCTATCTGTCAAGCGTCGCGGTCGTAGTGCCTGCTTGGAATGGGCCCTGGTGGAGCAGCAGCGGTGCCGACAGCACTTTTACCGCGCCGGCGAAGGACATGTCCTCGCATCCATCTAAGGTGTCTGACGCTGCAGTCGCGAACCCAAATCCTGGCTTTCGCTGAAGGAGCGACTGGCTGCGCTGTGATGCCGGTTGAACGGGTTCTCTATTCTCGTGCTGCGATGACTGAATTGTATTTTCTGTAACCGGATAGTGTCATGCGAGTTTCGAAACTTACGTCGGAAAAGCGTCTCTGCTAGTGACAATCCATCAAGCAACTTAGGGTTTGGCTTCGCTCGATATGCTAGCAGAAACCTTTACAAACCCCCTTTGTCGATCCTTCCCTCTATACTTCTGAAGTACCCGCTTCAGCTTGTCAACGACCTGGCCGTTCGACTGTGGATAAAACGGTGGCAATCGGACGTGAGTTATACCGTGCTCTCTACAAAACTCCACGAACGCTCACTGCTGGTGAGAGAAGCAATAGACTCTGGCGTTCCAAAGTGACTGAACAATCGTCGAAGTTCCAGGAGAGTAGTAGCATTTTTTTCGAGCCCGACCTCTGCCTACGGACTTCCCCTGTCTGGGCTTGGGCAACCTGGCAGTATCCCATCCCTCGTGCTTCCGTTTGGTGGTATGGTAGTTAGGCACCGAAAGTGTGCTACAGCTGAACGATAGCATGCATCTACCAACCGTTCCTTTAGTTAGTTTTAGTGCCTATGTGGGATTGCTAGATGAATGAAGCACAACGTATAGGAACCCAGTCTTTTGTGGCTTATCTTGGTGTGAATATATTTTCTGATTATCCCTGATTCATAAAAAATGCCCGGGCAGAAAGACACTTCCTAAAGGTTATTCTGCAAAACCTTCTCGAACCGGCCGGCACTGGAGTGCTGCATCGTTGACAGCATAACATCAGTGTTCAACACCGATGCTTCGCTACCGTACAACCATGGTTTATTTGAAAGCCTTATTTTGAAGAAAAGAATAAAGGTAGAGAGCGAAGGAACCTAGTGCTAGCTTACTACAATCATTCCGAGGTACCTACACCTCCAGACACTCATTCAGGCAATCTGGATAGAAACTGACAACAAGATCGCCACTGATATCGGTTGACAGCCATATCTTGCAGCGTTTCCAATCAGGCGCAGTGAGGATCACGCGGTCCCCATCCCGGAAGGCGAGTAGCACCGACAGCACCCAAACGTTTCGTAATCTCCTTCATACCCCTCTGCCAGGTCAAGGGTTGGCCACCTCTCTGCTTCCGCCACTGAATTGGGCACGGAGAACAGCACTCTCTTCGGCAAACGACGGACACGCATACGCAACACATGTCCCGACCAACGCAGCTTCTGGTGCTGGACACATTCTTCAATGGAAGTACCCGTTGCACAACCGAAAACTCGCTTTCTAATTGCCTCGCTACGGATACGCCGACACTTACCCACACGAGCTATGGTTCTGAGACAACGATTGTCAAACACCTGAAGACGTCGCAGTTCCGCTGCTCGAACAGGCCAAGTCTCACAGCCATACAACAAAACAGCCCGCACTGTAGCTTGATACGCACGCCCCTTGAGGTTCACGGATACACCACCTTGACGCCATAGGTGTCTCAAATTAGCGAACGCTACTCGAGCTTTGCAGATTCGTGCATTGACCTCATCTGTCGCACTACAATCGGAACTAATACAACTTCCAAGGTACGTAAAACGCTCCACAACTTCGAGTGCCTCTCCCTGGATTAAGTGGCGTGTGCAGTGACTTGATGTCCACGAGCATGACCTTACACGTTGTGGGTGCAGAGTGCACGTCAAAGGATGGGGTGACTTTGGTCAGTTCATCCAAAAACACCTGCGCCTTCTCCTCCTCTTCGAAGCTGAGAACAATATCGTCTGCATATTCCAGATCGACAGGGTTTTCGTCACAGGCTATTTGAACACCGGGGTTTTGGAGACCTTCCAGTGTTCGTCTCATTATCTCATCGATCACGAAATTAAATAGGAAAGGAGAGAGTGGGCACCTCTGACGAAAACCGCTTTGTGTACGGAAGCTTTTGGCGAGCTCGCCGTATACTCTCACACGTCCGGAAGTCCGATAATACAAAGAGCTTATTATGTTCACAAACTTCCGGGGCATTCTTTGGTGGGCAAGCTTGTCAAGGAGAACAGACCGGTCAACCGAGTCGAATGCGCCTTGGAAATCCAGGAATAATAGAATCGTGGATCGCTTATGTGTATGGCGTTGTTCTATCACCTTGTTAGACTTGATCCAGTGGACATTGAACGGAATCGCCTTAGACCACTGAAGACGGATTTGACAAGCTCCAACGGCCTGTCATAACTGCCAGTGAACTGAAGACTGAAACGATGGCCACATTCCGCGCGATCGGATCGGGCGTTAGAGAAGGTTGTCGAGATGCAACCAAGGTTTCTGCGCTCAGAATACCTGTCCACGCTAGACAAATGACCTCATGACGAAAAATTCCCTAGTAGTTAGCCATCAATAAATGATCCGAACGGAACAAGGAGAGGCAGTGTTACTTAAATCAGCAGCATCAGAGGAAAATTGGTGAACTCACGCATGCCGTGGAGCAGCACGATCATGATATCCTTGTCATAGCCAAAATGTGGCTGATGTCAGAACTGTGATAGACTGTGTGTATAGACAACTCGTTAATTGCCCACTCCAAAACATTTCAGTATTTACAAAGAATGTCATCGGTCGTGGAAAACGACGCTGTCATCCAAAGAAAACGGAAAAATAGCTACAGACATAGGTTCGCGCGGAACCTGTAGAAAATCGAACCAGTTGGGTTGTGAAAGAAGGTTACGGAGATGGACTAGCACACCACCGAAAGCGGATTTAAAGCGAAGTGAGGCAGTGAAAACCGATCCCTAACAGTTGTGCGAAGGGTGCGTACCACTGAAGTGGGTTAACACTTCTGTTTTCCGTTGACAGAAAAACCACTGCGATAACTAATACACTGCTACCATCAGCTATGAAATGCATCCGTCCCTGCCTCTACGGATGGCTGTCAGAGGTACCGGTGTGAAACTACCGCCACCAAAAGGAGGAAGAATGGCTCATAAAGGAACGGTGGTAGCGGATGCATTTTACTCCCCTGACGAAGTAAATTCATATGTGAATCACCGACTTCGCGAGCACACCGGAGAAGCAAGACTGGAACTCCTCATTCAGCTTGATGACAAACTCCCCTAACCAATCTATCGTATTAGTCATCCCCACTAACCAACGAACAGGAACTTCAGACCGACACCGAGCACCGACCAGTCATAAGAAACCTCACGGATTGGTTCTCTGACTGCCTTAAGGCCCGATCAATCTGGTAATTTATTTGGCCTGACGAAGCTTTTATGTCAAAAGCTAAACGTCACCCAGCAAGAAATCCACCGATTGTTTAGCATACCTATCTGAAACGACTACTCAACCGGTCCCAAACATCTTCCAATTGATGCAAGGAGTTATTGTGTTCCACCTTGACTAGGTTGTCCATACGTATTTGGGAACAAGAACGTGCTTCAGGTAATTTGGGCCAACCGGCGGTCGTACCCATGTTCCAAACGTGCTAGAAGGACCTATTCCAACCTTCGGGGTATACATTTCACGCCTGTCTTAACACAGCTTCCGCTTTCGTTTGTATTGCGATGCCTAACTTCGGCAAGTAAGACGCAAGTTCGAGACAAGTATCCAGGATTTCGGTCTAGTAAGGATTGCACTGACCATATCTTAGTAGTGCATCACGTGTTTGAGTAGTGCCATGCAAATCGTTAGCAAACAGTCACGGGTTTCCTGCGCTTCGGGGGTCTTATCGATTTTCTGGATAGATGGCTCAGTGGTTAGAGCGCGAATTTACTGACCGGAAGGTCCGTGGTTCGAACCCGACCTCTGCCTCTCGACTTCCCCTGTCTAGGCTTGAGCAACCTGGCGGTATCCCAGCCCTCGTGCTTCATTCCGGTGGCATGATAGTTAGGCACCGGAAGTGTTACAGCTGAACGTCCTGGTCTGTTGATATACCTTGGCAGCTGCATAAACCGTGACTGTACAGAAACAGATGAAGTCAATGCGCGGAAAACGAGGGCACGGGTATCTTTCGTGGTGTTACAAACGAATCCCACTGTAGCTTAAGGAAACTGCATGAGTAGTCTTAATTTATGGTCGTGAGACTTGGCCCCTCCCATCTGAGTACTTTGGGCATCTTCGAACTTTCGGTCACCGGTATCCTCGCGGTATAGCCAAATTAGCTGGCCTCAGTGAGTGTGTAACAAAATAATGCGCAAGTTGCTACTTGGTAACGAACTAGAGTCGCTAAAGTAGCAGAGGTTAAGGCGGCTGCCCAACCGTCCTCCATAAAAAATCATTGTTTTCCGGTCCAAGCCGTCATTAACAAAACGCCCGATAAGGATAGGCCATTACATGGCAACGTTAAACCAAATCGACTGCCGTCAAACTGAGTGCTGTAGGATCTTCGAGCCTTTCTAGATCTGCCCCACGTGATCTTGCTTACAGGTGTTTGAAAACCCTGCAGGATGTGACACGCAGCCAGTTCCTGTGGTGCGTATGCTGTCATTCCCTATCTGGACTGCCTGGCCAATGTTTGTCTGTCGTGCGCTGAGCTTGTGTCGAGTGAGGTTCACAAGGGAAGTGGGTTCAACCCCATCGATGGCACCTTGCTTCGAAGTGATGCTCAGATGTGTTTATTTGAATGCTATCCAAAGGTGTAGGCGCCTCATCCTTGATAGTTTTCCTTAAGGACATAGGACTTCTTCGCAGTAAGTCCCTCCCCCTCCCCTTTTCTTCCCACTGTGTACGTCACTTTCTTTTCCCTTGTTTGCGTGGCAGTTAAGCACCAGTACGTGTTGCTGGTGTATTGCTGTCAATGATGATAAATAACAAAGCTCATCTAGAGGAATTGGCGTAGCTCTCATTCCAAACGAATAACGGCAGGAACGTAAGTTCTGGTTGGCTGGGCTGATTAGATTCCCTCTGGAAGCTAGGAGCCACAGTGGTAGTTCTCTCCCATCGCTGTATTAACACCAATAACCCGAAAAGTCCACAAGTGGATCAGTGGAGTGCAATGAACTAGGCAGGCTGTCCTTCCACTTGTAGCGAATGTTTTCCAGTGTTATTAACTCTTTCAGAGGTTTCTAACTCGGATACAATTCACTAAGCTGCAGTTCTGTTTTAGATGCGCGTGCTGGAGTTGTATTCAGGAATTGGTGGAATGCATTGTGCCTTCAAAAGTAAGTTGACCTATCCAGGTCAGCATTTCTGAAGTGGCTCAACTAGACTTTCAGGTGGTTGCGGCAATTGACATCAATGACACAGCCAATCGCGTTTACCGCGCCAACTTTTCACACACCTACGCCCCTAACAGGGTATTGGAAGTGAGCTTGTTCTGCCTACTTACAGTCTTTTATATAAGAGTTTATCAATAGAAGAGGTGACAGCATTCAATGTTGACATGTGGACCATGAGCCCTCCATGTCAACCGTTCACGCGCCTTGGTAATCAGAAGCACGAAGAGGACAACCGAAGTACTTCCTTCTTCTACGTCCTCGGCCTCATTGCTGCGTAATTACTTCTTTTTGAATTCGATTTGTTGAAGGATCCGGCCGAAATTCATCTTGCTAGAAAATGTCAAGGGGTTCGAGCATACAGAACCGTGGGGCCAGTTCTTAAAAGTGTTACAGACTTGCGGGTATCGGTACCAGGTGGGTACTTCATTTGTACATCCGTTGCTAGGTGATCCATAACGAGATTTTACGTGACTCAAACCTGGTGTATACTTTGACCATGCCCATCTTGAATTCGACTCAAAGCAAATGGGATTACATTTCATCGGTAGATTCTTCTGCGCACTAATAGAATCCTCTGATTGAGCTCCCCCTATAATCTGCGATGCCTTCTTTAACTGAGGTTTATGAGTGAAGAAAACTTACCAAAGCCGAAACGTGTGAAATTTCATCCACAACTTTTCTGCTCTTAACCGTGGTTGTAAGAATGTCAATGGTGGGTAAGTCACCGCAGGGCAATTCAAAATGAAAGCGGCTACTGCCAAACTGATCGCCAATTCTTAGTTCCATCATTTATGAGAGTTCCAGAGAAGGGCGGAGCAAAGTTTCTATTTATAAAAAAGACAAGAGAAACACGACTGGCACTATGGAAAGTTACAAATATCAAGTGGACATTAACCCCTTTTAAGAGTTGGGGTTTATGCGAACCAGGAGGGGATGAACTGCTCCAAAGATTGGCTGATTTTTGGAAAAATAAAGAAGAGTTCAGTTGTCCAACGTAATAGAGATGGTTAGATGGGTAAAGAGAAGTTGCACAATGAACTAGAATTGGAAAAAGAACAGAAGGGGCCAGTCTCAATAAACACCTCCCGTAGTAACAGCGGTAGCATAAAACGAGGTGCCACACTGTTACGGTAAGAATGTGTCCACAAGCTGTCAGTGAGGAAACGGCTATGGACGAAGCGTACAGTTCTACGTAGGGCCGAAGCGAAAACAGACAGTCGAGGAGAGAGAGCCCTATTCCATAAGTGAAAGCGGTACTCCAAAGTAGGGTGAATTAGGGATTTACAAGGAAAAAAATCGAAGTTTGTGTCCGAAACAGAAAACCAACTTTTCTAGGTACTCTCGTCGTCAGCTTTGACGTGTGTGACGGACAATTTTGACTCTCCTGGTACGTGGCGCTGAACCAGTTCCGGTAGAAGCATGCTACAATCTCAGCGGGACTTCCTGGGTAAACGTACCCTTCAGTGTGTTGATTATTGTGTTTGATACGACCGTATGGATGCTGGGTGATTGAGTGCCACGAATAAGCTGTGCTCCTCATGCCTTATTGCCCTAACACACTGTTCAGATGTTCAACAACATAACTATCCACCGCTTTCCGTAAGACTTTAGAGTCTTACTGAAAAAAGTTCTTAACTTGCCCTTTAATTTTCCTAATCAGATTGTTCTTTGTCCATAGTTTTACTGCAGTTAGGCTCAGGGTCAGCAGGGACCCGTGTTTTTCTGGCGGCGCGGGGTCTCGAGAGAATAGAAATCGCGCAAATGAGCTTTCGCGGAAGAAAAGAGGTTTTAGATTTTCGCATAAAATCCACGGGAGTCGTCAACCCCCCCCCCCCCGTCGGTTTCCGCACTCAAATCTTACTACTTCACGTCCCATGTACCGAGTAAGGCAAGGCGAACTCGACTTGCCATTTGCTTGAATCAGGCACCGCCAACTTTATAGGTTGGTAATTATCATTCGCCACTGGAGAATGAACAACCGAAATTGGTGCCGGGACAGTCAAAACGTTTTTATGTGGTCATCTGTCACCTATCATGGACCCAAGCCACATTGTCCAGCTACCAGCTTACATACACGGCCTCCTGCACTTTAAGGCTTGAGTACTTGCACTTGGTTCAATGCGCGATAGTGGATCTGGCTGGTTGTAGTCTCCTCTTTCATGATTCTGCATTGCTTCTTACTTTAAATATTCCGTAGAGTGCCATAAAAGGAGTTCGTCCTTAGTGGGTGAATTTAATTCGTAGTGTATAGGCACACTACTCATAAGGCTGCTGAAAACTCTTCGACAGCCCACGACCTGTTTTGCTCTTCTTGGGGCTCATCAGGTAGGCGCAGTCCCCGAGTTTCTGTCAACATTAAGTTCCACTTGGACCAAAGTTAAACACAGTAGTGTTCTACGTCCATACAATATATCGTGATATCTCAAGTGCCGTAGCAACTGAAACACAAGGTGGCCTGGTGCAGCAGGTTCAGTTGAAGAACACCATAAACGAGAGATCCAGGTGAGTCTCCCGTGAAAACCAAATGCAAATGGGTGTGTCTTTCGTAATATATAATGGTTCGCAATGCTCCAGCAGGGGAACAAAAAACGTTAATTCATATGGATTGTCGAAATTGAAACCGACCAAACATGAGAGTCGCCCAACGCTTGCAGCGGTTACCCTATGGAGAGAACGACTTGAACAAGGGCGATGAACCAAGAATCAACCTCTTCAAATGAAGCACAATAAGAACAGTACACTTCACAAAAAGTAGCCAACTTCCACAGGTGTATCGGTCGTTATCTTAGCTTAGGAGAATAGACACAGCGACAGCCCCAGCTATTGACGTAAATCTCACAAGGCAGTGGTCGCCGAGTACATCAATACTGAGGAAGCTCCTATGAAATTGAGTTGGATGTCACGACACATATTGAAACGGAGCAGGCGTCCGCATCATTCTCAAGCAAGCTATATGGAGATGGAATACGGTGGTTTTTTTGTACGCTTGGGGGCGAGATGGGTCAGTGGTTAGAGCGCGAATTTACTGACCGGAAGGTCCGTGGTTCGAACCCGACCTCTGCCTCTCGACTTCCCCTGTCTAAGCTTTGCCAACCTGGCAGTATTCCAGCCCTCATGCTTCCTTCGGGTGGCATGGCAGCTAGGCACCAAAAGAGTGTTACAGCTGAACGATTATCTTTTTATTTTTTTTGTTACAGTATTAAATGGATAATTTGAACAGGAAGGCTAAAAACAACCGAGTTTCTAAAATTTACTTTCCTAAAATTTACAGCCTAAAAAGTGAAATAACAAAGGATTCAGAAATTAACTAAAAATGAATAGTTGCAACGTCCGCGAAATTCGGCCGGATTTATAACAATGCACTAGTAATCAAAGCCGTCCTACAAAAATAGACCTAGCAAATTACAAAGGTTTATAAAGCCTTGGCAATGACAGTAAAGTTGGGTAACAATAGGAAATGGACCGAAAATTGCACCCTTTTCTGATACTGCTGTGAAAAGCGTCCCACACATATACATGCAGACAAAAGTTCCAGTGATCTCGGGCAAAATTTCGAATGGGTTCTTACTGAATGGAGACCACTGTATTTTGGCATACCAAAGGGACGCTTGAAAACCCTACTCCCCCTCTGCCCATCCACTGGCATCCATTCAATTGGCTGTTCATTGTAACACCAGATGCCCGTTGTCATTCCCTCAACCTACAGACATGTGTTTAGTACTACCGGGATCTTGCTAGAAGAGGAGTGCTCGTACCAACGTGATGTGAATGAGAAGGTTCAGGACTTACGTTTCTTTTCAATGAGCTGCTCAGGAATGAGCAAAATCACAGGTGGAGTGCACACAGCAACAAACCACAATAGGCTAACCGAGAACACCAAACGCGAAATCTGCTAACTTACAACGCGGAAGATACGATTGGGCGCAGAAGAACGGAAATTTCGGAGGGCGGGGTGCAGAATGGATCTTTGGTGGTCGTGATTATCAACTCCATCCATCCCACCCGTTTATTTGGAACCGAAAATGTGTTTTCTCCTTGGCAAAGCCGTCTTGTACTTCCTCCAAGCTATACAGCTGACGGTGGTCGTAAGCAATGGAGAGGCATGAAGTTCGGTCAACCCACACTGGAAGTCATTCTCGGTTCTTATCTCATGAATCTGAAGAAGGTTCGGGGTTGGGACCAAATACCATTTGTAATTACAGATGGCTAAGTGACTTGTACGCATGAAGTGTACAACGTCACACCCTAAATAGCACAGATGCACGCACTTGTATTGCCCATTTCCTTGAGACATCACCGGTCGATTCTTCGAGTAATCGCTAGTGTTTTATAAGTGGTATGGGGATGGAAGGGCAGCTCGGTTCTTCAGAACAAGTTTAGTTCACACGTCCTGAGTTTCTAATTCCACCTGGTATCTGAGGGCCCGACATCCAGCTCCCCGAATTTCGACTACTATTGTTATTTGATTGCTGAAAAAACTGCTAGACCAAATTAACCTTTTTGCTTTATTCTCTTCCAATTAGCAATTTCTGCTTACTCCGTTACAATTTGGTGTTCCCAATTGCCGTCTGCGATATTACTTGGTGGCGAGCTCTTCCTCAGACAGTGCTTCTTCAGGATTGTTCGCACCACACGTACACGACTCGAACCACGCCAACACCATTCATCTCATTCCCCCAGCGGACCTACCTCCACTCCCCGGTTGCGAATGCCCTGTTTGTCTCGGTCATGTGAAGTTCGTACCATGTTTATGGTGCTTCTGATTATCCTGTGTTTTCAGTGTTCAAGCACAAGCTTTTACAAGGGGAACATGTCGGACTATATTTACATATATTTACATGTTAGTTTACTGTTTAGCTTTCTCACGAAGAACAAAAACAGCTTGATGATTTCCGTTCTGACTCATTTGTCGAAAGGCTGCACTTACCAATGATCCATACGTCACTTGTGATAAAACTATCATAAAGCCGTCTTCGCCAAGCACGGAATTGGCTCTTTAGCGTCCCAAGCTGTATTCACTTTACTACTACTTTTTACGCAAATACGTCGTGCTGAAGACAGACGTGAGGTGATTCTTGAAAGCCCCAGTATGAATTTTCGTAATAAGATTGAGCTTTAATTTCTCCACATATTGAAAAGTTCGAAATAGGAACAAACCTTGGATTGACGAGCATTGTGGACTGACATTCCGGCCGTCGGACTGTTGTTGCTCAAACTTTTCAATATGAACAACACGCACACGAGCCGTTTGAGTTCGTGTGAATCTTAAAGTCTGTCGATTCTTCGTAGCGTATGCATCTTATTCAGTCCTGTTGTGAAGGCTGTCATTTGTTGCTATTTAGATGTGTTTATCCTTCTGCCCACATCTTCACCCATCTATGCGTATATTTCAGTCATATAATCAAACCGGACGAGAACTTCAACGATTACCTACCGTACTGCCGACCGATTTCAGACTACCTTGCTCAACACCAACAACACTCAGTAATCTTGATTTACTCAGTTACATCACTCTTTATTTCAGAACTTTGACTTTTTGGACGATAGCTGCTTGAAACGATATTTTCACGTCCTGGACATTGTTCGTCCTCGTGATCGTAAGTCCCGTTGTTTCACAAAAGGCTACCAAAAACGGATTGAAGGCACGGGCTCTGTGTTACAGACTGAGACAGACACCCTGGTAAGTATGCAAACTTTTGTACGCAGTGGTGTTCTCTGAGTAGTTGAAGAAACAAAATAAATTCGGTTCGGAATGTACCACAGCTATTCTATCACCACTTATGGGAACTGTTCCATGTAAATTTAGGCACGATCCACTTGCAATATCCAATCGGAAATACATACCTCATACGATCCTTTAGGCCTCTAAGAGGGCTGTTTTGAGTTCGCCACCAACCCAACCGTTCGAAAAGCATAGAATGTAATCCAGCAAAGACATCCGACTCTATGTCTGCATTCGTTCATGTACAAGGGCGATAGAGAGAAGAGTTGTCACCGTTTTCACGGCTCAAGTACGTCGTTTCGAGAACGCACGCGTCTACTGTGGGGTTGCGTCGCCACACAACTATTGGGCCGTTGAAACGGTCAGGAATCATGACTTGCACGACCTCGGCTGCACTTGCAATTTTGTTTAACATTCAGCATAGGTTTATCCTCATAACTTAGGTTTCGAGCTGTCATTTGTCCTTTGCCAGACGAGTGAAGAAATCAACGCCCAATGGATAACTGCCCGAAGCGATCCAGAAACTCTGATGTCCCTTGCAAAACGCCTGCAGTTACGCTTTTTCCACTCTCGTGAAGTGGCAAACCTCTTATGTTTCCCCCAGACTTACAGTAAGTCTAATCTATTTCACTATCTAAACCCTAAACACAATTATCATTTTAATCCACATTATGCCAGCATCATCATCACCATCGTCCACAGCATTACGTCAGTGTTCAACACCGATGCTTTGCTACCGTACAACCATGATTTATTTGAAAGCCTTATTTTGAAGAAAAGAATAAAGGTGGACGGGGAAGGGACTTAGTGCTAGCTTACTACAATCATTCCGAGGTACCTACACCTCCAGACACTCATTCAGGCAATCTGGATAGAAACTGACAACAAGATCGCCACTGATATCGGTTGGCAGCCATATCTT
>SJOL01006394.1:4275-20456 GCA_004794785.1 Opisthorchis felineus | reverse complement strand
ATGAGAACGATGTCGTCTGCATATTCCAGATCGACAAGGTTTTCGTCACAGGCTATCTGAACACCGGGGTTTTGGAGACCTTCCAGCGTTCGTCTCATTATCTCATCGATCACGAAATTAAATAGGAAAGGAGAGAGTGGGCACCTCTGACGGAAACCGCTTTGTGTACGGAAGCTTTTGGCGAGCTCGCCGTATACTCTCATACGTCCGGAAGTCCGATAATACAAAGAGCTTATTATGTTCACAAACTTCCGGGGCATTCTTTGGTGGGCAAGCGTGTCAAGAACAGACCGGTCAACCGAGTCGAATGCGCCTTGGAAATCCAGGAATAATAGAATCGTGGATCGCTTATACGTATGGCGTTGTTTTAGCACCTGACGGAGTGTGAAGATTTGGTCAACGCAACCCCTACCAGGACGGAATCCTGCTTGCCGCTCGTAACTATGCGGCACTTCATCTTCGGTGTCTGGCTATTGGTTCTGTGTAATTGAGCTTCCTACTCGTCAGCGGAATTTGTAGCACAACCACCAGATCTTCTCCGGATAAAGCGTAGCGACTGACCTTCCGGTGCCCGCTTCCCAAAAGCGTTAATTCATTCGGCCTACACATTGTCCTCGCAACCCCCAATATATGTTGAAATTAGTCACTCCCAAATGTTCACGCTGCTATGTATAAGACACCCCAAGGGGCATGCTTCAAAAAAAGAGAACAAAATGTTCAGTCGAATGAATGGGTACTTTGTGAGTCTGACAATCCATGGTGAAAACTGCTATTTATCTGACCGGTAAATAAACTTCGATGTATGTCTGTTAGAATCTGTGCACATTACTGTCGTTGAACCAGGATACACTGGGGCTGCAATCAATTTGATGTAGCAACCAATTACTCTACGGAACTGATCAACACTGAATGATATCGGGAATGCAATGCAGGACGCCGCCACGGATACGTCCAAAGCTTTCTACTATCCGCCCAATGCTTTAGATATTTCTTTAAAACATGTTTCCGTGTACACTACGTGCAAGTGTTTTGAAAGCTTGTCTTTAACTTCATGATAGTGCGCAGGAAACCACAAACCTACAGGACTAAGCTGTCGATTACAGTGTCGCCTATATCCTCCCACAGAATGTTAGCTTGGAGGAATATCCGATTCCTGGATACTTCGCGTGCTTCAGGTGGGCAGCGACCGCGTGCAGGACCTAGAAAATTTTACACGCGGCAAACGACGGGACGGCTGGTAAATAATCAAGCGAGTGCTATCTGTCGTCAACCTACTGCCAGAAGAACGCTGGCTTCATTTAATAAAATTATTACGTTTCAGGAAGCCATTTTAATCCTAGAAAATTATCAGAACCACTCACAACACTCTAATTATGGGGAAGGTTTGCCGCGATTGTGCTTCTCAGGTGAGAACACTTTCGAGCGGCCTCGAAGACGCTCGTGGTAGGACAATAGCATCGTATTATTGAACTAATGATTACCTTTTGGTGAAGCTTCGAACGAAGTGGTTTGATCGATAATTTGACCAATAGTTCGCATTCTCCCTATCCAGAACCAGCCAGCCCTATTCCTCCATCAATATTTTCGGTCAATTCATGAAGTTTGTTCGAGCATCATGTGTGGATTGCGGAGTGCACACGCTTGAAAACTTATGTATGCGAAGAAGACCGGGTTTTAATAGCCGATTTCGGATAAATTTCGAATGTCGGTCTTCCGTTATCGAAACGAGCATACGAAGTAACTTTCTCGTATCAAAATGCCTCCTGAGACAACTGGTTCACATTATTCAGAATCGAAATTTGCAAAGCATTCGGCGACAATGTCTGTTCAAAAACGTATTACTCACTGACAGCCAAAAATGCGAGCTTATTTTCTTGCCATATTCTGAATTGTCTTACTTGAAAGCGATAATAGTGTTAAATGTTGCGAGCTTTAGTATTTTCCATTGGACACGACTTTACATTTTGAAGTGAGAAATCCAAGTACACAGCATGAGCGAAAATACACGCTGCGGGCAAACTCGAACCATCGACTGGATGGGTGCTCTTATCGAGCTGCCCAGGATGCCTGCTTTCTTTATGGACCTCGGGTGATAGTTCGAGTGTCTTTAGGCCGATGCTATATGCTTGGACTTCCTGTTTCAAAAACTAACATATCTCCTCGTACCTTCAAGTAGCACTGTTATTCGCTCGTTAGCTAAAAGGTTATCTGGTTAACCTAGTCATCCCCTACAACCTCATTTGTTTTTTTTCGTACTCGCTTGACCATGTCAATAATAGTCAGGGTGAAGCGCAGCGCCTGCTCCCTACTTCTGTGAATGACCGGTCGATTCGATTTGCTCAGCTCTCTATCCAAACTGACATCCGTGTCGCTTTGACGGGACCACCGAGCAACCCGAAACAGGCTTGTTCTTGGGTGGCATACAAGTAGGACTAGGCCCATCATGGCTGAAATGGCGAATTTCTTCGACCTTTTGAAGATTATTAGCTGAAACCACCAGGATCTGTCCAAATCACGAGAGTAACGAGAGAGTAACTTCACTTACCGTACTTTGGCGCACTACTTTTATGCTGTGTTGATTTCCACCCTTTATTTTTCAACTCGTATTACTTCAGCTGTTTTTCCCGTTTATTTCAGCATTTCCAGAAGACGTCACCGAAAAGCAACGCATTCGCCTTCTGGGCAACAGTATTAACGTCCTGGTAGTGGCACACCTAATTCACTGGGCGTTCGGAGATTTCTCTGCGCAGAAGACCGACTGACTTCTACCAGCAATTCTTGCGAATAGATTGTGAATGCGCAGCAAGTGTATTCTACCGGATGGGAATCAGGGGTGTGATTTTGTGAATGGTTTTTGCATGATTACTTTAACCGGCCAATGGAACATAAAACAGTACTTTGGCTCAATAATGGAGATAGGTTAGAAAACCCGCGTCAGTCTGAAAATTACACTGCAAAAATGGCGAAATGGATGTTGCTATCACCGCGATTATGGAAACGTGCATGCGGTTTCACCTGTTCATTTCTGGATGGTGATATGAGAACTAATCCAGACCAAAGTGACCAAGTTTTCTGTCCAGCGCACAGATCTTACTTGTGGTTCAGTTGCGCCGCAAGCTAATTGGCCGCTCCGCTCTCTGAATTCGAGTGTCACACCGGTAAATGCTTTGTCTATAACACGATTTCTCACCGTCCGACTGTTTTTCATCAGCCTTCTATTTAGTAACTTGGGTGAGACAAATCGGTTCACTTTGTTTACTGCAGTTGCGTTTTTCCGTGTGTCGGAACCGTGATGCTCCTCATAGTGATCTCCACACAAGCCGTATGAGGGTTGTTGTTGCTAAACTCGCGGATTTTCTTGATGTTGGACATCACGGTGGTGAGGCAACAACTTCTTCTAAGGTCCAACTTAGGCCTTCTGCTAGTGCTCGCTCCTTGATTAGTTTGGCCTGTTTCGGATGCACAGATGTTTGATGATCCCCAATTTGGCCCCGGCGCATAAACTTCGTATATGGAGTCCATAGCCCGAGCTCCTGTAGCCATGAAAAGTTTGTATTTGGGTTTTCGGACATTGACTTGAAGGAGCAGTGTTCAACGACTTGAGTGATTTCCGAGTCTGTCAACTTGCGCGCTGGAGATGTTGAACTTGGATATTTTGTCTGATGCAAAAATTCTTCGATTTTTCTAACAGTTTTCACCGGGTCGCACTTCAGTTCCTCATAGCGGACAATGAGAACTCTAAGCGAAACTTTTGGGGATCTTGTTGCAGCCGCCATCAGGTATCCTTTGACATGCTCCGTCCATGGACTATATGGCAGTTTGTCCTGCAGAAATCGCTCAACAAAACCCTGAAGTCCTTCCTTGTTACGGTAACCAGCAGGGATGAAGCACCGGGCGAAATGGTAATAGGACACAGCCACGTCACGCGGGTCACGTACAATGTAGATCAGACGAGCGGCTTTTCCTAGCTGAACCTGGGTGATGAAAGGGGGAGACAAGTTATAAAACGGAAGGTGTGACGAATTTTAGATTATATGCACCATTACAGTGAATACTGTTTTACAGTTTTGCGTATGTAGTTATGTAGTGGTTATCTATTGTCGAGTTATTGATAGGTCCACTATAGTCACCAGTAGCAGTTTTGTAATATTGAGCAATAGCTGCGCGGTAAGCAGTCTGCCGTGAAAAGCCATTCGCTGAGTAAACCAGCCAAGACATGACTACGCATGTCTAGCAGGATATTATGGTGTCAAGAAATCAGGGAAATGAAAAATGTATTGTCATGGTCCAGGATACAATGAATTGTTCCGTCCTGCGGAATTTTCCCAGCTCTAGTGTGGTTTGTGCACAATCCCATTGCACACTACCACATCACTGTCTGCGAAACTACTGTATCGACCTATGTGAAGTTCCCTACGGTTGATAACCCACATACGAGGCGGTTTAGTGTATTTTCTACAAAGCTAACCATCTAGTTACTTTAGGCGAGTTACGCCGCCACCCGATCTTTTTGCGACAAATCAAAAAGGAGGAAAATTTTAAGGGAACTTTAATTTGTGTACACACTCTTCCAACAGGATTAGCAACAAAGTGCTCACAGACGTAATGCGAACAGTGACAGATGAAAAGGCATAAGCTGCGCTCCAGCTTCTTGCGGAGAACATTATTCATGAAGGATTTAAAAAGGTGAAATGACCAAATTAGTTTGCAACTGAGTGTATTTCGCGAATTGGCCTTTATTCTTCTAGAAGTTACAGCAAACACCCCACTTCATTAAATCGTCTCATACTGTGCGATACACGCCTCTTGGCTTCCACTGTATTGCACATCCAGTCTAGACACATGCCAATCAAACTTAATGGTTTCCCACATAAACCGAGTTCTGCTGGTGCAGATGCATCGGTTCAGGTTTTCCATGGATCGCTTGGTCAGATGAATATACGGAACTGAAAGTGCCATTAATGGCGAGTACTCTTCGACCTGAGTATGAAGGGTGTGAATGAGTTCGGGCACCAAAGGACCATTGATTCATGAAAAGAGCTGGAGACTAGTGGTTGATCAGGTGGCTGTAGGTCCGTTTGCCGAGCTTGACAATGAGCTTGCAGACGTTTTGCCATCAGTGCGCAGTTGAGTTGGTACTTTTTCTGGTTATGCGATTTCCAAACAGTATCTAGTATCCTTCTATGGGATTAGTCATTTGGAATATATCTCCCTTGTAATCTTACCGGTCATCAAAGGCGGCCGAACAACAGTATGATTAGCTTTCATTTAGACGGGATAGCGCCACTCATCCTTCAATCACGGAAACCACATCACGTCTTGACTGGCTTCTTAGGTGACGACTTCTCAGATGGAAGTTTCACTCATTTTGTGAAATTTTGTAGCACCATTTCAGTACCTAGCTGCCATGCCTCCCGAAGGAACCACAAGGGCTGAGATACCGCCAGGTTGCCCAAGCCTAGACAGGATCAGTCGAGATGCAGAGGCTGGGTTCGAACCACGGACCTTCCGGCCAGTAAATTCGCGCTCTAACCACTGAGTCACCTCGACCTCTAAGCCATTAACAGCTTGATGGTAGAGTGAGATTTGGTAATTTCCAATTAAGTTTTCGTCATTGAAGCCTGTCTATGTTGAGAAGCACTATACAGCCTTCAACTCTGTAGGTAGATTAGTTCTTTTATGTATTTTTGGCCAGAGGGGGGTGCCCTTGAAATTTGTAAACATTCTTCGTGCCCTTTATTCCTATACCTCTTGTCGGGTTAGGGTATACAATAAACATTCCAGGAGTTTCCTGACAGCTAGTGGAGTTTGTCAGGGTTGTCCTTCATCATCGACAGCATAACATTAACACTAATGCTTCGCTGCTGTCCCCTCCTTTGTTCAATTTTGTCGTTGACGTCATTGTGGAGTGCATACTTCAAGGGACCCTGAATCTAGGTAAGGAAATCACGCTTGGAGGGAGATTAATGGATTTGGATTACGTGGACATCGTTTTGTTGTTTGACGATTATCTGTCCGCGCAAATTTAACCAGAATATCGGAGTTGATCCTATTTTTTGGCATGCGTTTTTCACCTTCAGAGTGCAATCTTCAAGATTTTCCGTCTTGTGCTTCTTCGGAGCTTCAGAATTAAGAGCTTGAGTTTGTCGATCGGTTCGTGTATCTTGGAGGCTGCATGAGTTATGATTGTACTTTGATAGAGTTGACGCTCTACTCCGACATGTTGCTTAAGTGTTTATTCTGTTGCCGCCTAAAGGTGTAGGCACCTTATCCTTGATCGTTTTCCTTAAGGACAGGGCTTGTTCGCACCAAGTCCCCACCCCTCCCTTTTCTTTCCACTCTTTACTAGGGCTTTCTTCCCTCGCGGTTGTATGGCAGTTAAGCACCAGTATTACTGATGTATTGCTCTCAGTGATGGTGAAGATGAATACAAGAATGTTAGTAATGATCGGTTGTCAAAATAGCTTATCAGTAACTAATTGACAAGCGCTTACAGTGCATTAGAATTCAATGAAGTAATATCTAACTCATTATTTTTCGGAAAGTACTTGGTGTACGTCAAGAGACTCCTTTGATAACTGTTCCAAACTTTCCTGTTCAGTAAAATGGTTACTTCAAACCTCGATTTAGCTGTACTTTGGTTAAATAAACATCATAAGCCAACAAACATCACTCGAGGTTAAGTGTTAGATTTGAGTTAGCGAAGCAAGATCCGGTAAGTTACATTGAATGACAATTATTTCGCGCCCTTGCTTAACCCCTCCCATTTCGGAAATGACAGCTTAGAAATCTAGATGGATTAAATGTTAACACTGTCTTTTCTACTTATATGCCGAAGAAATATTGATAGTTCAAGAAAAACTGAGCTATTGAAAAAACGCGTGGCCGTATGGTGAATTCGCGTACTTGGTCAGCTGATGAGCCACAATTATGGAGAAATATTTTGTACATTGACAAAATACACTAATTCACAAATTACTTCGGTGTTGACAGAACACCCACTGGGACTTTCGTTTATGATATTTATGGCGCAGTCCCCGAGTTCCGATCAAACTTATGTTTTACTTGAACCCAATTTGGACGCAGTTCGCGAAATACACTCATTTGCACACCAGTTTGGTTTTAACCGGGGACTCAACTGAATGCAAGCTGAATCTCTCGCTTATGGTACTCTTCAAATGAGTATGCTGCACAAGGACAGCCTCATTGTTTCATTTAAGACGATATTCAGAATATCGAAGTATATTGTCTAGACAGAACATACTACCCTTCGACAGTTCGGTTTCGCTCTTTTTGGAGCTCGTCAGGCAGGCGTAGTATCCGAGCTCCCATCAACCTCACGTTGTTGAGCACGGAATTACACGCAGTTGACGAAATACTCTCAGTTCCTTATCGTTTCTACAACTGGGTTCATCTAACCTCCGGTTTCGTATACAATTAACGACTGATGTGGTGATGCGGTTAGGAAACGTTGAGGGGTTTCGCAAGGTATGAGTGCTAAATGAGGATCTATTTCGCTGCACAATACAGTAACCCCTCGTTATTACGACCTCCATAAAAATAAGTAAAGTCGGTCGTACTAAAGGGACGGTCACAATTGGGATTGCCATGTGCAGACGCACGGTTCCACCACGGAGGGAGTCGCTACAGGAGTCATTAGGTGGAAAACTGCAGCCTAAAAAGTGGCGTCCCACGGTCGATTTTATCGGGCTGTTCACTAAAAAAAATGAAACTATCTGGAAACTGATAAACTGCCGACTCATCCTTATTCAGAAGAAGCAATTAATTATCGTCTGCTGTACACAGCATCGACACGTGGATGAAAGATACTTGCGAGGAAAGCACATCCGCTGTGTAATTAGACTGAAGCATGACCTGGATACGGAAGTTAGGGATGACAATAAGTTAGGTATGACGTTTACGAAAAATTCGGTCTAGCTGTATTAAATATAATACCGTAAATATGCTATGATAAACTCACGTCTTCAGGTAGAAACGTAAAGGGGAGGTGCGTTTTCATTATTCGTGGAACAGCTCGTCGGGCCACAGAGAGAGGCCCGGGCCACACATATTCAAGGTAGGGCACACGTTCCTCCAGATTGTGCGCAGCCGCCGCTGACCAATTCAGATTAGTTACGAGTAAATATACCAACTCCGATAACCAAGTGGTACCTGACTTAGGATAGCTGGCAACTATAACATCTTCAGGATGTAGACAATCACGCAATGTGTGGCGGGCCTCTTCGGCGCCCCTGGCTATCTCGTCAGGCAGCAGAAAGTACTGTTTCATCTCAGAATTCTCGATATACGGGGGTTTACAGAGAAGTAATCGAAATCCCGAAAATTCCGGATCCTTGATCTCCAGTTCTTTAGAGGAATTTATCTTATGGTGGTGTAAACTTCGGGTAAAGCAGAAAACTCCTAGTCCCGTTGCTAGAGGCAATCCGAATGCTCCTACAAGTACTACGATTTCCCTGAATCTGGGGGCTCTGGAAAACGAGTAATATCGCCCCGAAAGATGAAGACGCTTCAATACTGGTCCTCTGAAACTGGAAAAGAAACGCATTCTCATTGGGTATCCGAAAGTTTTTCCAATTATGAACAGCAAGATGTCTAAAGAGGAAAAGAAAATACCGTAGGAATCAAGTAGTCAAGCTGCATAATCAATCCAAGCCAGTTCACTAATTGGCTGACACTATAAACAGCTGTGAGGTAGGAGTTAAGATGACCATTAAAGCAATCATTTACGAGACCGACGTTATACACAATAATAAGACAAGGGATTTAGTAGTGAAACTCGAAGATGGTAACCAACAAATTCAGCCACGTCGATGGCTGAATTCAGTTATCGGAAGGGATCCACATTCGGTGCGCAGCTCTGAATTCCACGACTAAAGTACCTGCTGCACAAACGAACACCCATTTAATAATTACCCCGTCACAAATTCTTTGAGGCCATGCGACACCAGCGACGCTTCTGAAACCTGAACACGTTTCACATCGTCTGTCCGGAGGCCACGTCTCGAGACCATACAACAGCACAGTCCTTATAGTAACATAATGCAAGCGACCCTTGATCTAAGTAACACGTCTTTCTGACCCCACAAGTGACGCAAATTAACGGAAAAGATTGGGGCCTTTGAGATTTGTGCACTGGATTCATCAGGCACACTACAATTGGAGCTAATCCAACTACCGAGGCAGGTAAAATTCTTCGCAACCTCCAGTACTTCTTCAATTGCAAGGGGCATGTACAGACACTGCACTTTCTGAGGCAAAACTTTGCGGTTTGTAGGTGCAAGGCACATGCCGAAAGATAGTATGATGCTAGTCGGTTTATTCGAAAGTGCTTGCGCTTTTTCGTTGTTGGGAATATCAGTATCTCCAAAAACCATTACTTTTCCGCCATGTTGCGCACTTATCCGAAAGGAGCACACTTCTTTCCTATTGGTAAGTGCCTTTTTTGTGCTTTACTTTTGGTTGAGGCAGTAAAAGCTCCCCTCTGAAGGTACGTTTTTTCTTCTTTCTGCGCTAGGACTGGTTGGGTTCAGGTCAAAGCTGGGGATTTGTGCGCTCGTTCTCGAGTCGCCTATAGTCGTTGATCGTATCCGTCCAGATACATAACATTTTGGCGACGAGGTGTTTCGGTCTACTCGTAATGGATCCCGCAAAATTAGAAGCACTGCTCGAGAAACAGTTTAAGCTCATTGAAGTGCTTACGCCGCTGAGAGTTCTCGCTACTAGTGCTACGTCCGCTCCGGCACCAGGTCAGCAGGTTGACGGCATTGCGAATAGCATTGCGGAGTTTCACTATGATCCAGACTCTAACGTCACGTTCGAGACATGGTTCAGCCGTCACAAGGACCTATTCCGAGTCGATCTCGCTACGCAGGACGATGCATGGAAAGTCCGGCTCTTGCTTCGTAAACTTGGCTCAGTAGGGCTGGACAAGTACTGCAATCTGATTCTACCGTAAAACCCACACAACAGGTCTTTCGATGACAAGTGCACACTCTGATGCAGACTTTTGGGTAACGATCTCAATACGCGGTACCGCTATTTAAAGTTGGTTATGAACGAGTCAGACGATTTTTTGACGCACGTTGGCATTGTTAATCGTGAATGCGAACGTTTCAAGTTGAGGTCGCTCACAACTGACCAATTCAAGTCCCTCATTTTCATATGCAGCCTCCAGTCTCCCAAATCCGCAGACATACGGATGAGTCTGCTCAACCATCTTGAGTAAGACCCTTCACTGACGCTTAATGTCATCGCTGACGAGTATCAACGGTTGACCAACCTACAGCATGACACCACTTTGGTTCAATCTGGGGCTCAAGGTGGTTCCGAAGTTCATGTGGTTCGCCAGGCTTCCGAACCCTACGGTTCTCCCATCCCTGGCCCGTCACGCTCTGCCACTACCAAATCCAGTCAAGCAGCACGTCCAAAAGAAGAAGCTCGCATCGCCGTGCTGGCACTACGAGGCTTGGCACTCTGTCAGACTGTGCCCAAACAAACAATACTGGTGTCGACAATGCAAGACCATGGGTCACAAAGACGGACACTGTGGGGGCACGCTCATCTAGTAAATCCCACGGCGCCTCCAAGCAGCAACCATGCCTCCTGAGTTCCAAACCAGTGGGCTCCGCCTTGAGTCTGCTGGCAACGTTTCAAGTCAGTGCCCCATCTCACCGGAAATTCCTCACTGTCATGGTTAGTGGCCGTCCGGTCCGACTGCAGTTGGACACTGCTTCGGACATCCCTATTATATAGGAGAAGCTTTGTGACACGCTTGGGCGACCTACAGTTCGACGGTCTTCCAGAACTGCTATCAGTGTTTGTAGTGGTGAGTTGCGGCTTTTAGGGGAATTGCAATGCTGTGTCTCATTCAACGGAACGACATTCACTGGGTCGTGTTACGTGATCGCTACCGAACAGAATCTCCCTGGTCTCGACTGGTTCGACCGTCTTGGTTCGGCACATATACTAATCAGTTCCGTCTGTAATGCGGTCGGTTCTCCCGTTGATGCTCCAGATCAGTCGGGCGATATCATTCGGCGCTTCGCTAAGGTATTGGAGCCTGGCCTCGGTCAGTGTTCCACCACACAAGCAACCATTCGACTTCGACCGGAGGTTACCTCAGTTTTTTGCCCCAAGAGACCGGTCCAGTACGCCTCCTTGCGACAGGTCGGCGCAGAACTCCAGCGCCTCGAGCAACAAGGTGTCCTCTCTCCAGTATCGTACTCCGCATGGGTAGCCCCAATCGTCGTGGTGAAGAAGCCAAATGGGTCAATCCGCATTTGTGCTGACTTCTCAACCGGCCTCAGCGCAGCTCTTGAACAGCACCACTACCCACTTCCGGGGCCCGATGGTTTATTCACCATTATGAACGGCAGCAGTTGTTTCACCAAACTGGCTGACGCATACTTGCAGATCGAAGTTGCACCGGACTCCCGATCTCTGCTGACCATCAACACGCACAGGGGTCTGTACATACACAATTGTCTACCATTTGGGGTTGACACGTCCCCTGCGATCTTCCAGCGGTTGATGGACATTATCCTCTCTGGTATTCCAGGTGTCGCTACATACCTGGACAATGTGCTGACTTTCGCCGGCTATCCCGATGAACTATGCACGCGAAACGATGTGGTGCTTCAACGCATCCGGGACAACGGCCTTCACCTCCGTTCCGAAAAGTGTTAGTTCTCCATGGCGGCCGTATCTCGGGTTCATCTTCGATGCCTCCGGTCGACACCCCGATCCCGAGAATATACGAGCGATTCAACAGATGCCGGCTCCCAAGGATGTTATTACGCTTCGCTCCTTCTTGGGTCTCATCAACTACTATTCGGAATTTTTGCATGCATTGCACAGTGTCCGGCCGCCGCTTAATCGCCTTCTGAAAAAGGACGTGCCTTGGATTTGGTCAGAAGAATGTGAGGCTGCTTTCTGCCAGCTCAAGTCCATGCTCAGCTTCGAACTGCTACTGGCGCACTACGATTTCAAGCTGCCCACTATCGTGGCAGCTGATGCCTCCGCTTACGGTGTCGGTGATGTCAT
This sequence comes from Opisthorchis felineus, assembly GCA_004794785.1. Classification (NCBI taxonomy): domain Eukaryota; kingdom Metazoa; phylum Platyhelminthes; class Trematoda; order Opisthorchiida; family Opisthorchiidae; genus Opisthorchis; species Opisthorchis felineus. The sequence goes on along the minus strand of SJOL01006394.1, from coordinate 8,393 downwards.
CCTTCATGTAATACCGGATGGAACTGAGAAGGCGATCATGCATGCATCCAGATCGCTAACCCCAGCGGAACAACACTGTGGTCAAATTGAGAAAGAGGCATTGGCGCTAGTCTTTGCCGTCCGCCGATTCACTCTTCTGACCGATCACAAGCCTTTACTGTCCATTTTCGGCTCAGATTCTGGCGTGCCCAATCATTCGGCGAATCGACTGCAACGTTGGGCCCTCACTCTGCTTGGCTACGACTTCGACACCCAGTATCGTGGCACAGAAAATTTCGGCCAAGCGGATGCACTTTCGCGACCGACCGGTAATCATACTGCCCCAGAAGAGGACTCCGTCATCGCTGCCCTGTCCATCAATGACTACGCCAGCCAGCAGCTGTTCCAAACAGTCCATGCCTTGCCTGTGACTGTACCGGACACCCAGCGCGAGACTTCGGTTGGTCCGGCTCTGCAACAGGCGATCCATTTCCTCAGGACACGTTGGCCGAGAAAATCCATGGACGACGATCTCTAATCTTTTTTCCATCGTTCGGATTCCCTGTCTATTGTTGACGACTGCCTCATGTTTGGAGAACGTGTGGTGTTGCCACGCCCCTTACGCCCTCGGGTCCTGAAGCAGTTTCATTCGGAGCATCCTCGGATAAACCGAATGAAAGCAACCGCCTACTGGCCCACATGGATCGCGACAGCTCAGACTATGTCAGAGGCTGCTCAAAATATCAACAAGCCGCAAGAAATCCTCCACGCCTGCCGTCTGGCCTAGACCTGAACGACCCCGGTCCCGGGTGAATATCGACTACGCTGGCCCTATTGATGGTGTAACATACCTCATTTTGGTCGACGCTTTCTCCAAGTGGCCAGAAGTTGTGCCTGTTGTCCCGCCAACGACAACCAACACCCTACGAGTCCTGTCTCAGATCTTCAAACAACATGGCCTGCCGGAGACTTTAGTGTCGGATGATGGATCGCAGTTCAGCTCCAGCTGCTTCCACGATTCTTGCCGGAAAAATATCACCCACGTCCGTTCGCCACCGTACAACCTGCAGTCAAACGGTCAGGCAGAACGTTTCGTCGATACGTTCAAGCAGGCGCTGCTCACATCTCGAGGGGAGGGGACATCCGTCGAAGTTCTCCAGAGATTTCTTCTGGTCTACCGGACCACTCCAAATGACTCTTTGGAAGACGGGAAATCGCCTGCTGAAGCACTCACGGGCCGGGAATTGCGGACCATCAATTCGACCATGTCTCCGACACCGACAGCTCGTTCCCGGCCCACAGTGAACAAAAAGATGGCCCAATTTGACGTGGGTACAAGTGTTTTTGCGCGAGACTATCAACCAAGGTACGACCCCCTGGATCCAAAGCCACGTCTCTGTTGGCTCAGACCTCTGGACGCGACACAAGAATTAACTCCATCCACACCCTCTCTCGGAGCCTCCAGCGTGCCACAGCAACCTACCCCTCGACATTATCCTCGACAATTTTGAACTCAAGGCGATCACGCCTGATGCGACACAGAACGCGTCAGCCGGGGAACCAAATCTTCTCCCAAGATGGACAGATCGCCGCCGACGTCAAACGGCTCCTTTTCAAATTGACCCCAGAAAGGCCCGTCATTGACTTTTTCCCTCAAGGAGAGATGCTGGGATTAGTGTCCCCAAAAACCATTACTGTTCCGCCGTGTTGCGCACTTTTTCAAAGGGACCACGCTTCTCTCCTATTGGCAAATGCCTTTTTTGTGCTTCGCTTTTGGTTGAGGCAGTAAAAGCTCCTCTCCGAAGGTCCGTTTCTTCGTCTTCTCTCTGCGCTAGGACTGGTTGGGCTCGCGTCAAAGTTGGGGATTTGTGCGCTCATCCTCGAGTCGCGTATAGTCATTGATCGTATCCGTTCAGATACATAAGTCTTCCTCTTCAAAGATTAGAACGATGTCATCCGCGTACTCCAGGTCGACAGGGTTCTCACCAGCAATGATTTGAACACCGGGGTTTTGAAGACGTTTAAAGGTTGGCCTCATTATTTCGTCAGCGACAGAACTGAACAAAGGTGAGTAGAATGGACATTCCTGCCCGACACCACTTCTTCCAGAGAAGCTTCTAGAGAGCTCAACGCTCAGAAGTATGTGGATATAATGATATAATATATATAATATTATATATATATATATATATAATATAATGATATAATGGATATAATGAAACTTCTGGAGCACCTACCGTTGAGCACGTGTAGTTAGAAGTACTGGCCGATCGACAGAATCGAGCTCAACCTTAAAGTCCAGGAACACCAAGATTGAGGGTCACTTGGACATATGATGTGGCTCTAATATATGGCGAAGTGTAAAGATGTGGTCGATGCAGCCCCTCCCATGTCGAAATCCTGCATGATGCTCATGAGTCAAGGTTTCGCGTACTGCCGTAAGACAACGAGCGCCCTTCTAAAAATGGACACAGTTAACGAATGACCCCAGTTGTCGGAAACGTCTCTTTCTTCAAATGGACACGGGTAAGTTTGACAGGCACTGACTGAGGAATTCACCGCTGCCCCTGAACGGAGCAGACGAAAGGTCATCAGGACGAAAAGCACAGTGACGCTTGAATAAGGATACACTTTCGAACAATTCGGAGGTTTCCATGTTTCCATCAAAGGCGGACAGCCTGGATGGGATGTAAAAGGAAGTCAGCTGAATCGCTGTTCGAAATACTCCGTCCAACGGTCCAACAGTTTTTTCATTATTATCATCATGGACAGCACGACATTAGTGTTCAACACTGAAGATTAGCTGTCGTACGTTTACTTATGGATATCCTTAATGGTTTCACGGACAAGACTACCAGAGAACTGTCGATCAAATTCGGTGCAACCATCTGCGAAAATCTCCAACATTTTTTGCTTCTTCCATTTCTTCGGTACTTTGGATCGACAAAGCCTCCTGGTATGTGCGGACACTCAGTTTAACCTGGCGTCTGATGATCGTAAAAAAACCATTCAGCTGTAACACCCTTTCGGTACCTAGCTGCCATGCCACCCGAAGGAAGCACAAGGGCTGAGACATTGTCAGGTTGCACAAGCCTAGACAGGAGCAGTCGAGATGCCGGGGTTGGGTCCACATCACGGACCTTCCAGTCAGTGATTTGGCACCTTAACCACTGAGCCACCTACAACCATCTGACGTCCAGCCTTCAGCAAAACCACAGCTCTATCCGAGATCCAGTGCTTGAAAGAGAGCCGCTGGGTCTTCGCAGGTAGAGGTTCAACATCATATGCAGCTTTGAATATCTCACTGCAATGATGGTTAATATCTTATATGAGACCAGCAGGAAGGTGTTGGTACATTTCTTTGATTTCGGGATCCTCAAACTTCTCAATGGCCAAGCGATGTGTCTTGTGTAGACCTGAAAAGTGCAGTGGAAATCAGTAGAAGACAAATGCATGGTTGGAGTCCACGCGGGAATTCAGAAGGGGCGGAAGACAGTAATCGACCCGCGCCACCGATAACTGATGGCGACGTGGTCAACTTGGGTTCGGGGCTGGTTCACTGATGGGCAGTACATAGTGAAGCTACGTCCGCTGTTCCGAAAACCGATACCGCAAAGGAACAGCCTGTGGTCAGCAGTGTGCGTCTTGTGCCCATTTCAATAAATCTACCCAAATGAGTCCTAGCAGCACCAATCCTACCTAAATGAGCAGTGAAGCCGCCAGGGGCCATAACGATGTCAGCTTTTGGCCCGTTATAAAAGAACACCTAAAAGGGCATCGAAACGGACTTGGCCAGACTCAGAACTTCAGGTTGTTGAGGCATAAACACATGATAAAAAGGGGGCGATGGACCTAACTTTCTCGAGATTCTTTCGCAGTCGTCAAGTGAACCGCGCAGATGGCTCAGCCCAAACCCACCGCGGCAAATCAAGCTGCAGCAGCGTCCACGTCATCAAAGGCGGAAGCGGAAAGAGTAAGGGGGCAGGTAGCCCAATTGCAGTACTTTCGTTCTGGATTCTTGTTTCTGACAAGCATCAGTAGACGGAAACCAGAAAAACCGGCACTTGTTCTGTTGGCTTGAATGTGCAAAGATTAAAGGCAGCTAGATAAGTCAACTTTCATGAGGTTTATGACTGCAT
>SJOL01006393.1:520449-573545 GCA_004794785.1 Opisthorchis felineus | reverse complement strand
CATCAGACGGCTAAGGACAGCACCACACCACCGGCAAACAAATGGCCTTACCAAACGCAACAACCGAACGATCAAAGAGTGGCTGGCGACCAATGGAGGTGACTGGGAAGTGAAACTGCCTATATAGTTGCTAGCACATCGTGCTTCTATACAGCGAACAACAGGCAAGTCCCCACTCATGCTGATGCATGGTCGACCTCCGCGCCTTCCAGTTGATCAGGAAATTAGGTTGCGGCCGGCAATATGCTTGCCTCTGGAGGAAGTAGGAGAAGAAAGGAGGAGAGCTCGAGAAAACTTGACCGCCATTCAGGAAAGGACTAGACAGAAAACGGCAAGTAGAAAGGCACGACCATTCCCCATAGGCGCGAAGGTCAAGTAGAAGGATCATCATCATCATAGTACTGATTATTCCACCTAGTGGATGGCATGCCGTGAAGCATGATCACACGACTACAGTCACAATAAAGCAAGACTGGGGGATTGGCGGGTACTGGGGAATGCGCGAAAAAGGATTGTCAAAAACATTGGGAATTGTACTATATAAACTTGGTCACGCCTAAAGCGGCATGGGAAGGAGTGGACTGGGGTTTCGGAAGCTGGGCAGTCAATGACAAGGTCCGTTTGTCGTTACTGACCTCCGGGAAAACGTCTACACACTTCAAGATGGTCGGGGATTGTGTGATCCTGCCTGACGGTATGCCACCCACTAGTTGGGAATAAACAGTATTATTATTATTATTATTAATAAAAGGTTAATGAGACTCAGCTTCGGAGATGACAGGATACACCCGAAGAGCTGCCGAATAGACCAGCTGCTGAGGCCGACCTAACAGAGGCAAAGGGAAATCGGTGGCATGCAAGCGACCATTAAGGTAGAAAGGTGTGTAACGGCGGATACTACTGATGATGCATCCGAGTAGTATATGGTTTTCTCATAACTCCGCCTCACGTCTAATGGAAGGCGCACCCCTACGGGGTTTATTACGTAACCTGCGGGAATACCTTGCAGCGTTCGTATACAATAACGTGATAATCAATGGATATTCACGAACGTTGAAGAAGACGTGTGAGGATGTTCAGTTTTTAAAAATAAGGTGCACATGTCCAATGGTTTGTAACCGTTTAGTTGGTGTTTTCTAATAAACGACTTCGCGGCGGAGGGCATTCCTCCTTACAAGGCCACCACAGGTTGCGACCACAGGATTGGGCTTTGGAAAACCTAGTCAAAATCTTGGAAGTTGTGCCACGGGTCATTCGTTAGGCGCGAATAAAATTCCAGAAAGTGCCGATACGCGACCTTGAATGTCTTTGAACCAGATAGTCGATCTGTGTGACTGAGGCAGTAAAATTCCACGATCGGTTTATACGCCCTTATTTAGGTGTAATTCAGTGGGGTTGAATTAGGCCGCAGCGCGCAATATGGGGTCAGGTGGATGAGTGAAAACAAACATGTATGCTAGAGCAAATTGTTAAGCTCAGTATTTTCATGGCTACGGCAATCGATTTTCGAGCGTACTTGTAAAAGGACGTCTAGCTACTCAGCAATCAAGGTAACTGAGTTTTTGTGCGTTGTTGGGGACAAGGTTTGTCACTGGAAAGTGGCTAAGGCGAAAAGTGGCTGAGCAGTTCGGCTAGGAACTGACAGAATGCACCTGGTGAGAGCCACTTTTTGTAGGAATTCCAGCCACGTGCAGGTAAGATCACGTGGGTCCCCATTAGGAAGGTGCGAATATCTTCAAGCACCCAATTGGGTTGTGGAGTTTCGAGGACCGAATTCTCACGCACAGTGACGTCGAATTTTAGCGTCCATTCAATTAAGTATTTGCTTTTGGAATGCAAGCACAGCTGAGGAAAAGTCCTCATGCTTGCCACAAGTACCTCCTCTATCAAGTACAGGCAAGATAAATTCTACCCGGAGCTGCATACAAGTCTGCACGAGCTGGACGGGGCGTAGCACTGTGTTTTGGAAAGCGGTGACAGGAGCAATCAATAAGAGTCGGTTTACAGGTGACAGTATTCATGGGTTACCCGGGCGTAAGGCCTAAGGACCAAAGGTCTGAGTCCCGACGATAAATGTTTTAGTGTGAAATATATGGTTAATAGCAAGCTTTGGGCGTTCTTGGTAGCAGCCTCAACATTGGGCGGCGACACGTGCATGTCCGCATCGGAGATGCTTGACACGAAAATCTGTTGATAGCTTCATAGGCCAAACTGACGCTTGGTCACGCACGCACAGAGCACAGAGTATAGAAATTAGAGTACCAGGGCGCCGTATTCTTCAGCCGAGGAAGAAGCTTATTTACAGGAGTTATTGATTTCTCTCCTAGGCGGGCTAGGAGGATAGCTATTCCGATTTCGTCACGAAATTGACGGACCTACACAAGTGAGTGCACACATTAGGACCAAATGATATGACACTGAGTGAGTGGCCTCAGCCCAGGTATGTTTGCTTGCTCTTAAGAAATGCATCTAGCGTAGGTCGTGAGGCAAGGATTCTCTTGACAAATAGGCAAGAGCCAAGGAGCTTCAAGCTCTGGTATGAGGATATGTGGCATGCCCACCGGAGGAAGCCTGTTACATCGCCTGTGGCAGAAGTGAAGTTTATGTTGAAGGGTCTTTTGAGACTTTAACATAGGAATAAAAATCACAAGAGCCTGCAAGTTAGGTTTTTTGGTGGATCAGGCAGTGCAGGAACACAGGATTAAGATGCTTTAGATATAAGGACGGCAGCTTAGGTAACAAGCGACGTAGGCGATATGTGGTGCACACAAAGTCAAATTGGGACTTTTGGACATACATTCTCCGCAGCGATTGGTGGGCCATCTGAAAACCATAGTGTGAATTCAGGACTAGCTTCTAGAATGGCTTTGACGGGCTGCCTAAAGGTGTCAGTTAAACATGGTTTTTGTGAAATGTACGGCTGATGAGGGCACAGGGTTGGCGGACCTTGGCCATACTGCGCCAGGCACCGATCAAACCTCAAAGGAACAGAGGTTCACGAAGCCTCGTTCTTTCAAATCAAGAATCTCGGCGCTTGGTGACTCATTAAAAATAAACTTCCAAGCGGAGATTTGGAATTGATGTGAGAGTTCGCCAGCATGGAAGAGGGAAAGCTAGATTTATGGAATAAGAGAGGGTCCGGGTCAGAATGCGCGTCTGATAAATTAAGCACGGATTTACTGACCTGAAGCGCATATTCCACGCAGAAGATGCCTGCAGGTTGTAACTTGCCAAGGTGGGCACCTTATAGGGACCCGGTTAAACGTTATGCGTACATCCATGAAGATGAAATTGGCACATAGTCCGGTGTCGCAGTCGGACTAAAGTAGCCTATCCAGCAGATACTAGGCCACCGTCTGTCAAAACAGCCACGTTTTTAAGAGTTAAATCTCTTGATGATGGGGAATTAGTCCATAATGGGGAGATTAATACGCCAACCGAGAGCAGAGTGGAGCGAGTAAATAGGTTGAATGCCGTGAGAGTTAGCCGCGGTCTCCCGTAGAAGTGACTTATAGTGTGTAATGATATTCGGGCTCTTCCATTAGTTTGGAGCTTTGCCAGTGTTTAAGCAGGGGACTGAAGATCACGGGCACTGAAAGAAATATTTGAGCGCCATTGTTAGTAGAAGAAATGGGGAGAGAACTCGAAGACTGGGGTCCCCACGGTGGCCGAGCAATTAGAGGTCTATGAGCCTCCTAAAGAAAGGGTAAGTCAGACGGCCTGTGCCAGGGAGGATCAAAGACAAACCCGATATACTAATCCAGGCTCCAAGTGATGATGAGCAACAGATGCAGATGCGTTGGCCAAGCTGGCACCTTCCGAGGTGGGGCAAATATCTGTATCATGTTGGCATTGTAACTGCTTCGAGATATAGAGGAGCCGGGCTGGCGTCTAGGACTGACGGGGTGTCACGGTTAAATGCCTGACATTTGAAGTTGTACAAGATCATACTATTTGAGTGATTAACCCTGGGTACCGATTGCAAAGGTCTGGATAACAAAAATTCTCCTCCAGCTTCTTAAAATGGAGAGCAGTATGTGTGGCCAATTAACAAACGATCTTGGCCACTAAGGCGTACGCTAAGTCAAATAAAGTATAAAATGTAAGGCGGATGTCGCTCACTTGGAGCGGGAGAGGACGCGACCGCCATTGTAGCCACAAGGGGAGCCAAGATGCTGAATTGTCCATCCTAATAGACCTTTTTCTTTAAGTCACATGGTAGGTAAATTATTTGCCGGGCATATAAGATAAAGGTGTCAGTGGGGTGCGACGCCTGTTAGTTCAAATAGCTTGATGAATATGATGGCAGTCGTGGGGTAGGCGCACTTCGGGGCGACGTTTTTTCAGTTACGTTGAAGGGAGATATTAATGTCTTTTAGTTGAAGCTGGAGCGCATACAGCTTAAATGTGCACACGGTGGCTTGTCTGGTTAGTCGTTGTGGCAGCGTGGTTCATCGTAAGGGGACTGGACGTATCTTCAAGGAGGTATACATGTCCGACGAAGAAGGCTGTACTACTTTTAACAGGTCAGTAAAAATTGTTTTGTTAGCCTCAAGTGATGGTAAGGTTACCCTTCTGATGTGCCGCCAGGATTAAAAGTTTAGTTGCTGCCGAAATTTGGATTGTGGTTGTAATGTTGTGAGGTCGGTGAAAAAGGAGCCTGGTGGGCTAGAGCATAAGCAAATAATATGAACTATGCAGTGGTATGTTCGACGTGGGTCGGACTTAGCAATCCACTACTTTGAAGAAGAGTCATATCCTTGTGGGACAGTCACTGCGGGTGCGGTTCTGTAGACTGTTGAAGGCATGGTGGTTAAACCAAATATTTGTACGGCTATCAATACATAAGGATGCAGGTTTTTAGGCCGGAAGAAACTTGTCCGGATAAATGCTTCAAACCATTAAAACCCGACAAATTTGTCAAATAACAGTCTAACGGGCGAAAATTGGGGAGATAAAAACAGAAGAACCCGGATACAGCCGCATGGAAACGTTCGTTGAAAACAACAGACCACTAATATTAGGAAAGTTAAGTTACTGCAACTTTCAGTTATAAGCATCGATTTTTATTACGTAGTTCTGCACTAAAATCACACTAAAAAGAGACTCTAACATCTGCTCTCCTACCTCAAACTCCATCTTTATCGCAATCTCTTCCTCTAGTACATAATTTTCCAACTTAATTTTGACAGTACTTGTACTCATAGGCCTGCTGGACTATGCACCACCAGCACTGGTTAGCCCAGAGGGAGTGTGGAGATAACGAAAAAGGCTGAGAAAAAACGCTATGGTCAACAAGGTTATCAGAAATTTCATTCACCGAGTGATCAAGTTCTGGTTTCGACAGAGTTAGAAGTCACTTGCCACTTCGTGTTCTGGTCATGCTGGTTCCAAAAGTCCCAAAACACTACTTCGCTTGAACGTCCACGACCTACGGAATACCACGGATTTGAGCACCACCGATTATTTCCAGGAATCGGTTGGGCCTCGTTAAGTTACGCGCGACACCCTTAAGGTCAAGTCCTTTAAATGGAGGCTTATCTAAAAATATGGTACGATATTATGGATAATAAAATGATATATTGCACATACCCCAAATCGTTGGAATACGCGGGCTTCTATACGCCGCTTTAGAAACTGCTAGTTCCAAACTGGATCCCAAATTTCATACAGACCCAAGGCAAGGTGGCTACAAGTTAGGAAAACCCACGTGTTGATGTAAACAGGACATGCGATGGAAAGTTCAAAGAGCGGTTTACGTTCGGGTCGGAACAAGAATGGCTATATAGGCGCAAAACAGAAGCAATAAAACGGAAAATCATGTTGTATAGAATAAGGATAGAAGATTCAACAAACACACAGTGATCACTACGTCCCAATGGAGCCCAAATTAACACTTGATCAACGAAATGACTCCCGTCGGTGATAAACTTATCCAGCAGGAATGGTGGTTGGCCTGCGCGGTATCTGGCGGGTGAGGCGGCATACTGCGCGCAGGTTCTTTGCTGAGCGATTTTAGTCAGCGTCAGTGCAAAATGTCCACTAGACGGGGTGCGCTGAAACTTCATCCGGTCGGCCTGTGAAGCATTAAAATCACCTATCAGCGCAAGATGTACGAAGCGGCTGCTGGAGGAGGGCATGTATGGGGAACAGGTCGTCGTCCGGCGGACTTGATGGGCAATGGTATACGACGCCCAGGAGAGAAATGGTCCCACGCAACGCAGCTTAAACGCACACTGCAACGCGGAAAGGTGTTGGGGTGGTGTCAGAGAGGACAGTCGGGGTGGGCAAGACCGTATCCAGTCGTGAAGAGACCCCATTTGTCCTCCTACGTTTCCAGTTAACTAGAAAAATGGAGTAACGGACTATCAAAACCTCCGAGTCAGAGACGACTGGCGTGGTCCAGGTTTGTTTGAACGCGATTTTGGACAGTCGTTCAAGGAAAGCTTACGGTTGACTTTCTCGGAGGTCATCGAAGAGACTGAGGCAGTTTTTGGACAAACACTTCAACAATGCCTCTGCTGCGTCCGAAGGTGAACAGGAGAGGGGCGTCTTTCCATCAGAGAGATTGACAGGCTTATTAGTTCTACGGAGGACTTGATTCCAAGGCTTCGAAGGGACCCCTGCGGCGTCCTCGTCTGACTCGTTCCGTGATGCTTCCATTGCCCGTATTTCGTACGCAGTGTGTCATCCCTCCTCGGAGTCCGGTTAGCACAGACCATCAGATTTTGGTGACACAATACCCCCTTGTTCTCAAACATTCTTTACGACTGCTGTCTGTGGTTCGCGAAAAGCCATAGTATGCACGCCTGGGTTCGCTTTGCTCAGAAGATTTGCGTTAAACATGCTTTCGTTTGGTCCCTTGTGCTTCCGATGGCCATTTGGACGCCAAGGTTTCTCCGTGAGGCCCTGTTGGGTAGCATGTACTTTGGGCGAGACCACCAAGATGTGTCTCTTGGTGGCCCTCTCAAGAGGCTCGTTTTCGCTGAGGAGCCCACCTAGAATTCAGCAAGCAGCCTTCCAGTTGGGCGGAGTTTATATGGCTTATTTGACTTGGGTGCCTTTTCTTTGTTTGTATGTACTGCCAGGTCGTCCGCGTGACCAGCTTGATGTACGCTCTCGGGTTTGTGGATCTTGCCCTCGAAGTCATGAATGACGACTGGATCCACAATCAAACTGCTCACTTTGGATCAAATGGAGCTGGAGTCTGCTAGTTTCGCATTTTTGGAAGAACCTCCCACGATTGTTTTTACTACAGCTGCCCAATGATGTGGAAGCACCAATAATAGCCTCATCCGGGATTACTGACCAATGGCCGGTCCGTCGGTGGAGATCGCTAGTTGTTTCTGCCAACTTGACCCATTCCAGCTTAGAGCTTGTGACTTGGATATGCGCCTAAGTGGACACAAGAGCCCGCACCGGGTTAGTCATAAGTGTGGGACGCTCAGGCAGAAGCTCGTTTCGTGCTTCCACTCTAGGACCGCCGCGATCCAATTTTCGCGCCTCTAGATAGCGATGCTCGGATAAACGCTGGACGGTTGAGAAGGCTTTTTGAATAATGATAGCCCGCTCTAAAGTCCTCTTCATGGCAGTTGGCGAGGAAAGATTGACTAGAAGTCCAAAAGTTCCCCCGTCCATTTTTCAGCGTAACCATTGTGCTTGAGGCCGTTTGTTATTAATCTTTGTAAAAGGCGATTTGGGAGGTTTTTTGGAGTGTTCGTTTTGAAAAACGCCCCCCAGATGATCAGCCTACGCTCCCTGGTGCGCCTCTCCGCTAGAGACACCGTGGCGGTTTTGATCGACGTGTCATGGAACCGAAGCAACAACTTTGCAACCTGCGGACCTGGAATGGAGAGCGCTAGGAACTCTTTCACGGCAGAAATTCCGTTATTGACTTTCGTCCAGGCCACTACGTTATATGTGTTTGCATCCTATCAAACCTTCGAGAGTAATTACAGATTTTTTACCAAAGCCCCGATTAAAACTAAACATTAGCACTAGTCTTTATGACTTGGACGCCAGGACTTGGTTTCGTTATTGGCATGTTGCAAGTTGTGGAACGCACGGCCTCTCTAAGGTAGAGCTGGTGCAGACGCGGGGATCAAGAAGTGTGGATAGCCGGTTCATCTGGTCATTCGACAAACCCGAACACTTAAATCCTACCAGGCCTGGCAGGCGCGTCCCACGTCTTACCTTCGATGGGCACCCACGCCGCCCACATCTGTTGGGCCCACCAATAGTTTTAGGGGGAGAGGAACCTGTCATGGTCTGGCTCATGATTGTGTATAAGTGGGTGCACCCCAAAAATGGAGTATTTTCTGGCGGTTTTGCATATTAGGATGAAAAATTCAACCAAATACCACGTTTTATGTCATTAAATGGATTAAACAGCGGAAGGATTTGTTAAAAATTTGCACGAGGATTTCGGACTTACCACCTAGATGATTTTTTAACCTGGACAAATTGGTCTGAAGCGGTTTCAAAGTTTGGATTAACGTACATCTGCATAGCGGTGCGAAGAGATACTTATTGATTCCTCAGAACAGTGGGATTGGCGGAGCCAGAGGATCTTCTCTCGCCTTCTCTACATATTTGCCTCTTCATTTCAAACATGTATACAGGCTCAGACTCCATCACCTAGGATTTCTTGACTTGCGCTCTGTGCTCCGACCTCGCACGCAAAACGATGGTAAAATGTAAATATTCTCCTCAAATAGATTGCATGGATAGCATGACCGAAAATGAAGCAAACGAGAGGACAGGAAGGAAAAATAGAAGAAATCAAGAAAAACAAAATGAAATTAGAATGGTTGCGAAAACTAGAGGAAAAAGGTTCGATTCAAGCTGACTGTTGGTGCTGACTGTCCACCTTGTGCGTTGAATGTCGGTTGCGATCCAGAGGAAACTTCGTTTCTTGAACAATCTTCTGACCAGGATTAGCAACTGATGTGATATCTCACGCATGTGGATTCTGATGCTAACCAATCAGACGCTCATGTTTCCCCGGCTTTCGATTGGGTCTTTTGCCGGCATAAAAACAATCGACCGTTGAGTGATTGCGCTCTATATAATGAACAGAGAGCGGGGGCCCGAATAAGGATGTCTACCGACTTGATCGGCACAGGAGATATTGGCCTTGATCACCAGGTGTATTCGTTTCCTCGGGCCGCATTTCACCTCGTCCGGTTTCAGGATCCAGCGAAGGAATATTTCTCTCAGATGACACCATGCTTGTCAAATGCTGCACGTATGTCCAGCCTTTATGTTTCGTTCAGTCGCCTTAAGGAGACTGGCTGCTTGAGGAATTCCGTTACGCAGAAGATGGAACTTCACTTAGCGTGTGCAAAAAAAGGTCATTCTTGAAGCACGAACTTCAGTTGCTGTGTGCATGCCACATACAGAACAAATCTTGGGGAGATCCAAAGCGTACAGAATACAAGTATCATGGTAGGTTACTGGCTGATTTCTGCCGAAGCCTGCAGTATTTCTCGGTGGTGCATGCAATCCAACTACCTGGCGTGTAGACACAGCTATTCCGATTCTCGAGGAACATGATATTACTTATTGTAATCCGGTAAGCGTGATGTATTCGGGCACTCTCTGTTCATTATTATTTCGAAATGATCGTGGAATTCCTCTGTGCTAATTTTTGTCGCGTGACAGCCACGCACACCTGTTCGCTAAACGAGCTGGCATCGACGTTGCATTTTCATCAGCACTGATGTAAGCAAGCTGTTGGCAACAGTAAGGCCGCACAAGGGGTCAACCAGGATCAAATTTTAAGCCATTTTTACTACTTAGTGTGCAAAACTGTTTGGACATCTTTTATGTTACGATTGTCGCGGCTATCATCGTTGTTCTGTGGCCAACTGTGTCACCCTCATATGGTTTGGAAGATGAACCTGGTTTCAATCTTCTGGACACACTGCTCGCCTTGCTATTAAAAGATGACGTGTCTCGGTAGCCGTGGCACAATAAGCGTCTGATAGGATGTCACATCCAATCGATTGAATAATCAGAATTTGATCTGTAGGATTTGGTGGAGGCATTGAAAAACAGGTGAAAATGGACAACCTTTTCTGATAGCACCGTCTTGGGCCTTTGTGTAACAGAGTTGATGGGATTCTTTAGCTTATATAGAAAGCCATCGGTCTTTAAGAATGACCGAGAGCTGAGTCCAATGCTACTCTGGAGCCGATAGAACGATAGTTGGTTGCTGTAAATTCTGTCAGTAATCGGAAGACGGCGTAGCGCATCCTGCCTGTGATCGTAAGTTTGTTTAATTTGGTAGAAAATGCAGCTCGGTTGTCTTAGGTGGGGCAATAGCAGTATAACAAATATTTTAACTGCTCTTAACATGTTCGCTCAGTGAGGGATACCCGTTAGCATAATAATAATAATAGTAATAATAATAATAAGCATTATAATAAGTTTTTGTGTCCTCAGACGCGCGAGCGTGTGAGAGTGTACGACGAGACATCCGGAAGTTTTCGCACTAAAGGTTGCTTCCAAGAAGGGTTCCTACTGCGTTCATTCCTATTTATTTTCGTAACCAACGGGATGATGAGACGAACGCTAGTCCTTCGAAGACCTGGCATCTAGATAATTGCCGACAAAAAGTTATCTGACCCGGAATATGCAGACGTAACCGTTCTGATCTTCGAACTGGAAAGCAAGGCACGAGCGTTTTCGGCTGGATTGATCAAACTTGCCCCATGCATTGGCGTGTGCTCTGTACCCGCAGTGTAAGGCCATGCTCCTAGACACGCTGCCACTCGACACCACTTACAATCCAAGAAGGGACACTCAAAGCTTTTTGAGCGTTTTGCATATCTTGGAAGTCCTATAAGCCCCGATCATACTGTAACGGGTGAGGTAAATCCACGAATCTCTGGGGTCTCGTGTCCCGCTTATTAACTTTAGACAGGGCAACAAAGCGATGTATCCCTGAATCTCATGGGCTCCAGTACGGGCTGTTTTGTTGTATGCTTGTGAAACATGGTCTCTGCGAGCAGTGGAACCGGGAGCTCTTCAGGTTTTCGCTAACCGTTATAGTACCGTAGCCGGTGCAGGCTGGTGCCAACCAATTTGCAACGAGTGTTCGGTTTTGCAACTGCGACTTGGATCTAGTAGAGCTGTGGTGGTCTGGTCATGTATTGTGCATGCCACATCATCGTTTGCAGCAACGAAGCACCATTGTTTGAACGCTGATGCTATGCGAAGATGTTGGCGAAAATATTGGTGTTTTCCATATCCAATTAAGTGTAGTGCAAGCAGATATGTAGTTTCTTCCTTGGTCTGGTTGAAGGTTATGAAGACGACGAAAAGTATGTACTGCCGGCGTGACCTGCCTTCCAGGATGGAATCCGCGTGATTCCCAGCTGGAGAAACTATAAAATATTACTGTTCTTGTCATTTTCTGTCCAGGTTGTCTGAATGAGTTGTTGGATGTATGAGCACCTCGAAATGAGTGTAGTTGGCCATCACTAGATTCCCTCCCCATCCACTTAATCTTTTCGCAATAGGGCTTTCAAGTAAATCAAATGATGCACTGCGGTCAATCCATCCAACAGTCCATAAACCATTGTTCCGTTTCTAAACTATCGCCCAGCAAAGTAAGCCAAAATAATGCCCTACTAAACTCACAAGATCACTCACAAGTTCCATGTCGCAGCCTTCAATGTCACTACTCTGTGTCACATTGGATGACAGACGTCTCTTGCCGAAATTTCGCTTTCCTTTTCTGCCGATGTGCCTTGTCTCCGAAACACCTCAAGCCGCTTACAGCCAGCTCACATGTTTCATGCTTCATTCTTCAGATATCTGATGGTCTTGACACAATGGTCCGTGGCATCTATGGTGTGAGAGTTGCACTCAACCCCAGGGCTGAGGGCGCTTTACTGGACTGGATCCCAGTAAACGGTCTTTACGCTGTACGATTGTCTTACTCAATTAAGGTCAATGCAGGCGAATACAGTAAACGGTGTTTATTGTTTCAGCTGTCCAGTTTCCTTCCCTCAGAGTAATGTACAAAACGAACGAAATGCTTGTGCCGTCGTCTCCAATGCTTGGGTGTACCTACCACACTCTTATTTTCCGCTGACCGAAACTATAACAGCTGGAACCAATGCACCCTTGGTACACTGTCTATAACTGACACTGTGAACTGGACTGAACTCTACCCAATACATTAATAACACCTCGATGTCCCATGTTGAGCAGGACGTCTTGTAGGGAGACTTGGTTGCTACCGGAAAACAAGCTTGATGGGTTTCCACATAGATCTTCTACCCTTTTAGAGCGTAGTGTTCATCAATTTACCCTGGTCAGGGACTTCACATTCAATTTTTAACGGTATATTGACTTGACTATGGTAGGTAGTTGATGGTCAGATATGCCATTGAGTGTTGAGCTGAAGGGCTCACTCATCAGTTGACTGTGGGCACTGTTAAGATAAGTCTGTCGACTCTGCTGTTGGCCCGACGATTTAGCCGTCACCAGCATTTCCGACTGTCTTTTTCCTGATCGATATGTGAATTTTTGACGCAGCTTGAGAAGATTGGAGGCGTTGGGCAACCAGCAAAGACTATACCAGGTTCTTGGATTTTGGATAAGCTCAGGGAGGCCATGGTAATTTACCAGTCCCTTTACTCTGCTCTCGCCCGAGAGTTAAAAACCCTTTTCGGAGTCCCGAGTAGAGTTCGAATCTTGCACATTCGATGAGATGAGATAGGTCGGCGAGAGTGGTAAAAATGAATGTGTGGAGGGAAGCGTCGTCTGTCCAGTTGTAATCGGAGGCGATCAAAAGCGCGCTGTTTGGGTATCAGAAATAAAAGCGACAGGTATAGCTGAATCCTGCGGAATTCAGACTTTGATATTGTCGGTCTGCTTAACATCGCCGTTTAGACGACGTGTAAAAATCGATTTCTTGCGAAGTTTTCTACCTATTGGGGGTCAGATGGCTTAAGTGGTTAGAACGCGAATTTACTGACCGGAAGGCTCGTGGTTCGAACCCGACCTCTGCATCTCGACTTGCCCTATCTAGGCTTGGACGACCTGGAAGTATCTCAGTCATCATGCTTCCTTTGGGTGGCATGTCAGCTAGGCACCGGAAGAGCGTTACAGCTGAATAATTTTATTATTATTATTTTTACTGCCTATCCGACCAAAAGTGAGTGCAGGTCTCATATGGGTAGCTTGGGGGAAAGCTCCACCTGCTAGACTTCGAAACCTGCGGGTAAAGCAATCCGGAGGACACGACGGGAGCGATGGGAATGGCTGGAAGGAGGAAGCTACGATAGGAGCTACCCAAAGAGCGAAACTTCGGAACGAAAGGGTTGGGATGTGAACCGCACCAGGAAAGAGAAAACATCAAGAGAAAGCAGAGAATGGTGATTAGGGTGAACAAGAGATTTGTGAGAGGCGCGGTTGTACTGGAGAGGGAAGAAACGGTAAAAATTTCAGCTCTTTCCTGCGACAGGGACTTGATATCTCTACATATTAGGGGTGGGAAGGAAGGTGGGTTAACAGGGATTTACGGTCGACGAATTGTGTTGAGCTCCAGAAGGATTGACTTCTAGCGCATGTGCCAGGGCGCAGCTTGCGACTGACGGTCATATACCTGGTCTTATTGATGACAGCAAGGCGGGAGTTATGGGTGGTCATTATCATTTGATTACCTCCCCTCAGTATGGGGGTGCTTTTCTTGGGGGGACATTGCATTGCCGGAAGATAACTTTCACAGTTGAATTGAAGTCCCGCCTGTTTTGTGGATTTTCCGTATCCTTAGGGCACGTATCGTGCCAGTAAAACACTGGATGTGATGAGCAACGCTGGTGACTTGCTGTTAAGCCCTGTCGCGAACTGAGTGTACTCCCATTCTTCGGTGTCTCTTAGGACGGCACTAACAGTTTCCTTCTCAAGTGGTAAGCAATACGAAGTCCACCTTTTTATTTGGACTTCCATGGCAAATAATAACGAAGACCTGATCAGCAATGTTTTTCTTGGTATTTGGCGGACGGAGCTAAGTATCCAAGTGTAGTAAACAACTAGCGAAAGGTGTCCGAGCTTCAGTCCGACAGTTACCATGCATGTAGTGCTAAACGATTCATGCTCACAGATCAAAATCTCTGGATCATGTGACCTAGTCTGCCTTCGGTTCCTAAACTGTGGTTTATCACTGTTTCTCTTCCTCATCTAACTCACACCCCGAACTGGACTCGTATATTCCTGGTTTTGAACGTAGCGAACATAGGTGTAGTATTCATCTGTCGTCGAGTGGTGATGAGATGCACTCCCTTTTCTAATCGTTGAACTTTTACTGCAAAACTTTACAGTTTCGTTGACGTCAGTGTCAGTATTGGGCGTTTTCCGTTTTCCTCCGACGAAGATTCCTCAGGCCGTGAGGCTGAATTCTGTTATCACACCGTTTCCGTTACCCAGCTTATTTCATTTTCATCCCAAGTCCCCTAGCTGCGACAATGACGCCCTGGAATCCCTGCATTTCTGTGTAAACTCATGCTTGCCTGATTACGTCATAAAATATTCGACCCCTTCGGTCTCTCAGATCACTGTTCTACCAACATATCCCATTCATTTCCCCTCTAGAACCTGGCCCACCTCGTGTGGTTGTACTCTTCCGCTGACTGGTATACTCCGATTTCTAGCGATAGTCCTGGGAGGGTCCTTCAGTGTGTGCTGGAAAACGGGCAGGTGTTTTTCTGACGGATCCACTTATATCACACTTTTTCCAAATCAGGAGAGGAATCTCTTCCGTCCGAACGGTTTAGTCGTGCGTACTTGTTGGTGACACATTCTATACAGACGTTGGCGGCTGCATCCCTGTCTTCCGGTACGCTCTAACCACATTTCTGCAAGTAGAACTTGGTCATCTGTGTCCGACAAATTTGTAGACAAGTTCACTGCAAAAAAGTTGTCGATCTTTTCAGCCCTAACCTGGAGTTGATCATTTTGGGGTTTGGCTAGGGCAGCCAGGCGCAACTTTTCTTGTTCTTCATTCTCTCCTACACATGATGTACCTGCCACTAGAAGAAACAATGCGCAACTTTTCTCACCTAAGTTTTGTCTTCCCCAGCTGTGTTGCAGCCTACCCAGCCTCCATGCCCCATTCCCATTACCAAATTATCACTGGAAGTATTGGTCGCTTTTTGTTAGGAATCCACGTTTTCAAACTTTAATTTTGTTCCTTAATTTTGTCCGTGAGCTCGCTATAATTGGTTCGAAGCTTCGTCTTCAATCCCTATCTAATGACATTTTCCATTCATCTTCAAACATTTCATACTCCTTTCTATCCTAAAAAAGATGTTCATGCTCCGACCGCAACCACTGCTGACCCACCTCCGTCGAAACCCACTTTAACCAAAGAACGCGTTTTTGAAGGCAACATCTCTTTGGATATGCATTCCTATGGATCCAGAAGCCCTATTGGCATACGTATCACACGTTGAGTCTTCCTATCTGCACTCTAATAGAACGAATATGGTTGTACCTGATATGTCGAACGCTTTTTGCTCGGATTTGTACTGTCAACTTTACTAGACCTCTAATTGTTGCGTGGTGACTCCCAACGCCAAGGTTTATATGTGTCTACAATCCTGAAGCATTGGCGCTGAAACGCCTCGAGGATCTCTGCCCTCTCACGCCTTATTTATTGTCTCTGTGAGTTATTTGTTCTCGATAGTTACAGCTATCTATGCATTTGCGAAGTGTCCCATTCTGCATAATTCTTTGTCTTACTTTATTACATACTCTGTCTTACTACGTTGGATACTTACCTTGCCAACATCGCGAATGGAATTTGTCCAGCACAGCAACGTCCAGCCTTTCCAGCTCTGTCCATGCGCTCATTTTCCAGCGCTATTCAGCTCCTGACGTTGACCTTTTAATGCAATCTACTATCATTGTCCACTCTTCTTTCACTCCTGTCTTGACTCCCCAACGAGCTATACTGGTCCGTACACATCAACGTTTTAGCAGCTCGAACTTATCTTTCGGACTGGGCCGGAATTATTCCGCTTTATGGATTCCCCAGTGTGCTTATATCGCATTTTATGTAGAGTTCCCTGTTATTTTCCACTTTTGACACCGTTCAGCTTCAAAATATACGCCTCATCGATACCTCTTCCATGATCGCTAACGCCCTTACTTCCGCCTATCACTATGAACTGCCGCTCTTACCCCGAGAGATATTCAACGCAATTTAGATGCTCTACCCACCAATCATCTTTGCTCATCCCTATCGAGGTTTTACCACCGGTTGTAGAACTTAACCCTTTTTTTCGTGAGAATATCCCCTCTTTGGAATACTGCACGTTTGCTTTTACTCAGTTCATATAGCCGTCAGTTCCCTAAGGGCCTAGTCAAATATCATCTTGATTCGCTTTTAGGTTTGTCTTTCCATTGGTGTCCGCGGTATTTCTTTTGCATTTTTACAGAGGGCTGTGATCGTGAATTCTCCAGTTTTTTAGTCATTGTGTTTAGTGTAAAATGTTTCCTCCCTAAAAGTCCAGTCTGGATGCCTCCACGCGCCGATTTAATCCAGACGTTACATCTTTTATATAGTGGTCAGCGCGACAGCCACCAAACGACGCTACACTGAGGTGAACTACTTACCAACCAGATCAATATAGGTATTCCCGAAAAATGTCTATGAAAGACTGGTCAGCATTGTGACCAGCACTTTTTGAATTTTTAGCGTTGCACAATAAATAAATCATGGAAACCCAGAATAACGAGTTTTCAGTTTTTTGGTGTATAACATATCGAAATCCTTCTGACTATTCCATTCACTCCCCCCTTCTTGCATTTGTGCTCGAGTAGCAAGTCAAGGAATGGTCTGAGGAGATGGTGAAAATTGAAGCGGAGGCGAAATCTACTTCGGTCGTTTTCCTGTATGTATTCGAGACTTGGCGGACTCGCGCCATTTCGAGCTTCGTAGAGGCAGCTTCACTGGTCGGTCGAAACGCCAGAGTGGTATTTGTCATATCCAATACTTCGGGTTCAGATCCACCTCTTATCTGCAATGAACGAATATCTGATATGTGAGTGCCCTTTCGCGCAAACGGAGTTTCCTCGTTTATTCCTCAATCATGAATCGCTTCCAACCAGCATATTACTTGAGGCTTCTCTGTGCTTTAATGTGGTCAGAAAAAACATCTCCCGTAGGTCTGCTTCAGAGTTCTTTCAAAAAGATCTACCTGTACCGACGAGGGCGTACTGGTTTTGCCTGGCGATTTCTCTCTAAAATGAAGGGTGAAAGAAGATATTCGCCGCTTTTTCTGGGTGAACCGGTCATGCTCTTTGTAGAGCATATGAACAGAGCTTTCATACAAGCTCTACACGGACATTAGCAGTTCAACAACGATGGCAGCATAGCACGGTAGTCTTCTGAAGTATCTGCTCGTTAGCGCCCCCATAACATGCGTCATTAATTCGCCCACAAGTATGATCTATTTACACTTCGGTTTTCTAGGGAGTACGCCGAGTTGAAAGAAGCACTCTACTATTTACAACATCTTGCACGGATTCGCGGATTGTCCGTGTTTTATGACCTTGAAGAGGGTCTGAACTATGTAATAGAGATCATAAAGGAGGTAAGTGACTTTTGTACACAGGACTATCTTTAGGCTCTTTTTAATGCACTATTAATTCTTTAATCTGTGTATATAACTCAAACGTTTGATCCTCGCACTACGAATGTTTCCTCGAGCTACTGAACCGATTTTTACTGAAGCGCCTTAAGAAAAGCCATGTTCACGTTGACCGGGGAAGATGTAACTGCCAGTTTTGAAGGCTTTCTTTCTCGAATTCGATAGCCTGAATCAGTTGTTTTGATATACCCCTTGGTCGTGGATAATTGTTCTTCCAACCTTTGTGGTACCGTTGAATTGGGCATCCCGTGAGCGACAGCTTCTCAGGGCTCCTGTAATGTTGACTGATCCAGTGACTGCTTGATTTTAAGCCTAGTTGACAATAACTTTCTTCCACTTCGAGGAGGTTTCTTCAGGGACAACCGCACTTTCGATCACACCAATGCACGGTCCATGTTGCAGTAGGCACAGTGCATTACATTGCTGCAGTAGCTTCCCCGAGGTTTCTCTGTCGGTGACACTATCCAAATGGTGTCCATGTCCACTTAGATGAACCCAGATCACTGTGGTTGCTTTCACAACATTACACCATATATTACTGATGGTCGCACACATCTTGAATAGGCGCTGGCTGTTTTCGTCCATGTTTCCAATTCCAAACGGCTCGATTATATACTTCTACGTTTATTTATCATGACCGATTCGAACGTTGAGCTCACCCACGAGGGAGTGGCGATGAGCTGACCGAATGGATCTAATGACAGGTGACAGTTGCTCGTAGAATTCTTCCCCGTACATTCTGAGTGAGATGCCGTTGGATCGCACACTGACAAAAATGGCGGAAATTTTTCTTGACAGTCAAAGACCTATAGTCATTCTCTTTGCTTTGATGCAGTTCAGTTCAGTTCATCTATCATTCTTCCGTTCATATGAGCGGGCACTACAAGCCCGACTCCATGTTTCCGTCAACCATCCCTGGAATTTCCACACCGGTGGGAAGTGTATACAACTTCCTTTAATATTCTTTATCAGCCGACCGAGTTTAGCTGGAAGCATCGAAAGCGTTTCTGCACCTTGGCTACAAGGGCTCTACGCCCTTCGGGCATGTCGCTTCTCTTTTTGTCCTGATGGGTTCTGATGGGATTATTCTGATGACTCAGGAAACGTGGCACACTTATCTAACTACTGTAGATGCTGCGCAAAGAAGGTGCGTTTTGAGCCACACTGAACTCTTGGCTTCCAAAGTTATTCACATACCACGCTGACAGTCAGGGTCAACTGTTGAGTTCGCGGCTTTTACGCCGACTTATTCCAATTGTCCTTATCCAGTTGAGAGTAACGTCGCTGGAGAAGCCGGTCGCCTGTCTTCATATCTGTATCAGCGACCAGTACGACTTTATTCTGTAGACCGTCTAGCACCATAATTTATCGTAGTTCGGGGACCTGCTGTTCTCTATCTGGTTGCTCTCCGTTAGCTTTCTTGACACAGTTAAATCTTGATGAGTAAAGTTTCAGCAGTGTAGCCCCAGAATAAGTGTGGCACTGAAGCTCGATGACCACAACAAGGTTTCAGGTTTTGGTCCGCAAGCGCATACCAGTGCTGCTGAGCATGCATTCTCGGAGGCATGTACTCATGAGCGATGTCTTCAAAGGTTATCTTAAGATGACTTATATAAGCATTCGAGTAACGCCTTTCGCTGGTGGTAACAGCCCCAGAACCTGATTAAATTAGAACACTCCGTTTTAAACAATGTGCGGTAGAATATGAACAGTCCGTGAACAGTATTAAATAACCGGGAAATCTAGAATCAGCTTACAGTTTCATAAATTTGACTTGGAATTGTTTCGGGGGAAAAATCCTCCCTATGAGATACCACACCCTCCGGCTATCAGTAAATGTTTTCTTAACTAGCTAATGCTACCCGGAGTCAGAGGAGCTGCTTACACTATGGCATTTCATGCATTTAAGTTGAAGTGTAGCGATCATTGGTTGATAGTTGGAACGAAAATAGGGGCAATATCTGTGATGTTTACCACGCTTCAGTAAACTTAGATGGAGTCAGATAATATATCCTGCTCACCAGATGACGGCTTTTATGTGTTCTTTTAGCAGGTGTACATCGGTAACGGTAAAACTTGCGGACAGTAGTGTCGTCAGCATACTTGACCAACCGCCAGGTTTCAGGGAATCTATAGATGTGAAAAGAAAGGCCTACTTCACTCTTCAGTGCTGAATTTACGTTACTTTTCTGAGTCGTGATAGTCAGATCTATATTACGCTTTTCCACCCGTCGTCTTCTTTTCTATGCCAGCTTAAGTTGGCCGGGGGTTTGTAATGTGTGTGGTGATGTAGCAGCACTAAATAAGAGAAGTCCTGACCTAAATCTCCCACCTTGATGTGGTGGTCGGGCTCGAGTGCTGCAATAATCCCGCGGGCTACACTGGCTGGAACTTCGTTTCACAAGGTGCAGCCATGCCAGGAAGGCCAAAGGGGAACAGCCAGACCAAGAGCAGCGAGACCCCGTACTACGAGTAATCGTGCTAGGAGGCGGTCTGGAGGTAAAGTCTTACTGTCCTCTCCGATAGGAGTGTGAAGGCAGCAAGGCGTTTCCCCCAGGCGATCAGCATGTTCATATTTATGGAAGCAGCGATGCTGCGTCCCCCTGTGGAAGTAGGGGTTAGAAAAGGTCGGCCCTAAAAACCGCACACTCCGATCGCCCAACGGTTGACCATGACCACCGGCGCATTATTCAATACAGTCAAAATACTTTTAAAAGCAGAGTCCGATGCTGCTCAGAAGGCACCTGCTATGCGCAGCCGCATTAGAATTGACACCATAATGCCTTTCACCATGCGTCCTGGGGCCAAGCTGGCGCCCTGCAGCCAGGCGAGTCAGACTACTGAGTCATTGGCTCTGGGAAGGGTGCCCCAAGCAAACCCTAACAACCGCTGCCTTGTGAGTCAGGTGCTAGGGGCAGGGTTCCCTAACAAAGCCCTACGTCCTCCCACCACCTTGTGGATCAGATTTTTGAGTCAAAGGAACAAGGTGGGGTACATCAACGAAACTTCCTTCTTCGGCTTCGGCGACCGGGAAGTATCATTTGCACTCACTTTCTCCACTGTTGTCCCTCCCCAACCCTTTCCTACAACACAAGCAAGCGTTGCTGAGTCATTTGATTATCATTTATCTGGCCGATGTGCCTAATGCAATGGCTGCCCACCCTGCAATAAACAAAAGGTCAGTTTGCAAAATCCACAAGATCCTCTCTAAATAGGAGCTTTCAACATCCGTATTCTATGTCAAACTGGGGAATAGGTAGTGCTCGCCGAGACCTTATATTCCCTTAACATTGATGTATGCTGTGTCTCTGAAGCACGCATACAAGGCTCGACGGCATTCGTAAATCTCAAAACGCTAAGAATGAGCTCAGCTCTTTCACATTTCACTCTCCGTGTGCCCGGTGACAAGCTATGACTCGTGGACTATATGACGTGGGAGTTGCACTCAGTCCCAAAGCTGAACGTGCTTTGTTGGATTGGATTCCAGTGAACAGTCGTCTTGGCGCCGTTCGGTTATCCAGGTTGATCAAGCTCAATGCCTCTCTACATAGAAACCGGTGCCCCAGTAGTGTCTGCATATGCCCTAACGGACTACAGTCTTGACGCTGAAAAGGACACCTTCTATCGCCAGTTATACGGGCTCATTCGTCAAGCAAGGAGCACTAACATTCTGATCCCAGCGGGCGATATGAATGCCCAAGTTGGTTGTCTGAGCTCCTTGGAATCACATTTGGGTGGTCAGTTTGCTTATGGTACAGACAACAGATAACGACTCCTTGAGTTGTGTGCTGATCAACTGTTTCTGACCAGTTCGCATCGCGTAACCTGCGGCCACCAGGTGCAATTCAACTATAGACCCAGTTGGATCACGTGACTGTCAGTCACTGATGGAAGAGCCACAATTCAAGAATGCCGTTCCTTCTTGAGCACAACTTGATTCCGATCACGCTATGGCGCTAGCACTCCTGACAATTGGCTTCTTTTCAGGCTCTCACAAGTCAGTAGGAAACATACCAATCCACCATCTCCGGAGAACTACCATAGCTCAACAGTATCGATCTGAGCTAGCTCAACTACTCCCCGCAGTAAGCCAACACTGTACTGGTATCAAGCACGTGAATGAATCCTGACAAAGTGTGAAAGGAGCTATGCTAGCGGCGCTCAGTGCTGTCTGTCCGACTTCTCCGATATGATCAAATAATCACTAGGCATCATCGAGGTCTCTAGCAATAATTGATGCCGTACCAGCAGGTAATGAGTACCACAGCGCATTCAGATCCTTCAAATGCATAGTAAAGAACCCGAGGAAAGAGTGAGAGCTCTGGTAGATATTGAAAGCCCAGGAGATGGAGAAGGCTTTTGCTACCGGAAACAGCCGTGCCCTATACCAACGTGAGAGGGCGCCAGGACCCTAGGATCTGTATCCAGCCTTCTTCAAAGAGGACAGAGTATCCCTGGTAACTCATCTGAAAAAACTCATTGGTGCAATATGGAGTGAAGAGCAGGTGGCTGCAGAATGGGGCACATCGACAGTTATTTCTGTCTTCAAAAAGGGTACGCGGACGCTGTGTAAAAAAAACCGTGGCATTAGCCTGGTAGCTGTGGCATCGAAGCTGCTCGCTGATCTTATCTCTCGAAGGTTGATTGAACATAGGGAGAGACGGATCTGTGAAAAACAAGCCTGGTCCCGTCCTGCAAGAGATGCATTGATCACATTTCCACCATCCGATAGCTTCTGAAACAGCGGCTGTTTTTAGCAAGCAACAATGGTGGACTTCCTTAGCTCGAAAGCTGCCTTTGATTCTGAGGACCGTCAGGCACTATGGCAGTGTTTATGGAGCAAAGGTGTCCCCCATAAATTCTCGACCCCCCCCTTAAGACGCTGTACGCCAACTCCGGCAGACGTGTGGTGTATGGGGATCTCTTGCCTGAATTAACTACATCAAGTGGTATCAAGCAAGGTTGCCCTCTCTCGTCCTTCGTCTTCGACTTCGGTATTGATAAGATCATGGAAGACTCAGTCCCAGCCTCTAATGCTTGTAGGATCGAAGTGCCCCTGGGGTATTCGCTCACAGATGCTGAGTAAGCAGACGACATAGCTCTTTTTGGATCTGATGGCATTTTACTGCAGACAGTATCAAATCTAAATAATTATGCCTCACGGTTTGGTATGTGCTTCTCACGTGCAAAATGTAGAGTGCTGCTGCAAGACTGGGTGGGCTTAAGCCCCAACCTCATGCTTACGGATGATATGGTTGAGGTAGTAGACACATTTGTCCACCTGGGCATCTGGGTCTGTCCCGGTGGTCTAGCCAAATATGGTATTCATATGCGGATTAGGAAGGCCAGATCAGGTTTTGTGAACCTGCCTCGCTTGTGTCGTAGGAGTGACATCAGCTTATCCGTCAAGGTTTTGAGTTTATAATGCTGCGGTGCGTTCTGTAATATTATATGGGTTATAAACCTGGCAGCTTTGAGCTGAAGACGTCAAAAACTTTCACTGTTTGACCATTGATGTCTTTGGAGCATTTCCCGAATCAGGTGGGAACACTAAATCCTTTATGCTGAAGTACGTCTAATGGCATTTGGAAGAAATAACTTGCCCAAGATAGATGAACTGATCGCACTCCATAGGTTGCCCTGGCTTGGTCACGCGCTCCGTATGCCAGTCGACCGCATCCCTCGAAGAGCCATTTTCGCACAACCACACGAATGTTGGAAAGGAGCCAGGGGCAGTCAAGCAATGGCTTGGCAACGGAGTGTGAAAGCCATTACTAGAAAACTCGGCTGCACTGGTCATTGCGGTCTCCCTGGTTGGAGAACCCGAGGCGAGACACATCAATAGTTGGCGACATTGTCGCACACGCATCCAACCTGTTGCCTTCAATGCGTAGCTGCTTCCCCCGGATCTCCCGAATGAAAACTCCACTGACACTCCTGTGTTTACGCACTAATAAGATCAGCTACCGCCTTGAATGCTTAGCTATCTACCCCTACCTTCCCAAGTCATCGGCGAACGAAGCTGTGGCAGCCATAAGCACTATATGTCATGTACTCGGTTTTTACGACTGGTGATGATGATGATGATTAAATAAGGAAAGCTGCTGGCTTAGTAGCTTACTGCACCTTCGCCAAAAGTCACGATATTCTCGTTGAGTTTGACGGAAAGTCTTGCCGGACGTGACTGTTAATCGATTGCAATGGCAAGTGGTCTGCCACTTCTCAGTCGTGATGTTCAGCTAAAGGTTGTCTGTTTGTTTACGTTTTGCATGAATTTCGACACTTTCATGGGTCGTATATACGTGCATTTAACAAGACATTCACCTCGGCCCTGGCCTTGGACTCCATCCGCTAAGCCTTGCACAGTAAATCGGACTGGGGAATACGGTAAGCAAAAGGTTCGTTTGAGTGTCCCCTTAAAATATTTAATTCTGTGAACGCTTCTTGTTCATTTAAATGTTTGACTGGGGAACAGTTTGCTCTTATGTGTACGGGTTCAGCACCAGTAATAAATACGGACATGTTTCTAACACGTTTGACGGAACCATTGTGATAACGTAATGATCACGCAGAAATGTCGAACCCATTCCTATCGTTCCTGCCTGCCAAACAAATGACCCCATTTCAAGATCTGTCACTTGTGATAATACTTTAAAGCAGTACACCACCGCAAT
This sequence comes from Opisthorchis felineus, assembly GCA_004794785.1. Lineage (NCBI taxonomy): Eukaryota > Metazoa > Platyhelminthes > Trematoda > Opisthorchiida > Opisthorchiidae > Opisthorchis > Opisthorchis felineus. Next base: position 549,202 of record SJOL01006393.1, on the reverse strand, counting down.
TGTGTCAACACTGTACTAACCAAACTACTTAGCCGAGGTGAAGCGTTCACAATACTATCTCACGCAGCTTTGGTTTCGCAAAGTACGTAGAACACAGATGTGTGGCATGTCAAGTTTCCGCAACAGGTAGGTATCTTGTTTATTCAGGCAGAACATGTAACTGATATTCAACGGATGACTTTTATTCCATATCCCTTGTCACATAATTTTCAAACGACAGTTTTCCCCTAATGGTTACCTTAGCGTTTAAAACAGCTTTTTCGACGAACAAGTCAGTGCGGGCTCCTCCGGTATTTTCTGTCTCTTAATTCACTTCAGCATCGCATCAGGGAAGACCGGAAAGCACGTTACTCCGGTGTTATGTCCGACGAGGAGCTTTCTGTTTTAAGCAGGATCGAGTAAGTCTATATTTGTCTCCTTTGTTATACAGTCTCGTTAGATCGTCTGTTTTGAGTAAACAGCCCGGGACTCGTATGGGTACGTCTGTTCCGGGGATAGCAATCCTTGCCACCGTTTTAATGATGACATATATAGTATCTCTTATTGTACTACTGGGTCAATAGTGTGCTTCGCATGTTACCATTACCATTTTCGGTTCATTCTTTGTCATCTCTCACTTCATGGGTACTAAACAACTCACTGATAAACTTATTTAGGGACCCCAGTATCAGATTCCTGAATCGCTACAAATCTTGCAAGAGTGACATCTTCACGCAATGTGATCAACCTCCTGTTACTTAAGATTGTACTGCTGAGGTATTTAATCATCGGTAGTTAGGTCGAAGCTCAGTGCATAAGCTGGACCAAACAAAGCAGATGATCAAAACAAAGAAGGAAGCATCCATCCTCGCTTGCACATTTGTCACACTCTTAGTGGTAGTAGCTTCTCCCCTTACTATTCGTTGTGTCACTTTTTCCTCACTGGACCATGGATAGCTGAAAGCTAGAGTGCCTCATTGAAAATCTAGCCGGTTTGTTCCGTCTTCCATTGTTAGGAGAGTAGATTGAACTTTAGTGCAATGCATATTGTGGCTTCAAGCTTCATTTCGAATGGAGGGACTAACTAGGCCTCTTAATTTTCTTCTGTGTACCGAGCTGGAAGTGGCCGGCTACTGAATGCCGATTCTTATGTGTTGCGTGGCTTGGTTCCTTGTTACTAACACTCATGCAGTGTGAAGTATGCGGCCAGGCATAGGTCATGACGGATGTTACTTATGCGAGCTTGTGCCTCTTCCACTGAGCTCACTCCAGTCTCCGTGAGTTTTCCAAGCGACACTACTTGTGGAACCGACAGCCTTGTAAGTAATGTCGCATCCAGCAAAACAGTTGGATATGGTGACGCAGCTGAATCATGGAGTGATTGAAGAAGACTATAATTACGATTTTGTATGAACTTCGCCTTCATACCGTCTCACTATGTAAGTCAGTGCTCTTCTCCCAAATTTTTCCCGAGAAAAGATCATTCCTTTACGGGAATAGTTTTCCTTATCCAACGAAGTAATTTCCACGGGTTTGGATAGCATCGCCTCCGTTTAAGAAACTACTTACATATGAGGAGATCCAGATAAAGTACCGAAAATCCATTCTCGTTTTCTAATGCTTTCATGTGAACGATACTCTTGCTAGTATCTTCGACGTTGAGGTTGACGGGCTTTCCTCATCTAAGTACGCCTTGTATGTTAAGATTTCTACAAAACATCCGATTCTGAGACTGAAACAATCACGCTAAGGTTCTGGAAACTTCGCCGGGATTCCGGCTGAATCTCGTGGGCGAGTTTTCGAGAAGGGGAAACTTAACAGAGGCTCGCGCACGTTTGATGTGGTACTGCTCGTAAGGTTGCTCACAACCCCGACGTTCTTTTCAGAATTCGTGCAGTAGTTCTGCTCCCCAACTTTTCACTTATTTTCAATTCACTGTCCTTAGTAGAACACTTTAAGTAGACAGTTAATGTACGATAGGACACGCAGGCGTCAATTTACAAAAATTCTACGTCTATGTATGTGACAGTGAAACAAGGGCAGACTGATCCCGCAATATGCCTCGTGTCTGTTTCAGCTGTTTCGGCACATTCGTATTTATCGACTAGCAACACCTAATGGAAGCGGGTAACAATAGGTTATGGTGCCGTAGCAGTACACCCCGGATGTGGTTTACAGTGTGATCTGCATGGAGAGTGCGTTTGGTTTCGGGACTACCTTGCAAATAGAATGATGGATCACGACTACCAATACCCATATGCATAGTGAATAAGATTGTACAACTTTATTCAAATACACGGTTGATTTACATCCGCCGAACCTCCTAGTCTGTCCTGGCCAGCTTCCTAGCCGCTGAAAAAAGACTAGACTTTATCGTGGTGGAGCGTTTTGTGTGACCCACTGAGCTTTACCGGGGGTTTCATTCTAACACCCGCAGAGGTTCTTATGACATGTACAGCTAACAATACTCTCATGCCACATCGGCCGTCGCGTGGTGCCATCAGCCGGGTCGCCTTACTTGCTGCATACAGCAGGGCGGGTAAGCGAAAACATGCTACTGCTGACGCCTCCCTTCTTACACTTTCACATTTTCCGTCTTCCACCCTCCCCCACCCAAATTTGAATACTTTCTCCGCAGGTCCCAGCTCTAGGACTGACCGTTTTGCTCGCCCTGCATCACACTCAGCTGCAGCTTCTGTACGCCCGAGTTCAGTCACAACCCTAAACACTTCGAAGTCTGTTTTCATACCCCGAAAGCCTGTCTACTTAGCCACCTTTAATGTTCGCACACTGAAACAAGCAGGTCAACAGGTGGCTCTTGCTCGTACGCTGGATTCTCTCTGCATTGATGTATGTTGTCTGTCAGAAACAAGGATGCAGGACGCAAGTACTGTGATCGAACTGACTGCCCCCTCGCTCTCTTCCAAGTTCCGGCTGCGCACCTCTGGTGATGCAGAGGCCACTGCAGCTGGGTATGCTGGGGTGGGTATTGTATTGAGCGACCGAGCGGAAGCGTCTCTGCTTGATTGGATACCCGTTAATAGTCGCCTCTGTGCGGTTCGTTTGGCAACATCTGTGAGAGAATTTAGAGGAAGTGAGGTCCATCGCACCCTGTTTATTGTGTCTGCTTACGCCCCAACTGACTGTAGCTCTGAATCTGCCAAGGACAGTTTCTATGACGCTCTAGGTGCCCTTCTACAGCAGGCTAAAAGCTCAGATATCGTTTTGGTTGCTGGTGACATGAACGCCCAGGTAGGTAGACTAAGCGCTGCTGAGGCCCGATTGGGTGGTCGTCTTGGATTGGACACGAGACGCACGGACAACGGGGATCGCTTACTCCAAATGTGTGCCGATCACAGACTGTTTCTTTGCAGTACGAATTTCCGGAACAGCGGAAATCGCTTGACAACGTGGTGCCCACCAACAAACCAGCCCCGAATCCAAATAGACCACATCGCCGTCAGTTATCGGTGGCGAGGGTCGATCACCGCCTGCCGCTCCTTCTGGAACACCAGCGTAGACTCCGACCATGCACTTGTACGCTGCTGCTTTTCATTGCGCTTTTCAGGTGTACGCAAAACGCACACATCTCGCTTAGCCATTGAGAAGCTAGTGGACCCAGAAGTCAAACGAAATTATCAGAACCAGCTCCTCGAACGCCTGCCGGACGGTACGATGTCGGATATAAACGGCCACTGGGAAAAGATATCTAAAGCGCTATTCAAAGCCGGAAAGTCTGTTTGCGGTACAATCCAGCCAACCTCATCCAAACATTGGATCTCTGATAAGACTGTGTCCTTGCTGGAGACCCGGCGACAGATCCCTCCTGGCTGCAATCACAACTCCACCCGACGCATCATCCGACGCCAGGTGAAACTGAGTATCCGTGCAGACCGAGAAGCTTGGTGGACCCGAAAGGCCGAAGAAATGGAAGAGGCAAAGAATGCTGGTAATGTCCGCAAGCTGTTCCACTTGATTCGTTCGACTGGTCCTCGGAAACCTCTTGTCAGCGAAACAATCAGGGACCAAAATGGCTCCCTGATATGCAGCAAAGCAGAACGTTTGGATCGCTGGGCACAGTACTTCGAGCAGCAATTCAGTTGGCCACCTGCTACCTCCAATCTAGAATCCTGGCCTTCAACAGAAAGGTGGACCGTGAATCTGGAGCCACCTTCAGCCTCGGAAGTGTCCGAGTGTATTTCTCTACTCAAGCGTCATCGTGCTGCTGGTCCTGACGACCTTCCACCTGCTCTTTTCAAGGATGGCGGTGGACTTCTCAGCCAGTGCCTGTCTAGCCTATTTGGGTCTATCTGGGAGAAAGAGACCGTCCCAGACAACTGGGGTGAATCGATAGTAGTGCCCATTTTCAAAAAGGGTACTCGCAGTGAATGTAGCAACCACAGAGGTGTTAGTTTGACTCCTGTTGTGACAAGACTTCTGGCGTCACTGATTCTTCGTCGTCTTACGGTGGCACGCGAAACCTTGACTCGTGAGAATCAAGCGGGATTTCGACCGGGTAGAGGCTGCGTTGACCACATCTTCACACTCCGTCAGGTGTTAGAGCAACGCCATATGTACAGACGACCCACAATCTTGGTATTCCTTGACTTCAAGGGTGCGTTCGATTCTGTCGATCGGTCAGTGCTGCTAACTACACTTGCTCAACAGGGTATGCCCCAGAAGTTTGTAAACATAATCCGATCCCTATATTCACATACTTCTGGGCGGGTGAGAGTGTATGGTGAGCTCTCGAAAAGCTTCCCTACAAAAAGTGGTGTCCGACAAGGATGTCCACTCTCTCCATTCCTATTCAACTTCATCATTGATGAAATAATGAGGCGAACGCTGGATGGTCTTCAAAACCCCGGTGTTCAAATTGTTGCTGGTGAGAGCCTTGTCGATCTGGAGTACGCAGATGACATTGCCCTCATCTTTGAAGACCAAAACGAAGCACAAGCCCTGTTGAATAAACTGACCACCATCATACCATCTTTTGGCATGCGCCTTGCACCTTCAAAGTGCAAAGTCATGCTTCAGAACGTGCAGTCTTTGAACATACCCCTTACAATTCAAGGAGAATCACTGGAGGTTGTGGAAAATTTTACATACCTCGGTAGTTGTATTAGCTCTGACGGAAGTGTGTCTGATGAAGTCAGTGCAAGAATCTCAAAGGCTCGAATCACATTTGCTAATTTGCGTCACTTGTGGCGTCAAAAAGGCATCTCACTAGATCTTAAGGGTCGTGTGTATCAGGCTACAGTAAGGGCTGTGTTGTTGTATGGGTGCGAGACATGGCCTCTGCGGACAGATGATGTGAGGCGTCTTCAGGTTTTCGACCACCGATGCCTCAGAAGCGTGGCTGGTTTTGGATGGCGTCAGCGTGTTAGTAACGAGGTGATTAGAAAACGGGTATTTGGTTGTGCTGCAGGTACTTCAATCGGGGAAAACATCCAGCACCACCGACTACGATGGCTCGGTCATGTGCTACGCATGCCGAAACACCGTCTACCGAGACGAGTGTTGTTCTCCGTGCCTCCTTCAGGATGGCGCAAACCGCGAGGTGGACAACGTATGACTTGGCAGAAGGGCGTGAAAGAGATCACGAAGAGTTTGGGTGTTGTTGGTGTTGTACGCCTTCCAGGATGGGGTCCCCTTGACCCCGCCTGTGCTTGGCTGGAGACGTTGCAACAAATGGCGGCTAATCGATGTCAGTGGCGTTCGTGCTGTCAGTTTCTTTCCAGATTGTCTGATTGAGCGCTTGGAGGTGTAGGCACCTCAGAACGCTTGACATAGGCCAGCACTAGGTCCCCTCCCTCACCCACTCTTTTTCTCTTCTTTTCACTCTAGGGCTTTAAATATAATTAGACGAACCTTATGGTTGTACGGCAGTGAAGCATCAGTGTCAACAGTGATGTTGCTGTCTTTGATGATGATGATGATGAGAGGTTCTAATACCAGGTTTGTCAGTGAATAGAGTTCTGGCGAACACAATCCTCTGGTCCTCTAAGTTGGAGGTTGAAATGTGCCCGGCAATTTGTTCTTCAAAAAATCGTAGTACTGTGGTTTTATACCGGCATCCACCTTGTGGTCAAGCTTGTGAGCCAAAGGCTCTGATTAAGGACCATAATCGCCCTCCTCTGAAGGTGTGGAAGCCATGACAGTATCCCAGACCTCATGAAGTTCACAACTAAAAATACTGCCGTGCTGCATCATCCGTTCCGTGGTGGAGTCAACCAGATTTCCTCACTTGCTGCATACAGCAGGACGGGTGAACGAAAATTTCACTGCTGATGTCTTCCTTCAGTTTTCACCTATTCCTTCCTTCATACCTTACATTACTACAAGTACTCCCGTTTTGCATCAACCTTAGCGGCAAATTCTGCGCATCCATATTCGTTAACAGCTTTGAAGACCCCGAAATCAATTTTCAAACCCTGGAAACTTGCCTGCGCACCTGTCTTCAGCGTTTGTACCCCGAAAGAAGCAGAACAACAAGCGGTTCCTGCTCGTACGCTAGATTCTCCCTAAGTTTGTCTATACTGTCTGTCAAGCACAAGAATTCAAGGCACGAGCATTGTAACTAAAGTGAATGCCCCCTCGCTCTGTTCCCGTTTCCCGCTTCGCAACCCCATTTATTCGTCGTCCTCTGTAGCTAAATAGGCTGCGGTTGTGTTGAACGAATGAGCAGAAGAGTCTCCGCTCGGTTGGTCACCCGCTACTAGTCTCTCGTGTGCGATTCGTTTAGCAATATATGTGAAGGAATCTCGGGAACGAGTATTCCATAGCTCCCTATCTACTGTATCCTCTTACGTCCCAACGGGCTGTGGATCTGAATCCGTCCGACAGTGTCCATAACTGCAGATGTTCGTTGACAACGAGCTAAAAGTTCACAGCCCGTTGTGGTCACTGCTGATGTGAATGGTTAGGTAGGCCGGCTTATTACTGCTGACGTACGGGCAACGGAGAGCGCTTACTGCAGTTAATTGTTGATCCCAAACTGTCCCTCTGCAGTACCGATTTCCGGGACAACAGAAATCATTTGACTACGTAGTGCGCAACCAACACGGAGCCCAAATAGACCCAACTGCCCCCAGTTTACCCTTACCGGTGGCGACGGTTACGACCTGCGTTCCAAGCTACATCACTCTTCAATCATCACCGTCCTGACTACCTACTTTGTTCAGGGACGGGGGTGAATTCTTCAGTCACTGCCTGCGTAACTTATTTACATCTATCTAGCAGGAGGCTGTCTCCGCAACTGGGTTGAGCCGATACTAGTTCCCATATCCAAAGAAGGTACTCGGAATGAATCTACTAACTACAGAGGCGTCAGTCTGGCCTTTGTAACAAGGCCTCTGGCGTTACCAATGCATCGTCGCCTTACGGCTTCACGCGAAACCCGCGAGCATCTAGCAGGATTTCGACCGGGTAGAAGTTGCATCGACCACGTCAGCAATCTCCGTCAGGTGTTAGAGCGGCGCCATGTGTCCAGACGACCCGCAGTTTTGATGTTCTTTGACTTCAAAGATGTGTCCGATTCTATCGATCGGTCAGTGCGTCTGATTACACCTGCTCAAAAGAACACACCTGCTGCAGAACGTAATCCGCTCCTTTTATTCACACACTTCGGCGCGAGCGAGGCTACATGTCTAGCTGCCCATATTGGTAGTTTTTCTTGATCTGAAAGGTGTTCTTGACTCTGTCGATCATCAGAGACTTTGGCCATGTCTGGCGATCAAGGATGTTCCTTCCAAATTTATATCCCTTATCAGGGCATTGTATGCGGACTGCTGTGGACGGGTGCGAGTATCGGCAAGCTTTCGGCTGAGTTCACCACTTCCAGTGGTGTAGGAGAAGGCCGTCCTCTCTCGCCTTTCCTCTCCACCTTTGTGGTTGATGTGCTACTTGAAGTTATTCAACCTGCCTGTGAAACCATAGGGTCGAAATGCTCCCGGATCGTTCGCTCACAGACAGTGAGTATGCGGGCGATATTGGTCTCCTTGGTTCACATCCTTCTAAAATGGAAATCATTTTAAATAACCTAAATAATTCTGCCGCCCGGTTTGGCATGCGCTTCCCACCTGCAAAGTGTAGAGCGGTGCCACAAGACTAGGTGGGATCAAACCCAAACCTCGTGTTCGAATTCGTTTATCTGGACAATTGAATAAATTCTGGTGGACTGGCTGGAGATGAGATAACCTCTCGAATCGTGGAGGCCAGGGCAGCTGTTGCGAACATCCGACACCTATGGCGCTGACCTGACGTCAGTTTGCCTGTCAAGGGCATAGTTTACACTGTGGCAATGCGATCCGTACTGTTGTATTGATCAGAGACGTGGCCCCTACGCGTAGAGGACATAGAAACTTGTCAGTGTTCGACCGTCGGTGTCTGGAGCGTTGGTGTCTGAAGCATTGGTCGGGTCTGGTGAGAGCGTCGGATTAGTAATGCTGAGGTACGCCAGGCTGCTTTAGGAAGAAGGAACTCTCCCGCGATAGATGGATTACTCACACTTCATAGGTTGCGCTGGTTAGGACATTTACTGCAACTCCCAAAGGACTGTCTGCCTCGCAGAGCTGTTTTCGCTCAGCCGTGTGCTGAATGGAAACGACCAAGAGGTGGACAGTGTATGACCTGGTAACGAACTGTGAAAGCACTAACCAGTAAACTGAATCAGGTCGACCACTGTCGCCTTCCTGGATGAGGACCCCGGGACTCAACTCACCAATGGTTAATGGCACTGACAGAAATGGCCCGATCGCGCAGTCAGTGGTGTTCATGCATCAAAGCTATCGCCTTCAATGCGTAGCTACCCAATTCTCGAACTAATTAAACATGCCATCGCCTCCAATGCTTGACTGTATGTCCCACATTCTCCCACTTTCTGGTGATCGAAACTGTAGCATTTGGTATCAATGTGTGCATGGTACGCGGTTTGTAGCTCATGAAGTGAAATTGGTTGAATTGATTGGGTGGAGTTTGTGGAGAATTTTACATGTCTGGTTAGTTTTATTAGCTCTGAGGTGGGTACGTCTGTTGAAGCTAGTGCAGGAATCTTCAAGGCCTGGGGCGCGTTTGCCAATTCATGTGTTTGTGACGTGGGACAGGCAAATCACTGAGTCAGCTTGTGCGCTACGGGTTGTTTTGTTGTGTGATTTTGGAAACAAGGCCTGTGCAGATGAATGACTTGAGGCGTCCTTAGATTTTTGTCCACCGATTTCTGAGAGGCATTCGGTTGGTGTCAACGTATTCGTAACGAGTTAATTAGAAATCGGGTTTTCAGTTGTGCTGGAGATACTTTGGTCGCGGTACAAGTCTATCATGATCAACTGCGGTGGCTCGGCTGTGTGCCTCGCATGCCGAATCATCGTCTACTGAGACGAGTGTTGTTCTCCTTGCCTCCTTGAAAATGCGGTAGCCTGCGAGGTGGACAATGGATGAATTGATAGAAGGGTATGAAACAGATAATGGGGAGTTTGGGCGTTTTTGGTGCGGTCCGCTTTGCAGGATTGGGTTCACGCATCCTTCCCTATGCTTAGCTGAAGGCATTGTGGGAAGTGACGGCTAACCGATGTCAGTGGCACTTCTGTTGTTAGTTTTTTTTTTCAATTTATCTGGCCGGGTGTTTGAGGATGTACGCACCCTAGAATGTCTTCAGTAGGACACAGTCCTTTCCATGATCACCTCTTCCCTTTTTCACTTTATGGCTTTAAATATATCTAAATAAGCTTTGTGTTTGTACGGCAGTGAAGCCTCATTGCCAAGACTGATATTTCTGTCTATGATGACTGTTATGGTAGTGCTGAGGATGAAGTTGGTCAGCGTCCCGACTACCCTCTCCCTCCGTGCATGGGATCTGTCACGTGTTGGGTGGGCCACTTTCGAAGTAGTCGTGTCGAAAGTCATGTTAAAAAAGTACAGTCCTAGGGTTGTGTTATGACAGTTTATTGTCACTAAACGAAAGCTCAAAATGGTAGACTACTTCAACCGCTACGTAAATACGGGTGTGTATTTCGGTTCGGTTTGTCTACCTTCCACGTCTGATTGACGTTAGATTAGGATTGCAAATCTGGGTTCGAACTTCGGCTAGCTAAACGGTTTTCTCACTGTCAGAAAGATTCTAAGAACCATACCTTGCGCTTGGCTTTGGGACGCTTTCAGAGAAGAAACCAGGTCTATCAGATCCGTGAAAGATGATTGTATAGTGATAGCAATTTTTATATAATTCTTATACAGGTTCTTATCTTAAAGGGTTAAAGGGCTGCTTAGATAAAGTTCCTCGGTTTTACACAGCGCATTCGTATCTATCTGTTTCTGATATACTAAGCTGCAACCACTTGTTAAATACTCTTTTCCATATACTTCCACTTCATTTAGGATTCTCCTTGTCTGACCTAGGATGAGGTAATCATAGATAAGATTTTAGCACTAGGCGGTCTTGGGTCTTAAGTCGATTCGGTTACTCTCAGAACCCGTCCCCACGTTGTTCATTTTGCATTGGTGGCCTCAATCCATTCGGTGATCGGGCCACTGTTAGACCCGTTCGAAAGGTGTTATATCTGCTGCTGCTCCCGCTCCAGTGCCTAGTGCCGGAAAAAGACTCACAGAAGGGAACACAGCAACTGTATTCCGAACAAGCGAGTGTGAGTGCGAGTGCAGTGCAAGTGCAAGTGCGTGCGAGTGCAGTGCAAGTGCAAGTGCGTGCGAGTGCAGTGCAAGTGCGAGAAGTACAACGGCTTCAAGCTATTTATTGGAGGGACACTGTCTGAACTTGGTCCAATGCTGACGCACGTTGTCTGGCTTTGGTACGAGGCTGTGACGCGCTGTATATTGAGTGGGCGTTGTCTGACGTTAGCATCTAGTGGAGCTGAGGGTTTCAGTAGATTTCGGGCATTCAGTGGTTGCTTTCAGGAATCTGACCTTCCTGATAAAAGGTGGAGTTACCTGATTCTATGGCTTTAATTTATCCAAGTTCTCACAGTCATTCGGTCCTGTGCCTATGAAAATCGCCCTGCTGTCGACTTTCATAGTAATCAAGTAATATCGTTGTCGTACTCTTTGTTGTGCTTTCTTGTCAAGTTGCAGCAGATTTCTAGCGAGATTACACGACCGTACGACCCTCATGGTTTGTTGCTAGGTGAATGTAGTTCGTTTATCAGAATATTATAATACCTGACTATTACTGTTCGAATTTAATATTTACATTCTGCAAACAGGTCAATGTGCCAAGTTTTCCGCTCGTTGCAGAAGTGTGAATCCGGCCGTGTCACTCTGGAGGAGGTGAGCTTTGTGCTTTTTGTGTCCTTTAAAACAGCCTGTAAGTATAAAAGTTGAGGACAGTTTTAGTGTAGCAACGTCAAAATCGGGACTTGATGATATCCTAATAAAAACTGCCAATATTCAGGTGTTGTACAGCTATCAAACTGAGTGCTTCTGAAAGATGAGTGCATACAAGAGAAGAGTGGGGTTGCTCGTCTTGGATTTATATCCACAAGGAGATTGCTCCTCAAGAGAAGTCCTTCCAAGGACTGCACGGCCTGCCTCAAATTACCTGCTTTTGTGGACGTGCCACAAAGCCACGACTTTGGACCGCTCGATTGGAAACCAGCAACAATTATCCGTCGGTTTGGTCACCAATGAATGGCTACTGCACTGAGGCAGAGGAGGAGTATAGAGTATGACATCTGGGATACAGGTATTGGCGACGGGAATCATCCACATCACAGAACTGATGTATAAAAGCATTTAATAATGCTTCCTTATGCGTAAACTATCGGACTACTTTATCCACCTATTTCATGTGCACAATTTTTGGTGAAAAATTTCGTGAGGCAAACCAAACGCACAATTTACCGCAAACAGTCTTACCTTCAAAAATTTGATTTTCTTTATCGTAAGAGAGCAGACGAAGTATAAGCTTAACGGCGGAGGATAGTGGCGACAGTTCATCCATCCATCCATCTATCCATCGAAACATAGATAGCTCTTGGTGGCTTCCAAATTATCCCATAACCAACCTGTGTTCCAGAGAACGGAACGAGTTACGTAAGGAAGGATCTGACTGTGGATAACCGTGGATGACCATACCATTTCGCAGTGAGCCCTAGAAATCACGATCAACCGGACAACGTACGCTGGGACTGTTCAGTGCGTTTCATTTGTTTGTTCTCTGAATGTTTTATTTAACAAAAGCCAACTTCATTCAACGGATCAGTTAGGGCTACGGTGTCTGTAGTATAGACGACTGATTGTTTCTGCTCTCTCGTGCCCCTCGGTGTTCACGGAGGATTTAGGGAAAATTGCTGAGACCGTTGCTCGGTTGAGGGTGTCTCCAAGAAGAGTGCGATTTTAACCGGCCCCGAGGGTGCCCGCTCTTCGGGGAAAGCACTGAGATTCCATCTGGATTTAGGACCTATGAGAATCAGAAATTACACAGGGAAGCCCTTCCTTGCCGGTCAATTTACCATAGCCCTACCACGGGGAAGATTTAAGGAGTCATTCCCACTCGCCCACTTGTACGCTATAAACGGTAGGTGGCCGTCACTCGGAACACAATTAGGTAGCATCCAGGAAATTTCTGATCCCTTGCTACAAGAACTTTATTCAAGCTTTTAGCCAGCAGTGGAACGTTGGCGAGATTCTGTACACAGTATGATTAAGCTAATGATTAATATCTAGTCGTGACGTGTGCTGCTTTTTCGTTCTAGTTCGTGCACCGGATTCTCTTGCTTTGTTGCTGATTACAATCTCTGCACGCTGTGGATGGCTTGCATCATAGATCTGTTTGCTCCTCGGTCGGACGTTATTTCCATGCACGTCAACGAATTTTCGAATGTAACATCATCCTCTCTTTCCATGTTTTGTCATGCGCCCTCTTTTATGAAATAGTACTTTATCGTACAGATAGTTTTAAGCTCAAGATAAAACAATATCAAACTTCGTTCCGATGGACAGATTTTGTTGGAGGGTGACCGGAATTCTTTTGCAAAAGCCATTGATAAAAGTGCGGTCGAGTTGCAGATTCACAATTGAAAGCACATGACTGGTCGTCCCAGTTACTAGTGTGGGCCATTTTGTTAGCTTAAATACTACTGGTTGCCGCTCTGATATGAGTTGTATTTGGAAACAGGGTGAATTTTATGCTGTACTTGTGACTACAAATACAGTACTCCCTCACCTCTGAGAAAACCTCTTCGGGGGGTTCCTCGTGTCAGGGTGACCAATAAAGAACTTATCATCCCTTCTGCACTGAGGTAATTAGGTTCCATTCCTGTCTGGGTTTGTTTGGCAGTGGGATAGGATCTGTCACCGAATGCTGCAGACATTCAGTATTCTTGCATTTCTGTTATTCACATGTCTGCGGAACATGCTCAACTTGTATGGTAGTCATCTAAAGCATTAGGAACTCGTGATTTTTCCGTCTAGCTAAATGTGGATAAGTTACCATGATGTCCTGTTTCCATAAAAGATAAAAAGGATGGTTATTTGGAACTCAAGAAATCTCGAGTTGTACATTGCTTTCTCCAACTCCATTACCTTTACTCGGTGTTTCAGTCAACGAATAAGTCTGAGTTCGTATCCCAGCCTAAGCTATCGTCTAGGTCAGTTCCAGTCCACTTAGAAACAGTTAAATCATGTGTCTAGTTAGCGTATCAGCTTTGCTTATGATACAAACTTTGAGAAGTGTGTTAAGAGACCGCGTCACGTTGCCTCGAAAAGTTCAGACTTGAACGGATGGACAGGTGAACTATCCTGCTAGATCCACTTGGTGAGCCCTTGACGGGACATTACTCATAAGGTTACCGAAGACTCTTCGACAGTTCGCGATCGATTTCGTTCTTCTTAAGGCTCATCAGATAGGCGCAGTCCCCGAGTTTCCGTCAACCTTATGCTGTTTTCAAGGAAACAGCACGTTTTGCTCGTTTGAGGTAATGGTCAACTTATAAATCTGGGTCATTGTGTGTCTCCTTTGTGTCTCCTTTTAAGGATTGAATCAGCTTTTTTGCTAACCAGAAGTTCGTTCCTTTCGGTTCTGGGGAGTTGGTTTTCTCGAAGGGGGTTACCAATGGAGAAAATCCCAAGCTTCCTAACTTGCCTCCTCGACGGAATTGTTGCTTCTTGGGGTTTCTTCGCTTGGATGAGTACTGTATATGTCCACGTTAGAATAAAAAACTCTGATCTCTCCGAATCGATGATCACAGCCTCGCGTTCCCTCCTCTTTTCTACTCACATCACTGTTCTCAACAGTTTGATGCACTGGCAATTTCCGGGACTATCGTACTACAGGTCACTCTTATGATGTTTTAGTTCAGTGTCTGTGTGACTGGTCGGAGTATTGCAGAATAGGATAGACCTCACTGTATGCACATACTTGAACTTTGCCCATTCGATTTGCGCGTTTCGCGTGAACTATGCTGACCTTTTTGCAAACCATGGAGCTGTTACAAAAAGTATCTTATTTCGGCTGCGACTCTATGTCATGACCCATTTCTCCCCTATTCTAGTTTCACTATAGTCCTTTTGTTCACAGTTTTCAGTGAAATTTGTCTAGAGTTTTTATAAGGCATACTTTCACCTGAATACTGCGCATGTGTTCTTATGGAAAGGATTCACTTGGTCTCTCGTCCATCGAATCGTCTCCTCGCATGTGTTGGTTCGCCGGACAATCAGTGGTTTCTAAAAGTAGAAGCTACTAAATGCGACGTGAATAACCAATCATACTGCGAATTCAGGACAAATCAGACTATATTTAGCTGGGGAAAACAGATAGAGGAATGGATGACCTTTGGCAAGCGGAATGTACCGGTCTGAATTTTCTTCCGGTTTCGTGTGAATTGTCACATAGCCTTCGTATGTGGTGGTTCAACCCCATCATCACTCGCTTGAATACTGTGTTCGTTGGTCTGATTTCAAGGTCTTCGGAAACAATATGGATTCTCCCCTTTTCAGAGCTGATGACACTAGAAGTGCGGTATAATAAAAAGTCCCAAATTGCAAACGAGCAAACGTATGTAGTTGGTCTTGTTCATCCTTCTGTTTACTGGGTTTGGTTATTGCTAGTAGACATAATACTAATACAGTGTATTCTGTCAAGTGAGGAGGCTTGTCAGTTGGATGTGATGCGGACAATGGTTGAATGCGACACATTTCTGAAGATCCTATTCAAACATAGCCACCAAATTGAATCGTGAACCGATCCTCGATAGTAGTATTAGCGAAAATCCACGAATCTCCATCGACCGTGTTTTCGAACTGAACATTACATTGTACGTATGATGCGATGTACATGTAAAATTCTCCACAAACTCCACCCAATCAATTCAACCAATTTCACTTCATGAGCTACAAACCGCGTACCATGCACACATTGATACCAAATGCTACAGTTTCGATCACCAGAAAGTGGGAGAATGTGGGACATTCAGTCAAGCATTGGAGGTGATGGCATGTTTAATTAGTTCGAGAATTGGGTAGCTACGCATTGAAGGCGATAGCTTTGATGCATGAACACCACTGACTGCGCGATCGGGCCATTTCTGTCAGTGCCATTAACCATTGGTGAGTTGAGTCCCGGGGTCCTCATCCAGGAAGGCGACAGTGGTCGACCTGATTCAGTTTACTGGTTAGTGCTTTCACAGTTCGTTACCAGGTCATACACTGTCCACCTCTTGGTCGTTTCCATTCAGCACACGGCTGAGCGAAAACAGCTCTGCGAGGCAGACAGTCCTTTGGGAGTTGCAGTAAATGTCCTAACCAGCGCAACCTATGAAGTGTGAGTAATCCATCTATCGCGGGAGAGTTCCTTCTTCCTAAAGCAGCCTGGCGTACCTCAGCATTACTAATCCGATGTTCTCACTGGAGGTGTTCGCACGAGAAATGAGCCCTGTTTTTGAAGTTGGCATGCTCCTTGAAGAGACCAGACGGACAGCACTTCTCTATTCAAGGGCAGTGTGATACTGCAGGATGCATTGGTCACAAGCTTCCATCCAGTGAAGTTGTCTGACCTGACCGTAATGCGCAGGGCATTACACGTGCATGCTTTCGGTCAACCAGGCAAGCCGTTGGTTTGTGGCAACAACCAGTCTGGTGTAAATGATAGAAATCTGGTACGATGCATCATGGACATTACCTTATTTTTGGAATTGCAGCCCTATTCGCAATTCCATCGAACCTCTACACTAATCTATCTTTCCTTTATAAGCGGACATCCTCAGGAATCCGCCCCAGGTATCACCTTTTACGCACGACATTTGGAGGTATACCTATTCAGCGATGCTAGGCATTTCTCTATTGACCCCAGTGACGTCCTATGACTAGCACTATGGTATGACGACTAAGCAACGATGTGAGATACATGTCCACCATCATTGCGTTGAATGCGCTGAATGCGCGGGCCTACGACGAAAGGTTCCACACACATTGCCGGGAAAGTTTAGATCACGAGCGCTTTGAAAGTGTACGCAATACTTTCCAGAGTCATCTTTGAATTCGCTGAAGCTCCCTGAGTTGTGTGACAGTCTGACGGACGCTGCGTGATCATCTTTCATGTTCATGGATTCATGATCCTGTACTAATTCAATGTAGAAGGCTCAACAGTTTGAACACAGCTTTTTGTGAACGTAGTTGGTCTGGTTCTCCGTAGAAACAGTCTTTGTTCCTTGCAATGTGTCGCTGTAAGGCATTATGTATATGGAGAACTGTGGGAGCATCATAATCAACTAACTGGTTTTCATGGTTTTTGATGTAACGGGTCTGTGTTGTAGCCCGACAATACGTTCAAAATTGCTGCGAGGTGTCTACACACCTGGGCTGGTTTTAGGTCCTCCGTTTTGTGGCAAGTCGGACAAGATATCTTTTCTCGCAAAGAATGCGTTCGATAACAAGATATTCTTTTGACTGTTAAATTTGGACATGCTTGTGACAGATTTTCGAGAATACAGTGCTACACTTCAGCAACGACTATTTCCAATAATGACCAGCTTCGATAGGTTCTGCCAGGACGTTCGTGGAATAAGTTTCCATTTTCCATGTGGCAGCATCTAGAGCAACTTTTTCACCACGCCACCAGCTATGTGCTTTCTTTTTTCTGGATGGAAGAATAAACGGGGATATTCCGGTAAGCTCCGGATAAGCACCGGATGATGACGTTCTGGGTGTTGTCCACTTTTGGGCAGCCGGTGTACATCGGTTTGCGGGGTTAGTTTACTTTCAGCGATTCGAAAATGGAAACCATGCTGACTGGTTCGGTCGTAAACGGTCTTTCCAGGGAAGTGGATGTTGTAGGCGGTGTTGCTACCCGTAAACTTGTCCGTTAAATAAACCGTATTTTTTATCGCTTTTATGTTAATCCCCCAGGTTCGAACTGTGGATAGTGTAGCCAGCTGTGTGGAGATAAATTTTCCGTTGCTATTGCCGCCTGAGAAACGGGAACTCATTCTGTAGATGTCATAGACGCTTGACGGAGGGGTAAATAAATGTATTTCTACTGTTTCCACTCACGTTTCCTGAACATGGAAACAATTCAACCTGTGGACGGCTAAGGATCCGCCTGACTATTTTTCTGCTACAGTTTGTATTTCTTCTGTTCAGCTTGTAGTTGCAGTGCCATACTGGATCTCATAGATTTTCATACATTGTTACGTTTTCCATTACACCATGCGTCGTCAACCAATCTTCTAACAACTCGATATTTTCGCAGTCGGTAACCGAGATAGACATAGTCAAGGTAGGTTTACCAATCTACCTAAACTATTTGGCATGTATACTTAAGCTTGTGCGATTATCTTTGACTTTTTTGCTGTGGAAGGTCTTTAAAATAACGTGCGCTTTGCTATGTCACTATATCTGAATAATCTAATTGTCTTAGATGCAGGCTAAATTGTAGGAACGGTCAATACTCGTTCTGCTATGCTCATTTGCTCCTCACTCTTAATTGGATCAGGCTCGTCTGGGATTGCTGAGACTGGGACTCGATTTGCCTTGTGTTCCTTCCAACTGGACCGAATCCAAAACGTTAAATTTCGAGCAGTTTTGTCAGGCATATACAGCTTACGTGTTGGAACATTGCGGAGATCATTCTGACATGAATTCGGTAAGTGCAAGTCTCGTCCGGTTTTTCCACCACACTGGATTTTTGCATCGGTTTGCATTTGATATTGGATAAATATTTATCCACGGTACTAGTGCTTTGGTTTATCCAGTTTCCGCCCTTTAATCTCGCTTTTACTGTGTATCGTTACTAATATGCTAGTATAACAAATCTCCCCAGACTTGGAAACCGAGCTGTTCTGTTGAAGCTACCGTTCCGGTGCTTGATATAGGGCACACGAACCACCTAAAATAATGAAAATTTGCACTTGTCGGGAGTGTTCTCCCTCAGGCAAAGTGCTGCTGCATTTACAATGAGAGGAACCTATGAATTCACAAGGATTAGCAGCGGTCACTTTTACGTTGGGTCGGCCTGTACAGGAGCACCGTCTGTAAATTGTCTCCCAGAAGAGACCACTTTTTGTCGGATCTTCTGGATGATCTGTACCAAGTGAGGCTGCTGAATCTCTTAAACGCCAGTTAAAAGTGTCCTCTTCTTAGGAGTTGTCTGTTTTGCTACGGCAGCGAAGAATCATTGTTGAACACTCAATCTATGCTGTCGGTGATGATGATTCCTGTTTTGTTAGTATTGTTTCTGGAGTTAGGTAGCTTTATTACCAAGCTAAAGTTCATTGTGCATTCCTCCGAATAAACCCAGGATTTTCCCCATACTGAAAATGATGATGTCTTTTGAAAGATGGTATGCTTTCAGCGAAATACACTCATTTGCAAACAAATTTGGTTTTGCGAGAGACCTACCTGGAACCCAGCTGAATCTCTCGTTTGTGATGTTTCCAGGCAACTGAATGTGCTGCACCAGCCCGCCTCATGTTTCAGTGCAATTCGGTTTCAAGTAGAACATAAGGTTGACGGAAACTCGGGGACTGCGCATACCTGATGAGCCCGAAGAAGGGCGAAACCGGTTGTGGGCTGTCGAAGAATTTTCAGCAACCTTATGAGTAGTGCATTACGTATATACATGGTTTGCTTTCGTTTACACTTTCCGGGTGAAGTGCTGCGCACGACGCTTTCCAAATACAGGTATCCAGCTCTAATGTGACTACTCATGGTTCGTCCCTTGAGGCTTTTGTCGACCTTTGGCAACTTCCGAGGAGAGACCACTTCAGGAACTGCTTCGGCTGTAATCCGTCAGTGGTGGACGTATATGGTACCGGAATAATATAAGTATTACCTGGTCTTTAATGAGAGCAGCACTTACATCTGGGAAACTCGCAGGATGGTGATTGGTTGGGTGTTGGCGGGGGTGACCTCGAATTGCAGGCAAAATCTCATAGTACCGTACCCAAGTGGTCCTAGTTGTGCGGAATGCTAGTCTCTCTTGAGAGGTGCTTATTAGAAGGTGACATCGTTATCACTGTGACGAGCGATTTTCGGTGAACTTCGCTGAAGTTACGTCAGACTGTTGTCATTTGTCGTTTCCCTATCCTTGTCCCCCATGGCTTCAGATAGTTGAACGCTGTAGACCAGCTCTACCATTTACCTTCCCCTCCCACTTCGTGATCACATATTTCGGGTAGCGTTTCGTGTTCGAATTAGGTAGCCTTATTTACCCGTGACCGTCTCAATCCAGATCGAAAAGAAAATGGAATTAAATAGGGGCGACGATTTCATTTTATTAACGGATCAATTACAACTAAGGGGTATTTGCGTGCTTCGTTCGTCCATCGTCTGCACACCAAGTTTCTTAACACGCTAAACTGTCTGGTGTAAATTCCTGTCTCAGTAGCTCGTTTTGCCCTTCTGTGGCCATTTTACTGGCGTGCTTTTTCACGAGTTCAGCAAGTGACAAAAGACTGAATGTCCAATATGAAGGTTGTCTGAACCAATGCTACAACTAGACAGTGGGCATGTGTCCTACACGTATGCCGTGTAATGTGAGCGCGTTGTCCTTGTTCACACGCCGACATTAGCAGCATAGATGTAGGGTCAGCTTCACAATTTAGGCCTCAAGACACATGAAACGGAAGAAGGTCGCTGGGGTTCGTAGGCCGGTTTGTCGATTGGATTTGTCGATGGATTGAATTGCTGGAGGATACCGTAAACTAGAGATTCAGCTGGGATTCACTTGAATCTTCTTTTAAAACCAGGGGCAACTGTCGTTTAGACAAGGGCGAGCAAATTGTTCGACCGAAGAAGTCGGCTGTTTGAGGTCGTTTCCAAAGCCATGCGATTACGTAAGTGCCTTTTAGGTTTCTGATCCACAACGTGTTTGAATACACCTGTGTGTCTGTATTTTTTGTACTTCCAGTGTCTAAAGGGGGATAACCCTTGACGCAGGTGTCAACGCTTCAACTTCGACACTCCTACCTAAGGCTTCATTTCTGGGTGGTTCAGTGAACGACAGGAGCGACAGCTACACCTTCAGAGGACTTTCAACTGTCAGTCAAACAGCACCGTAATGTGACATTATTGTTACACATCGTGGCGAGGTCCTCCACAAACATCCGGCACCTTAGACTGTGGGCTTTAATCCTTCCTTTTCGAGTTTACGCACGCACTTGTCACTACGATTGTGGGTCAACAGGTTTTAGAGAAAGCTATCCTCAGGATCGGATATAGTTTTTTAATTCGCCAACAATATGGTGGCCGTGCTAGCGTTGAATTTATGCTATACCTCTTTGCTCGTCAAGCTTGGGATATGCATTGTTCGTCGGCCATGTCAAAAAACTGGTGTAATAATGTCAAGTAAATAAACGATAATCACATCCGAATCACTCAGGTCTATTCCGTTACACCAATGAATCACTCAGACATGGATAGACGCCTTGTGTGTTCGAGCCACCGATCCGTGCACAAAGGACACAAACCCGTGACTTGCATATTCACATTGTCCTGGTCTGTGGCACTTCCAAGCATCCTGCACGCAGGTTAAATGATTGCATTAAGGACAAATTTTTTCCAAGTAGTTGCTGCCCACTACGTCATTTCGTGAAGCTGTTCTCTGTCAGTTTTCATACAGCTGAAAGAAAAGCTATATTTTCTTCAGTGTAGTTGAGGTGAATGACCGTAACCTCCCGACTGCCTCTTTATTGGAAGACTGAACATTCGGGGTTGGTCGTCGGTTTTTCTCTGCACTGCCGAAAGATTCAGTGTTCAGGGCATCTAGACATGGCCAGAGGCAGCACCGATTTTTCGCCAGCATTACGCATACATATGCAGTAGGTTTTTCAGCAGTTGTGCTCGTTAGCATTGTGAATGGGATTGACTGTTGTTTCCTTTACGCTTTCTGCTTATTCTCTTAACTTTTTACTCTCGTGTCTCAGCCCTTACTCGCAGATTACCAGCCCTGTGACTTCACTGTTGACTTGTATCTGGGCTCGTCCGAACTTGCCAGGCACACTGACATTGATTCAACACTGAGATTGCTCATCGATTCGTATCGAGAAGTATTCCCATCGCTCCGCACGAATCTTCAGGTGGACGAGTTCTACCCTTGTAGGGCGAAACAAACCGAAGAAAACCCACGTTTCTGTGTGAGGACTCGTGCGCACAGCCGTTTGTTACTTTATTACGTGGATTCTGGTTCGTTCAGTGTCCGAACAATGATGGAGGTTAGCTCTTCTGTTTGCTTGATCTGACTTTTTTGTAATCCGAATTTGCGGTACAAAACATCTATATGGGGTGTTGCTTAAAGTAGCCTCGTGTGAAATCCACTCATTTGCATACCGATTTGGTTTTCACCGGAGGCCTAACTGAATCTCTCGTTTATGACTTTCTTCAACTGACTGAGTGTTACGTCTAAACAATGTATTGCGGCACTGGCGTATCGTATCAACTGTAGCAAATTCAGTTGAAGAACATCATATACGAGAGACTCAGTTGGGTCTCCCGTGAAAGCCCAATTGATATGCAAATGAGTGTATTTCACTAACTTCGTGCAATTTGAGTTCAAGTAGAACATAAGGTTGAGGAAATCTCGGGGAATTCGCTTACCTGATGAGCCCCAAGAAGAGCAAAAGCGGTCGTGGATTGTCAAAGAGTCTTCAGTAACCTTATCACTGATGGGTTACGTCTAGCCCCGTGTGAGTTTTTGACTACCGGTATTCACATGGCGACAAAACAAGCGCCGTTGTATCAGTTATGGAATCCTCGTGTCATGTAGTACGCCTCTGAAATAAGAACAGAAAGGTTCGGCTGTGCACAGTATTCTTCTACCACAATATACAGTCGGTTGAACCTATCCGGAAGATCAAATTTTTTGTGCGTTTTTTCTCCCTCCACAGGAGTATTCGAAGATTGACACTTTATACGTTTAAAAAGATTTTACTCATCCTTCGTTTTAGTTGAAACGTTGTTGGAGCTGAAGCTGTCTGTTGACACCAGCCCGCAGTCAACGTCAGAGATCGAGCGAGGGTTATAAATCCTTCAACACGAAAAGGCCAAAGGCTCAGGTGGTCTGCACCTCGCACTCTTTAAAGAAGGTAGTAAGGTCCTGGTGGACAGTCTGACAACCATACTGCAGAAATTTTGGAACCAAAACAGAATACTACTGAAATCTAGTTTTTTGAGCCTCATCCCAGTCTTCAAAAAGGCTTCAAGAACGTCATGCGAAAACTACCTTGGCATCTTGTCAAGTAGAGCGAAATTTCGGAGCCATCATTGAGGGCTTCTCGCCTATATAACGGCAAACGATCGGAAACTATAGCACACTTGACTCTATCGGAGCACTGCGCAATATGGCATCTGTTTTTCAGCAAACTATTCACCATGCTTGTATTTTCGTTATTGAGCACTAGTGACACATTAGGTAGGCGGGTCAAAATAACGTAGTCACATCAGAGTAATTAGCCGATGTTGCATACTCTCTCATAAAGTAACTGTGAGACTACACTGGTAACCAGGTAATGAACACCAGAATAGTTTACACTCTAGTGCTGTTCACCGGTTTACTGGGTAAAAGTGTAGCCTGACGATCTTAACAGTGTCTTTTTAGTACCTTCCGGCTGTGGTCGAATTAGTGGTCGAACACCTACACCTTTTCCTCACTCAGCGAAGACACTAGGGATCAATGGAGCATTGTTTGGACATGACAGTCTCTTCTAATCTATGGAATAGTCAACATAATCACGCGACACTGGTTGACCCAGGTAGTTTTCTCCTGATTGCCTCTTTAGAAGAAATTTTATTATTTCCAAACCACTCTTACCACGCAGCAACAACGTTGCACACCGTTTGGTAATTGGAGCAGCGTGACAGTCACCGTCTCACATGAATATGCCCGAATGTGCATTACGACAGATGTCACCCGCTTATGAAATGAGCAAATCGTTCGGTTGTACGGTCCTTTCGTTACACAGTTAGTGTTTAGTCCTAGGTAATACGTCATAGGTAATACTGTGGGCTACCTAACCCTAGACGGCATCAGCCGAGGTATCAAGGAGGTAAACTCGACCGAAGTAACTATAGGCTCATCGACTTTTAAGTAGAAACTGGTGGAACAGGTATTCATGTACAGCTGAAGCCGTGGTGCTCGGATGTTGCTAAAACAACAACAACGGGGGATTCGCCAACCCTGTTGACTTTGGTACACCACTGCATAAACACCCGTTTGCGGTCTACCTCGGTCGGATTTATCTGCTCTCAATACGGTCAAGGACAGATATCCTGGTAAATGGGCCTGACCGTCTTTTACACCTCTGGAAAAGCTGTCAGAAGGACAACTCCGAACTGTCTTCCAGTGTTAGAAGTGCCTGTTATCAGATTGCAGGTCGAAAGCAAGAGCCCGACATTTTAACTGGATTGACATGGCATTGGCTGCCTGTCGGTGAGTTGGCCGCGAATAACACGAAACATGGGTTTCGCTTCTGAATGACCACTCGTATCCCTCCCGATCAGTGAAGATGTGCTCGAAGGATAACTAAAACTCATACAAATACCGTATTTCAGGTTATCGTTATGGGAGTCAGTAGGTGCTGATTCCTCCCACTGTCTTGTAGGCGGAGATCAGCAATCAGAAACTTGATGTGGGAACTTGTTCCTGACAACACGAGAATGACAACATTGAACGTGTCTTGACTATGTGTGGTAATCATGGTTCGTTTTTAACGGCTTTGTACTGCACCTTGCATCCTGGTGACCGTCTACTACAGGTCGGTGCTAGGTACAAATGGACCTCATCGCGGTTAGCTTTCGTCTGAAAGTCCTCGTGAGTGACTCGATTTTGCTGGGCCATACCACTGTATTCGGAAAGATGTCCATGCGTTTCTCTGTTCGGCGAAAAATTTGTTTGATTTATGTCGCAATGCTACTTAACTTTACTTTAGGAACACTTCGGCTTGACCTAAGCATCAGACTCGAGTCGTCTACAGTGGTCACTTATCAGACAGTCGGTGCACAGTGTCGCGCTATATTTGCAAAATTTCATACCGGCAAAGAAACCAGGGATTTAAGCTACTCAGGTCCATCTGCTAAGACGAATTTTCCCTCCAAATCACTCTTTTAAAAAGTGCTGCAAACAGACTGTTCAAACCATCGTAGAATGCGACTTTTTTGGTAGCATAAAACATACTGATGACCATGCTACGCAAACCTTTGAGCCACGAACAACACTTTGGTTTTCCTCGTGAGCGGGGTTGTATTGGCCAAATTTGCGACAATCAACTGTTTCTCATTGCCAACGTGGGTTCGCCAGTGATGTCCGGTCAGCTCGTCTCCGTTTACTTTGTACGCTCTACCGTTGACAGCCAGGCTGATGTCACGTCGGCGACACAAATGTTGGAGGTTGTCATACGCTTCTGTGGCCTTTCTAATTCGGCGAGTGATTCCGTCTTTCGCCAGTCTGCTGGGACGTATACATCTACCCAGATAGAGGAATTTGTCTATCACATCGATGGGTTCACCTCTGGGCATAAGTTCTGGGTTTGGTCCCACCCAGTCTTGCAGGAATATTTTGATTCTCCAGGTGTATGGAGCATTGTGCAGCAGAATTACTTATATATATATATATATATACCCGTGCAGGCCTGAGTACACTATCTACATCGCTGCAGAGCTTTCCGAACACACCATTTCAATGTTATTTTGAAGTTCGTAGCGCGAACTTGCATCCGTCGACGTTGCAATGTTTAGAGGATTGTGCTGCTATTTAGAGACGTCACCTCGTTTTATCACAAGCTGTAACTCGGATCATCGCCTTTTTGCTAACATTGAAGGTACAGGAGGCTATCTTTAGAGCGATTCTTGTTTTATCGTGCGTTTGTCGAAGGCATGGTCTCAGTTGCATGACAGCAGATCGCCGATGGTCCTAACAACAACGGTGATTACTCTGCATCCCAAATGAGTTGGAAGACGGCTCAGTGCGTGGTGACATTGGATTGAACTATCATAAGTGTACACTAGTTTTTTAGCCCTTGTACCATCACGAACCAGGAACGTCACACTCTTTCACGCAGTTTTCGAAACAAACCAACATGAGATGGGAATTTTTAAAGTCAAGACAGCTTAGTGTAATAAGACGTTATAATCCGGCATTTCGGTTGCCGGGCAACCTTTACCAGGGATTTCTACAATCAAACGATATGATCACTGAACGATCGAAAACGGATACTTTCCGTATCATCCGTGTCACGTGCAAGTGTTACCACTAGGTCAGTTTTCATATCAATTTCACAGAAACTGCTGTTTGTTCGTGGTTTGTAAACGGAGCGACCCACTCAACAGACTGTATTGCTGTTTGTGTTATTCATTACATAAACTGGCACGTCGAATGAGGCCAAACAGTATCGCCATTAACTTTTTATTTCGCCATCTTCATCCGTTGCCTTTCAGTTTTGGAGTGTGTGTTTATATAACTGATGTTTCATGTTTCTACAGGTTGTGACAAACCTAATTACTTTAAGTCTAGGTTATTCGTCCTCAGGCTGGGTTTCTCACTCACGGACAATTTCCCTTTTGTTTTTCACGTTAGCATAGAGAACCTGTCAGCCTCACACTTTGACTATTGTCCTTTTCACTCAAGTTCCCGCTTTCTTTTAGGCCAGCTTCGCTATTGGATCGGGACGAAAGGCGGTTTTGTGTGTGGAATCGCTTGGTGATCGGATTCGTCTGAAGGATTTTGTAGACCCTCAAATCGAATTCTTGAATTCTCAACCAAATGCACGATATCGGGCGAAGCGTAATTTGTCATCTGGTAAACGGAAGCTCGATGGCTTGATGTTGCACCTTTCTCACCGTAATGTTCAACCCAGTCTGCCACCATCACCTTTGACTGATGTGCATTGTGTTTCCGGTAGCTCAGACTCTTCTGAACATACGGGAAGCGCCGGAAGTAGAGTTAGCTCATCTACCAATAGCTCCCCCTTGGCGAAATTAGATAGTATCCTACCGTGGGCGTCTTCCTCTGATTCTGGTGTGAGTTCGAACCCTAGTCAATCGTCGAGTCCAGACCCGGCCTCACTGTCAGTCCTCGAGTCCTTGTCGATCAGGACTCCAAGTCCCTGCCTAGATACGGATTCACACGCATTAACCAACAGGACAGGATCCAACTTCTTGCTGGTCTCCCAATCAGCGATAAACGACTACAATCGTGGACGTCGTTACTTGCAGTCAGTGTGTGATGAATATCATCTTCCGACCACAACCAATTTGAAGGATGCGATTGACAAGTGCTTCTCTATACTGTATCCCAGTTCAGTCGAGGAAATCCCAGCCATTTGAGATTTGTACTCTTACAACGCCTATTCTTGTTAAGTTGAGGCACTGTGATAATACAATGCGGTGTTTCGTGGAATTTTGTTCGTTTTCCTTCCGGACCTCGGTTTGACTCACCAGTCCTTTAACCCCACTGCCTTCATCTATTGTGGCCAATTTCTTTGTGGTCGCACTATTTGTGATTCACTCCGTATATACATACACATTCGTACATATGCTTAGCACTTATTGTTCTCTTGTACGCTTGTTCATCAGTTTCTTTCGATAAACGTTTTTTATACTTTTAGTAACGGGTGTTTTGGTTTTACCCAATTGGTTTCTTATCAGCCAGGTTCCTAATACTTCACGTGGATGAGGAAGGTGTTAATGTTGTGCATTGCAGTGCCCGAATAGTTGATCTGCATTCACCTCGGTCACGACTCAGGAAGCTTTTAGCAGACGCGACAAACTAAGCAGTTGTTTACCAATTTACACTCATGTAACTGTGACTCGCACTATGTGAATATGTTCAGTCTGTCGGCCTAGTCATTCTTTCGACACTACAAAAGTAACTTTTATAGGCAGTTGCTACTCCCTATAGAAACGTCTTCCTAACATAACCTGCCTGCGAGATAAATCTGTAAACGGAAGGACTCTCAGACTGCCTAATGAACTTTGTGGGATCCATACCAAGCTGCTTTTGAAAGACAGTGCTGGTCTTACTGGATATTATGTGGTACTTGTCGAGTCAGGTAACTTCCTTTTGAGGGGATCGCAGATAATAGCTCGGGTTGATCTCAGGTGTAAGTGAAGGGTCTCGGATTCGACCCTTAAGACAAACCACGGGAATTGAGAAGGGGTTTTCAGTTCGGTATTCAACATGCATGATATACCTTTCCTTTGTAAGTAACAGCTTCATTGGACCGAATTTCAGACTCGGCCAGTGTATGTGCGGTTCAAACCGCATGTTGCATCAAATAAGCTTTTAATGCGCTTGTTTTTCTCCTTACTGACAGTCAAAGTAGTACATTTCTCTTTCGCCGCCATCTGAATCTATTTGATAAGGTTTTAATGATAGGTGTTTTAGATTAGTCTACGTATACCTCGGTGGGCTGATGTGCGGTCACTGCGCCTACATTGGAACTACGACCACTTCTTCTTAACCTACCATATTGCTCGGCAGACATGTTACGAATACCCTATCTCGGGCCCGGATACGCATTATACTATCCCAACATCAACTACACGACCAGTAATTTCAAGAGCAGGAAAACTAATCACGCTGCTGCGGGGCGTTGTCCAGCTCCTCGTTTTCACTAAGAAACGACCCAGTAGCATCAAGGTCACATATTTACTCTACATCTAAACTAGGTAATATATGTGCATCATTACAAACTGTGTCATCTGGCTAACCACGGCACAAGGTGATGAGGATGCTAACCGCAGGAATACGCAAAAATAGGTACAAATAGATACAGAGGTAGAAGGGTAGAAGTGCCGTCGAGTCAATGGCTTTAACAAGCAGGACACAACTATCCAGCTCCCTTTCAGCTTGAAACTTCGAGCTGTTTGCCTTTCAGACAGCTTTCCTCTGAATTTATCACTACTTTTGACTTGATGTCCATCGAACTTCCAAAACATGAGTGTTTGAAGGTTTCCCAAATGCGAAGACAGTAAGCTTCACGACAGACGTCATCCGTTATTAGTTATCACCAAAAGTAAACTTTTTGATGATCCGTCACGAAGAGACTGGACCTTACCGTGGTGTAACGGTTTGCGCACCTTAGCGACCCATTGAGCTATAATGGGAGGTGTCCCCGCGACACTCACAGAGACTCTCGTACCAGGTTGGTCAATGGTTAGAGGTCTGACGAACACAGCCTCCTGGTCCTCCAGGTTGGGGGTTGGAACATATGGCGACTTGTTCCGTAGAATTGGTAATGCATTTGCATTTCCTGCCAAACCCCGCTGCCTTGCGGTTAGGCTTTTGAGCCAAAGGCTTTGGTTGAGGACCCTAATCGTCCTCCTGTCTAGGTGTGGG
>SJOL01006393.1:453704-517075 GCA_004794785.1 Opisthorchis felineus | reverse complement strand
TAAGCTAGCACTAAGTCCCTTCCCCGTCCAGCTTTATTCTTTCCTTCACAATAAGGCTTTCAAATAAATCGTGGTTGTACGGCAGTGAAGCATCGGTGTTGAACACTGATGTCATGCTGTCGATGATGATGATGATTTTGCACGCCTCTCACTAAGTTATACAACGTTATTCCTCAAAGTTCATCTGACTTCCCCGGTTTCCCTCTTTGGAACATCCAAGTTGCCGAAAAGTCTGTTTCAGCTATACACAACTATTGTCATTATGTCCTCCTGTTTTCGATTTACCTTGCTTGTGCCCCGCAGTCTGAAAATCAATTACTCACGAAATAGTCAAGCGATCGAACAGGCCCTACAGCCTTGAACGATCATTTCCTCCTACTTGGTGTTCACGGGATAAAGTAGTTGTCAAGTTTCCTGCTTTAGGATAGGCTGTAGGGTCTCTGTCGGACGCTAGAATGTAGTCGAAAGGACTATATTCGTTTACATGGACCTAGAGTTTTATCACCGGTCGTTATAACACATGAATGAAACAGCAGTCCTGTTTCATATGCTTTTGTCAGACAACCTGGTTTGTAGGTGATGAATTCGGGGTTTCATCCTCTGCATACGACGGAGCAAAGCAACCGGTTAAGAGGTTCCAGTGGACTAATGTACACATTATTATCTTTCTAGAAGAAAGCAGTATTAATGTATGCTGTCGAGTTTTAAAACTCCTCTACTGTCTCAAACGATCTGCTTATTGAAGAAGAGCTTCGTTAGAGAAACTTATTATCAGCCAATTTTGTTCACTCCTATAGGTAAATCCACTCCTTTCCTGTCTAGAATCTAGCAGTCTGCCAGTGGTTCACTGATGGACTGAGTGACTCAGAGGTTTCTTTCTCATCCACATAGTTTGCGGCATGTTCAGCCGCAACCTTTATTTATACGATATAAAACATTTTGACTCTTTTGGTTGCGGCTGTTGTGTAACTATCGTTGGTTGCTTCACAACACGGCACACTTTTACCTTACCTATGAAATCATCAGACGCTTTTATTTAGTACCTAATTATAGAAGCTTGGAGAGAAAACTTTTATAATTACCGTCGCCGCTCTGCACGGAATCCAGCTGTCTCTGGGACGATGATTTGAAAATAGACTTCAACATTTGTAGAGCCTACTGGGTATTTCGTCTCTGAGCCGTGTATATTGTTCGCTACTTGAATCAGAACTGGGTCTCCATACCTATTGACTTCGTTTGGAACTGGGTTTCCTGGCCTGCTGCAATTCGTACTTTCACTGGACCTGACTGACACTTACCTGATTTCGTGACCCATTGACCTACCCGTCATTCAAATCCCCGTTCCTTTGATTTCTATTTTTCTAAAGTGTATGTACCCCCGATTTTAACCTTTTTCACGTGATTTCTGGTACCATATAAATTTGTGATGTTTTAGCCAAGAGGAACAATCACAGAAAACAAGCTTTGTTCGCTACTTTAATTGTTCTTATGACTTTTAAGCCGTTGAAGTCCTACATTGTGACACTGGCTACCGTGAATTCAATCATTCATTTTCGTGTCGCGCCAGGGCCAGGTGAGCCAGTTGGGTTGTTCACGTCGGAGTTGTTGTCACCCCTCCCATTGGCGATTCCATAAGATAGGACTTCTTGACCACTTAATTTTGCCTCATGTACATCCTAGTCAACCAGTTTCGTGTGTTCTAAACACGGAGATCCTTGAGACGCCTGTTGAACACGTCTGACTCTCGAATACAAACTGAGGAAATTGCTCCATATTCGGGATACTAGTTATATGGTTATTTACTGCCCTGGAAAACTGCTACGCACCACCACTCCCCGGTTCTTCTGGCTGGGAGATGGTTCACAAATGTTTCGCTACAATGCATATGTTTCTTATCGGCCATCTGTGAAGGCATCGGTGAAGTATCATCCATCATGGCGCGCTATCCTTCAGTCGACTCATGTGAACTATAATTCAAGTCAGATCGAGTTCGTAGCTCATCAGTGATGTTGGCGGACCCTGGTCGATCACTGGCTGAGTCCTTGAGCCCCGCGCTTGTCAAATGTAGGTCTGGGACAGTCATCATCAGAATACGATACGATTCTTGAGTTCCGTGCATATAAACTTTTCCGAAAACAATGACTTCTCGATCGCTTCCAAGCGTATTTGTTTATAAACACAATGAAAGTTTGCCCTTAGGTGTTGAATGCTGAAGATCTGAATGTTCTGGGTCGAGTGAGTGTGGAGAAAAGTATGAAAGACTACTGACTTCAGTAATGCCTACACATCGTGGTAGAATGGGACTTGACTGTTCGTTCTGAGCAAGGATTTTTGTAATACATGAGTTTAGTGACTGGAAAATGCTCATCGACTCATTGACTTAGATGAAGTTAGATCCTGTCTAACCATGTATGCTGCGGATGAACTGGCATGCGGCTTATGAGGACGGCAGTTCGTTATTCTGAGCATTTTTTCCAATGAACGAAATCCCCTTAGTCGAAAACGAGAGTCATGTTCAGGCTATAGGGTACGTGCGGTGTAGTCGAGATATTAGTATATATCACCCATGAGCACACTTGATTAACAGTGTCAGAACCGGTGCTATCGTTCCAAATGAGGACAATTTGTTCATCAACATAGGTGTTATCATGAATCTCTTTTGCCTAATCGCTTAGCTTTCGTTATTAACTTCCCTTTTTTGATATAATCTACGGTGCAGATTCTGGCTCTGTCGGACAAGTTCCACTCAAAAGTGAACCCTATTGGTTGTTAGAACACAAAAAATATGCTCAAACGAATCCTCAATAAGCTCACAGATTTGTCAGTGCATTTGTGAAACCGGTAGACATGTGGCACTTAGATGGGCATGTATGATTAGGCCAATAGACAGAAGGGAGAAAACCTACTGAATTTCATGTTGGATATTTGCGTTCCTTTGTGTGGGCTGTAGCCATGGCAACTGCAAGGCGTGTACACACCTATTTTGAATGTGTAGTGTGGGTCTATGGCTTCTCCGATGACTTTGTCCTTGTGATTTGTGGGCTGGGACATTGTGACTCTACTGTATTAACTTGGTGACCGACGTGTGCAGAGGTAGAGCAATACCAGTTTCCGCTGTTAGTTACCAGAAGTGATGTTCTCAGTTTCAGTCCGAATGAGGATGGAAAATATTGGCGGATTGCTTTTGATGGTTGCCTCTGAGTTCGACTAAGATGGTCCACTCCACAGGACCAGGAGTTAGTGTCGAACCACTGAGTTGGTCTGCATTGGCAGTTTATCTCTGATCCTGAAAACGGGGATAGCCGAAGAGTAACTTTTTTAATACGTTGCATTTCACCACCGGAAGAGATGGTGATGTATAACTCATTTCCATACGTAATACTCCAGTGGCGCCCATTCGGTATATTTAAAGAAGTGTATATCACCAAGTTACGTAGACTGGACAGTACTCCATATTTCATAGTTCGTACCGATGTATGCTAAACACAACCTAATCCGTGTACTCGCCTAGAGAACTCGGAAAATCTGTTCTCTCTGTATTCTGCAGAAGGATTTATACATGAGTTAATGCTAAAGGAAACACCGGTACCCTCCAGGATTCACCAGAACGCTTGTTGGAACGAATGTACAAATAATCGACCACTAATTTTGATAAGAAAGTGCTACCTATCAATCTACAAATCAGCGACAATCCATCAGCCAAAATTTTAACCAACTAGTGACAGACTTAACTCTACTAACCCAGGAGAGGCCTTCATCAGCCACCAGACTCGTGCTCAGGGATTCAGAAATAAACTGTCTATACAGGCCAGCTCAATGGTCCAATACTTTCTGTTCCCGTGGACTGGAGCATTTTAGATGAACCTAGGAGAAACTGCCAAAAAGAATTTGAGAACACTATCTAACCTTAAGAATATAAAAAAACGTCTCAGGCACTAATATGTTAGCTGCGTCTTACCAGCGTTACACAGTTCGCGGTCGAACCACACTATACCTACATTTTTTATCTTGCAAATTCTGTACGGCCTGTTGTAAGCCTGAAAATGGTCAGATTTTGCCAGTAAGAAATGTTCCCCTCACCAGGCTCTCAGATGTCGCATCGATCAGAGCTCTGTATGGAGTAGGTAGTGCCTACGACTTTCCAGCGCATATCCAAAGGATACTAACGTAGCTTAGTCAGAGCCTTGTCTCAGCCCTATCTTCACTACAGACAATAGTCTTTACTCAGACTCCAGTGACCGGTTCGTACACCGAACGATCTACTGAGATGTAGTAAAGGCCAGGCCGAGACATTCGCAGGTACTTGTGTACCATTTGAACTGGAATGGGTTGGAAGCGATAGTGGTTTGCGTATTGGTTTTTGTTAACCTAGGTGAGCATATGTGTTGTAAAACTGGGTACTAATTGACGGATCCAGCCACTTATACTAATTGCCTAGGCCGTTCAATATCGAAATACTCACAAACATAGTTTGCACTTTTCACAGGGCTTTGAAAATATATCTGTTCGTTTAATTTATTCGACGGCTTTACTGAAGGTCTTCTGCGACCATGCCACACAAGAACAGCCTCAAAACAACGCAGTGCGCCCATCATATATTTCGGTTGATCATCTCAACCCAGCTTACTGTGTTTTCTCGTCGTGCCGCCTAACCCCGGTTCACCAGTTACCGTCATAACGGAGCTAGATACTGGACCGATATGATGTAAAACAAAATTTATTCACCGGCACTATCTACGTAACATCCTTATTGCTGCACCTTGTGCGCAGTTGTTCGTACCGCTACTGAGATGAGTCGACGAGGAGTGAGTTCACAAGCCGTAGCTAGTAGGTCAGGGGCTATGCGAACTTCAGTGAACAGATGCCCATGAACACTAGGCTGCCAGCATAAGGTCTTAGAAGAAAAATATTCATGGTGTCAAATATTCGTTTACGGCCTTGAGGCTCAGTATGGATTGTGTTACTATACAGGTCAACGCCGATGCCTAGGTGCCATCAGTAATTTTGTGGTACCAGTCACAGTGGTGTATATGTTGCCCGGCTCAGAAGTAGGCGGCATCTGTTATCGTTAATCCTCAGTTGTAGTTGACCTGGAGAGCTCAAGCCATGGATACGCCAGGGAGTAACACTTACCTTCGCTCATTAAAATTCCACATGTCTGCCAGGTCAGCTTGGACTTTCAGTTGGATATTAACATTCTTCCGTCCGATAGAAGTTCAAGCAACAAGGTCACGATTTTTTAGGGCCATTGGCGACACAAGAACCAATCCGCCCTTGCCATACTACTGTAGTACCCTTCGACGAGGTAAGCTGATTGAGGTGCTCACAGTACCTCTGATTACAAAGTATCCCTTTTTACGGGCTTTATTTACCTATGTTTATGTGCCATACCGCAATGAACACAGTTATCCTTAATCTATTTAGACTGGTAATTTGGAAGAGAAAAACAGTTATGTAGTTGAATTTTCAGGCACGCAAGCAAATGTTCTCTTCTCAAAGGCTTTTAACGAGCGATTTCCATAGTACGTTGTATTTGCATTCTGTTCACTGGTGAGTTTGCCTTACATGTCCCGAAATTTGAAAACAATCAGTAGTTCATAGTTTTTTCCATATGGTACCCTTCAAAAAGTAAGAGGTCCAGCTAATTAAAATGCAGCTGTGCTTCCCAGCAGCCTAACGAGTTGGAGACATCTACGTTTCACCGCATAAGAGTGAACCACATATTTTATGACGTAGGTAAGAACCTAGTCATTTAAAAATATGAAATCCGTGTGTATCATTTGGTATCTTAACTCAACCGCATTGTCTTTTGAAAGTGTACCAGAAACCGCTGTTTTCTGGCATGGGCACAGGGTACCAGTTGGAAAATCTATGTACGCAGGTTTTCACGTTTACTTTCACATATTGGAACTGTCCTTGAATTCTGCTAGGTTCAAATTTCCGGATGGTGCATGATTTCGTCCTACATAGCCAGCGCATTATGGATATTCTGTTTTGTGATATTCCGTATTCTCGAATCAATTGTTTTGATCCAAATAGCTTGTCATCCGGAGAGAAGTCGGATCACTTCCCCTGTTTCATTTTCTGCAACCTGTTATACGCGTTTTGGCTCCTCCCATCAATATGACCGTTGTTCCATACCTAAAGAACTGATCGCTTTTCAGGTAAACTCAGACTTCAAAATTTTCGAGAATATCCCCTGCAATACTCCTGTGATGGCAGAGAGATATTTCTCCGCTCTTTCAGATCCTCAGAGACAAAACCTCTGTCAGTACACGCCCGCAAGGAGATACCGTTTTTTCGGTTCATCTGATGATCCGTGACGGACACAAACCTCAATGTGCCTACCCCATCATGCTGCCTTTATAGAAAAGATTAATCTGAAACTTGAATACCATTCACTCTGCAGTCGGTTGTCGTAGTCTGTTTTCAAAGTGGAACTGCCTGTCATTTTGTTTAGAAATGCAGGTATGGGTTGAACAATAGGCCACTCAGCAGTGCAGTGTCCTTTTGAGATGAGTTCTTGGCCTTGTGAGACGCTGTTTTATACCCATTTTCCGGTTCAGAAGGTTGTCTCTAAGGTCCGTGGGAACTTCAAAATGGCCATAAATATGGACTGTCTCATATTGACAAACTCTTTAATGAGAGTTTTGTTGTATTTTACTCAGTCTCGAGGCCCATAATGGCCCGGTCGTCGTTCTGGAAGCTGTTGGGATGGCGTGACCGGCCTGCCATTGTACTGAGTTTGAGAGGGACTGCTCTGTCCGTGAGAGAACGCCCGGTCTCCGTGCTTCTGTGTTCAAGATTACACTAATATTGCTGACACCCGTACAAGAGGCAGTATTGCTTGTGAGGACTCAGAATCTCTCGTTTTGTACTAGGCAAGTTTCAGGTCATTAGAATTGACGAAGTCTTCGCAAGCAACTTGCAACACATTCTACTGAAGCATGTGAACTTCTTAGACTTAATTGATAATTGCGGGGTCATCTTATTTTGGGGAACGAAAAAAGTGGGACAAGGGGTGAAGTGAGCGGAGGAACTGAATTGGACTTACTGCGAACCTATCTCATGTATTCGGATCCCTCTTTTCCGATGGTTGAATAGTAAGTGACAACAAGAGTGTTATTAAGGTCGACTAGTGGCGTTCCTTGTCAAGCGCGGGTGATGGTCGAACGGATCTGTGTGGATGGTAGGTCGCAAGGACTGCACTCAGACACATCCCATTGTTCCCTCATTCTTGCGTCAAATTTACGGCTGCCTACTACTTCGCTGGCGACACTCCGAAATGGCTAAGTAAACCACTATTCATTTCGTGAGTTGGTGAGTCAGTAACACGATCAACAGTTCGAATTTCCACTGCACAACATCACTGAATCGCAGGTCCTAAAAGGGACGAATTTCCATTTCGGGTAGTGGCTGTCAGAATAATAATGATGCCAAGAGAGTAAATTTTTGAAATCGGCTTTCAGAAATAGCACCTTCACAGGTACGACAGCATCTGGATCTTAGTGTACAAAATTGTTCTATGCTGCCTTACAGCGAACACATGATGAGGACTCATACACGGTGAAGTATTGCATTTGCAAGATTTTGCTGCTAATTTAGGGTAAATAACAGTAAGTTTGATGTGATACTTATGTTAGCGATTACCTAAACTAAACGATTTTGTGACAAATAGTGCTATCTTCATATGACACCGGGTATCAAGATAATCCCTTGTTTCTACTTTTTACGGAATGAAGCTGGAAATGTCACCCCACAAATAGTAAGGAATAAAGTGGTACGACGAAACCTCAGAGTAAAGTCGGGATCAACAGCTAGCAGACCGTTGCTTCGGAATAGCCCCTTGCTTTAATATGACATGTGAGGGTAAACGTCAAGAATACAGTATAACTTCTCTGGATAAGGCATGCCACATGGCTAACTGAATAGTAAATTGATTTGATTTAAGTTCGCATCATCTACATGAAACTTCCCTTTGGTTTGAGAATGGATTTGTCATCCAGAGGCCAAACCGCTGGGGTTTTCCACAAGAATCATATCCACGAGATGAGTACTGCGTGATATATAGAAACTCAACGTTCTCGACCCAGTTGCGAGATAGTAAGCGCGCACCAACTGTGGCTGTCTCAAAGAAAGGCTTCGGATATTGTTAGCGTCTCGCTGGCGGTCGCCGT
The DNA here is from genome assembly GCA_004794785.1 of Opisthorchis felineus. Lineage (NCBI taxonomy): Eukaryota > Metazoa > Platyhelminthes > Trematoda > Opisthorchiida > Opisthorchiidae > Opisthorchis > Opisthorchis felineus. The sequence continues at coordinate 508,898 of SJOL01006393.1, read as the reverse complement.
GGGAATACTGTTCCCATATGTGGAGTAACTGAATGAACTGAACGTATTATGAAGCCAGCTGCAGAAGCAAGCATTTGAACAGTAAAGAACTGAGTTTTCGTCTGTCCACCATACATTTACAGTGAAAACTGAATGGTTTCGTAGTTAAAGAAGCTTCAGATCATGCGTGGCTTCTTGAAAAATATTCGACTCGTATGCTATTGAGAGGATAATGTTGATAACTCAGGTAACTCAGTGAACAAACTAACGACCATAGTTGACTTGTGTTTGATGCCAGAAATTCCGTGCCCCCTCTTTGCTTAAACTAGCCGAAGTAGTTGATTTTGTGGCGATGAACTCCAAATTACAATGGTCGGCCATGAACAGACACTTTGAGTTCGCCAGGTTCTTTGAATGCTGAACAGCCCCTCAACACCGCTTATTTCATTGCTCAGAAATATCCATGCTTAAATTTTGTATCGATTACCGTTTAGGAGATCCGACACGAATGTTGATAACTCCAGGCCTTCTCGAAAAAACAGGCTATTCATAAGATTGATGAAACTCTTCGACCGCCAAGGGCCTGTTTCGTTTTCGCCCTACTTGGGGCTCAGGTGAACGTCCAGCTTGAAACCAAATTGTACGCGACTTGCGAAATACATTTGCAGAATACATGTGCTAAGTGATTTGGTTTTCATGGAGATACTTAACTGGATCCAGCTGAAACTCTCAATTTTTGGTCGATGAAGAACATGATAAACGAGGGAATCAGCTGAATCCATGTAGGTCCCTTTGAAACCATATTAGCTTGCACAAGCCTTTTTCTCTCTCTCTCTTTGCTTATGTTATAAGAATTTTATGTTTAGCTCCACTCCCCTCTTTTCCAATACTTGTCTGTAAAGATGCTGCTTTGTCATACTCCACCTCGGTCCATTAGTAATGGCTGTACATGACCATTTGCTAAGTATACATGGAATCCTACATCTAAGCATTCACCTGATCAACTTTTATCCGTTTACGGGTTGCCTGCACAACATTTTGTGAAAAAGATACGTTTTCTGGATAAATCAACCGTGCTTAAATGATAGCATTGTGAATGGAAGTTTACGGCAAACGGTTGTGTACCGCAGCTTTACACTGGCATAACAAGGCGAAATGTGTTGACGTGAAACACTATTCATAAAGTCGTTAAAAGCCCTTAGATCATCATAAGGAAGAGATTCAGCTGGATTCGTTTTAGTCCTCCGTCAAAGCCAAATTAGTGTGAAAATAGGAGGCAAAGTCGAACCGTGTTTTCCTGTACACCAGTCCATGATTTTGCTGTGCGTTCTTGTTGGAGCAGCTGAGAATATCGGTAACCTAGTCCCAGCAGCAATGAACATCACGAAGGGGAAATATGAATTCCTGATTTTTGATAGCAGGAATGAGTTATTGCACCTAACTACAAACGGAGCGAACGTCATGGCGGATGACCTTTTATTGCTACTAACTTGATTCCATTATAAAAATATATTCATATGCGAGTTTAGAAGTGCTCGTTTAAGTCACGGAAGATAGCTAAACTTCACTCCCAGTTGACTTAGGTCACACTCCTAAAGAATGCTCAACAAATTAGGAACCAATGCCAGACACTAACCCGGTGGCACGAATTCCAAATCCACTATTGTCTTAACTCCCTGATATAGAAAAAGGCAAGCCAAATCCAAGCAAAAATTATCTATTGTATCAAGTCCGTTTAGGTCACAGCCATGCTGGTTTAAGAAACCCGTTGTCAAAATGGAAAGCGCTTTGATGCTTGCTTATCACATTTGTTAAGAGGCACCTACATGCCCGAACACTCAGTCAGGCAATCGGGATAAATACTAGCATTAAGAATGCTACTGGTGTCAGTCCTCAATCGTGGCTCGTTGCGTCTCAAGCCACGCACAAGCCATCCTCGGAGGAGAGTCAGAGGAACCACCTATTTCCTTCGTTTTCAGTTTCACACCCTCCTATAGGTCTGACGGATGGTCGGCGACACTCCTAACTAGAAACAAGAAAAACTCTTCCACTAAAATGCTGAAATGGTGATGTTCAACACTCTCTTTTTGTGCAATCTGGAAAATATGTTTCCCGACCACCTTGTTGTGATTCCATAGATACCTACTAGCATGGGCAATGCTTCCCTGACAATGACTCTCCCAGACTTGAAACATATTTCGGACCGCCGCGCACGGACGCTTTGCGCTGTCCCCATGATAGGAATGGCGCAGATAGTAATTGTACTCACTGCCCCTGATACCCTTGATACGAAACTGGTGAGAATTTGGTTTTGGAGTTCTTCCCAGCAACCACGTCACAGTACGGCAGTAACTGCAGCAGCTTCAGAAATTGGTAAAACTCTGTAAGTTCGGTTTGTATTGGGAGTATTTTACGGGGTGTAAAGTTACAACTCATAGGTGAAAATTTCTGTAAAAAGCACGAACCGAAGACTTTGATGATTGTGGTTAGCCCCCTTAGAGAAGATTGCTGGTTGTTTCTTATCAAAAAGAAGAATAATGTAATCTGTGTTCAATGTTGAAAGAGTTTCGCGAACCAGGGTTTTGGCACCAGGGCTTTGGAAGCCTCGTGGCATTTGTGTCTTTTTGGTAGCGGTGATAAAGTTTAGCAATAACCTTGAGTGTGAGCACACCTACGGAGCAGGAAGGCTTTGGGAGTTCCGCACATACGATGTTATAGACATATGCCATCACATGTTGTCAGGCTGTTGCATTCCTAAAAATTTGTCAACCTCCGCTCAAAGAAGCAGTCAACTCTTCTTTTGATGCACTTCTGCCTCGCCAGATATTTTCGATCCCAGAGCACCAACAATAACTTGTCATGATCGATCAGGGTCAATCATCTGTCTGTGTTTACTTTAGTCATCTGTCTGACAACGTGGTTATCTTGTGTTTCCTATATCAGAGTTATACTGAGCTGCCAGATGTCATTTTCTGGCTTCACATACTATAATGGATACCTATTGTGATGTTGCCTTCCGGTGCGGGTCTCTAGTAGTACTTTTGATCCGAAAATCGATTTTAACGCCAATGATTTCTACTTAAACGCGCATCACTAGTTTCTCCCAAAGAAACATTTCCAAAAAACTTCAAATTTTACGTAGTTCAGGAAGATGCGGAAGCAGTCTGTTGTCATATCTAGTTCCAGAAAAGAGGCTGTAATCCTAATATAGGGATGCCTGTCGGACGCCAGGATGTAGTCGAAAGGATTGTATTCATTTGTATGGACCTAGGATTTTATCATCGGTCGTTATAACACATGAATGAAACAGCAGTCCTGTTTCAGATGCTTTTGTCAGACAACCTGATTTGTAGCTGATGAATTTGGGGTGGTTCACCGATGGACTGAGAGACTCAGAGGTTTCTTTATCATCCACATAGTTTGCGGCATGTTCAGCCGCAACCTTTATTTATACGATATAAAACATTTTGACTCTCTTGGTTGCGGTTGTTGTGTGACTATCGTTAGTTGCTTCACAACACGGCACACTTTTACCTTACCTATGAAACCATCAGACGCTTTTATTTAGTACCTAATTATGGAAGCTTGGAGAGAAAACTTTTATAATTACCGTCGCCGCTCTGCACGGAATCCAGCTGTCTCTGGGACGATGATTTGAAAATAGACTTCAACATTTGTAGAGCCTACTGGGTATTTCGTCTCTGAGCCGTGTATATTGTTCGCTACTTGAATCAGAACTGGGTCTCCATACCTATTGACTTCGTTTGGAACTGGGTTTCCTGGCCTGCTGCCATTCGCACTCTCACTGGACCTGACTGATACTTACCTGATTTCGTGACCCATTGACCTACCCGTCATTCAAATCCCCGTTCCTTTGATTTCTATTTTTCTAAAGCGCATGTACTCCCGATTTTACCCTTTTTCATGTGATTTCTGGTACCATATAAATTTGTGATATATTGGCCAAGAGGATAACAATCGTTGTAGATACATTAGTAGATGACGGTCATTAGATTATGACGAAGCCGTAATATGCACAACCAATCAGCACTTTAAAAGAATGCGGAAATTATGGAAGATTAAGAGAGCGTCGAATAATTTCGATCACACCAGGCCTGAAAACTTTAAGAAGTTGGTTGATGTGTGGGGACCGCTTGGTAGCTACATGTTTTTAATCACGCGGCAGCTGTCCCTACTTGCGCATGGGCACACTGTGCCCACGTGATGATTCAAATTACAAGGAAATACATTCATATGATTTAGCTTACCCGGGAGATATCGAATTCTCACAGTATCGATGACTGATTAGAATAAAAACAACTACCAGTTCATGTTGAATTAGCGTGAGTGGCACAGTTCCTTAATAGTTACTAACATCTGGGAAGACCAATTAACTTATGTTCTGGTATGATACCATTAGATCTACCCATGTGATATTCAATCCATGTCCTACATAGTCATCAATCGCATGTAACTCATAGTGAATCTGTTTATTTCCAAATCACCTGTGTCCTGAGTCCTAAATACAGTAGCATCCTCCTCGCAAGACTAGTCTTTCCACGTGCACATTGGTGGGTTTTACCACCAAGGGCAGAATATCATTCATTTTATTTGTGCTCAGTTTTGATACTCAAGTTTTGACTTCTTTCCTCTCGTTTCCTACATAACAGCCCGCTGGTGAACTCATTATACAGGATACTGTTAGATTACGATTCTCCGACTTTTTGTTAATCCGAAAGTGCCTCAACAGTCTCATTTTCACGAGCGATATTTCTCTAGATAGGAATTATGAGGATCCGTAGTTAGAACGCAGAATTACCGATATGGAGGATGTTAGTAGTTCGAGTTGTTTAATTGCTGGTCCAGTTGTTTTCTGGGCTTGACAATTTTGTTACAAACGTTCCGTCACCAGTCAGTGTGACATAATCAATGCGTTGTTGTGAAGCGAAACGGGGCCATGTGTTGTTGGTTTTGTTAAACTACATGCATGCTCCTAGATGGGCGATCTTCGACCATGATTTGGTTGCCCCTGCGAGTAAACCTACCGATGAAATTTTTCTCCCGTGTTCTGATTAGTGAATGTGCAGGACTCCCTCCCCCTAACTGGACCCCTCCGACCTTTACGAAACTAGTGTCGTGGCTGATTTTCTCGTTTGCTCGGTTTATCTGATACCTAGCTGTGTTTGCATTATCTGAATGAGTTCCTGACTTCTTTCTCGTGAATGTGGACAGATTAGGTTCATTTCAACCTATCCGTTGAATGAGTTTGTTGTGGACTATCATGCTTCCAGAAATCCCATTGCCTGTTCGGTACCTCTGCGCGCCAGAGTCTTCATGACTTCTATGTCAGGATGGTTACCTTTCCAATCTTCATGCACGGAGAGAAAAAAGAGTGCGTCATGCCTCTTTACGGCTAACTTTTCGTTGACCCATACAAATAGGAATGAACGCCAATAGGAGCATCAATGTCAGGACCAAGTACGGAAGCTGTAGTGCAGAAAAATGGGGCGCCTTATATTATCATGGATCGTGGATTATCATGGATTCATTTACTGTTCTCAAATGGAGTTCAGTAAGCCGCACGCAAGACAAGCTCAAAAAGACATTCATAAATATCAGCTTTATATACAAGCGGGAGGAGAACAACAAACTGCCATTCTTGGACGTATTGGTTCGGAGGACTAGCAACGGAACTCTTCGAATTTGCGCACATTTTATAAAAACGCGTAGAGGTCGAATACTGAAATGCCATAGCAACCACTCGGTAAACCACAAACAGAGTTGCATTTAAACTCTATTCGTAGGAGAAGAAACTCATCGCATCAGAAACAGAACTGAGAACCAAAGAAGCAAACCATTCACATTGTATGTTGAAGAACCACAGATACGTAAGCCATTATGACACCATTCACGTAGGTTTTATTGCCATTTTACTGTTAAACTGTGCAATGACTAGTGACGTCACACGGTTGAATAAATTTCACAAGCATACTTTCTTCCAGTTAGGGGTCGGACTGGTCCTTAAGCCAGAATGTTCTGTCTTGAGAGAAGAAACTGATCAAAATGTCCTAAAATAGTTTATGGCGCAGTATGACGGATATGTTATCTAAAAACCCAAATTTTTGTGGTATTCAGCCAGAAACTGCATCTTCTGAAGACTATTGCATTTACTCTTCAATTGAAACGTGTAGGTTGTTATCGCATTGTTTCGTATACAAGCAAAGCCTCAAGTATACTTTTCAATGAAACTCCTGAACAGTTTCCTGGTGGCGCCTATTTAGGCCTGGTTGTCGGAAGAACAGAACACCAGACTTTTGTGAAACATTCTCCTATCTGTGGATCTTCTCTGTGTGGGATTAGTCCACAACAAGGGCCTGTTTTCACCAACCTGCCCATTCCGTTACTGACGAAAAGTGTTTCTGCGGATAAATGTCAATCGTTTCGGGTCAAACGATGCATCATTTCGGGAGGTAAAGAATGTTGTTTTCAACTCCGTTTTTGTGTGGGCTGTGGCATGCATAATTCATCCTGCTTTAAATCGACCTACGTGATGTCGATCTTCTTCTATTTGGTTCGGTCTGGTAAGTCTTGAGTCTTGGTTAACCATGATTAAAGGATGATTAATGTGTGCTGGTGATATTTTAGTGTAGCAGACGTCGTCTGCTATGGCAGTAGTTGGTTTCCAAAGTACCAACAGCTTTGATGATTGGTCGCTTTTTGCCAGCCCACTCCGTTTTTTTCCGCCTGTTTCTAGCACGATTAAATTACCCCGCAATTCAACCAGTTCACTGGCATTCGTTAGGCCACACGCCTCTATATAGTAACGGCTTTTGGTTATACCTCCATGTTTTTTTTAAGTGCCATTATTCACCACTCTCCCGACAAAAGCATCTAGTGCGCGTCTTCGGTTACACTGCTACCTTGTTAAAAATAAAGTGTACGAAAAATACCTTACGAACAAACCGGGAGTTAGAAAACCTGCAGCGTTCACTTATTCTGAGAGGTTATTTCGTAATCGTCTTTGAAGGGCTAACATATTTCCCTGTAACAAACCTCTATAACATGTCTGTTTCAAGCACTACTACACACTGGCTACCTCTACTAACCGCTACAAAATTCCTGTTAAGTCTCAATTTTCGCCGTGTGTACAGATGTACACTCGTTCTAGGAAATTGTGGACAATGTGTAAATGAAACAGTGGGACACACCGTATTTCATTCGAAAGGACTGAGTCGCAGTGCTGTGTAAGTTCCCTACATATATAGTAACAGTTTTTGGTCGGTTCGGAAGACGGGAAGATTCGGATATCGCTGGAGAAGCCGGAAGAAAACAGCCACTCTATAGAGATGGATACTAGTAATGGTGACTGCCCAATATTTCTACAGGAAATCAAACATACTGTCCACTTTGAGCATCACCTTTAGACGGAGAGTGATATAGGATGACTAGGGATCTACTTTGTTCTAGTTGCTGCCATCAGATAAGTGTGACCACGTGTACAACATCCATTGTAAGGAATTTGAAGAGAGTGGTACGAAGCGGTCACTGAAAATGATTGTGAGGGAAAATTTTTTATAGCAACGTAAGATGCTACTCATAGGGTTGCTGAAAACTCTTTGACAGTCCACTTCCGGTTTCGCACTTCTCGGGGCTCATCAGGTAGGGACATCATCAGAAGAACACCATAAAGGAAAGATTTGGCTGGGTTTTAGGTGAGCCACCCGTGAAGACCAAACTAGTATACAAATGAGTATATTTGTCTAACTTATTCTAACTTCTGTCTAGGCGTATATGGTGTTGTCTGTGTATGTATATACTTTGTCTAGACAGTCACATGATTTTGGAAGGCATCGGTGTCAACCGCGTAACAGATTGGTAAATTAGGAAAGTGACGGTATTTTGGACAATGCTTGGCTTGAATGTAGTGTGTTAAACATTACTGTTGGAGTTTTATTGAATGAAATGTTTGATTTTAGTCCCCGCTAAAATTTCTCAGCAGCGAATCAGGAGACTAGTTTACGTTTCTACACATGACAGCTGCTGGTGCTTGCAAACTTTCGCGTCGACGGGTTTCTGTGGTAATTACCATAGGCCCTTTTAGATCAGGTTTGCTTTGCGTCAATATTCTTTCAACGAAGGGACAGTATTCAGTGTGAACCTACCGAAACAAAGCACAATTTTCGTCCTGCTGTAAGCAGTGCAGGGAAAGTAGATGCCATCAGTCGACGATAGGATTTTCGGTTCTCCCCATCAGTTTGGATGCAGAGAATTCATCCCACTGTCTGCTACAATTTATTATCTGCTTGAAATTAAGTCCGTTTCGTCTGCCGCAGCTTGTCCTGTCAGCGACTTAACGTGACGTTATTTGGATGAAACGATGTTGCATTTCGATTCTTGTCCTGCGGTTCAGCGCTCTCTTTACTCACACCAATAGATCAGTTACATGTGTAGTTTTCTTATCCTTCGTCGCTCATGGTTTTAACGTATCAACAATCATCCTTCATCACGGCTTTTCTTGCATTCTGACAGGAGCTCATTGTGAAACTTATTAAAATGCAGTATGTGGACTCGAACTTCGAGACACTGCTGTTAGTGAGCTATTGTATATTAGTCATACAAGTTGTGATAGAGCACAGAATTTTAACGTTGCTGATTTTGTTGACGATGAATGAGGGGTGAGTGCATTATGCACCATAACCATTCATAATGACTGGCCGGCCACTTATAAGCACATGGAAGTGGTTATTACACTATGTATGATCGATCTCTTTACTGCCTCGGCCTCTTTACTGAAGGCCTCCTTCGAGGCCGTCCCATCATTTAGCCACTTGTAGCTGAAGGGTTAAGTGTTAAACCACTAGTCGGGAGGCTGTTGGTTCAAAAACCCCTGCAGCTTCGTGAGATGCGCACAGCTGATGATCTCCAATAAGGATAAAGCAGGTAAATAGTTACAAAATTCTCACTAAGTCCAAGGTGCCCTGAGTTATTTTGGCACGCACAGTGTTTAAAGGATCCACCGAGCCCACGTGTAATGAGTACTTCCGCATGTAGGAGACTGTAGTCAAGTGCTTCTCAGTAAGCTACGCCGACGTTTGGATAAATATTATCGAGATGCTGAACAAATGTCTTGTCGCCCGTCATGACTAGTTTGTTAGTACCACAGCGCTGATAATAATCAGTCGTTGAGATAAGACAGAGTAACTGACTTTCGATCATGTCAACGAAGATAGGTGCTAGAATTAGGACTGATGGCCCGCCTATAGCAGCACCATCGGCTTGTCCATAAGGCGGATCCTGATAACAACAGGCTGCAGCATTCAGTCGGAGAAAACACGACTGACTACTCATACCGTTCTAAACTCAGTTGAATTGGAGTAGCTTTCATCTTATCAATGGCTGATAAGTCTGTATTCACGTGAATCCTTCTTCTAACTTGTCGATGCCACAAATTTTTTTTAAATTTCTGGTGGTTTGTTACCGAAGAATCAATACAAAACACACGTGCTTATCGGTCGATGACTAAAAGTGTAGTTGTAATTTTTGGAAGGATAGAATCGTTTTTAAAATGACAGCAGTTTGTTACTTACTGATTGACTCTCCGACTGTAGTGATTTAAGGACAGACCACTCGTACTGTAAAAATGATGGGTAGCTTAAGCTTCCGCCAATTAAAACGTGGTGAAGATTAGCTGCATAGCTTCAGAAAGTTAAACTTAGGAAACATGGCTTCTGCCATTTTCTGAAGCATGTTTACGTACGGATAAATAGTAACCACTAAATTCCTGATTCATGTAAAACTGTTTTTTGTTCACTCCAAAGTGAGGGATAAGTTGTGCACGCAACATCCACCCTGTCACTCACCAATATTCAAGTCAAACTAATAAAAATGTTGAGACAAGTAAACTTGGATTTCTGGTGAACTTTAACGGGGTCAGTAGAAGGTAGTAGTGCCAGACGAATTCATTGACTCACTGGCTGTTTCTATCCTTAGAAACTTTGTGTTACCTACTGACTCATTCACAAGGAATTAAGAGGAACTTGGTCGGATAATGTAAGTACATGCCGGGGAACGGTACTAGGCTGCCAATTCTTGCTGACAGAAAGCAAACTGAACGGACAGCAATTCTCGCTCGTAACAGAAACCAAGGCAACTTTTTCCACAACTTAACAAAATCAATCAAGTACAATGCAGTTTGCTTAAACTCTTCACGTATGCCAAGCTCCATCATACTATATATCATGCAATTGACGAAAAATATACTGAATACAAGTACAAAAGCAGAAATCCGGGAATCCGTGTCGCCCATAAATTATAATTAAACTGAATTTGGAAGAGAAGATAATACCATCAGATTCAACTCTGTATGTAAAAATGAAAACCAGAAGCACCAATTACAGAATAAGCACATCTTCCCTCAGAGTGACCGCTCCGAAGTGACGGTGGTCACTATGATAGAAGGTGATACTCTCACCAAATTTTAGACCCCTCATAAGTGCTCCTCACATGGCACTCCACAGAGAGTAGGCTAGCACCTGATTCCTTCCTCACCCACTGACTTAAATTGTTTCCACCTTAAGGCTTTAAGTATAATAAAAAATTTATGGTTGTACGCCAGTGACGCATCAGTGTCATCAATGATTTTGCTCTCTCTAATGATCATTTCCATGATTATCAAATTTTAGTTGAACTGATTTCCCAACTCAGCGCACTTTTATCAGAATCGCCACCTTCCGCGCCGAGAATTGGAAATTTTGGTATTATCAGATATTTGAGACTGTACGGTTGAGGTAGTAAAAACGGCGCACTGAACGTTTCTGTTATCAAATGTTCTTTACATGTACACATAATTTCATCATAATCCGTTCCGGTGTGGGTTCATGGGAAAGCAAATAAGACAAGTTAACTCGGTTGACTTTGATCGATTCTGGCCACAAAGAACTTTAGAACCTTGGTTGAATATAACATGTAAATTGTTGGACAAAGAATTTTAACCAATTCCAAAGTGTTGCAAAGATAATTAACTAAATTCGAACAATAACTGACATCCTTGGTTGAATGTGTTCGCACCTAAAATTCTGCATTCAAAATTTCCCGAGTTATTGATTCTTTTCCACCGGGTTGTACTGCGATCCTTGTAGAGCAGATAAATACTGAAAAGTAAGAGGAATTAAACCAAACCAAGATTTCTATCATGAATTTTCACAGTTGACCAGCAGCTTTGTTTTTGTACCGGCAATAAGCTGGTAACGTGCAGTGTGTGAGGCCGCATTCAATATGCTGGAATTATGTTGATTCAACACACTGGCGACGGCTTGCACTTTTGACACATGTGCAGACTGTCTCCGTCTAATATATCGTAACCTAGTCCAAATTAGGCCCCGATTACTGTCGTCGTCGGATTTTGGCTGAGTGAAAAAATGTGGTCTCTTACATAATGGTGTGTGATAACATATAGTTTTTAAATGACATACAAGTAGATGTAAAGGAATTGAGCCTTACAAAACAAATGACAGTGAATAAACTACATCATATGTAGACTTGGCAGAAATTTCAATCACAGAAAAGGAATCTCCTGCGTGATGAGTCTGTTGAGCTCTGTATACCTGAATGTGACCCACCTCGTAATTCTCTAAAGCAGTCTACCGTTTACAGAATGTCACCACGACCAAAGTAGCCAGTGTACGGTATTTTCTCATGATAAATTTCAACACCAATACTTAAACAGAATTTCTATCCCGACAAATATGATGCACAAAGTAGGTTGAACGTCTGAATATGACCAAAATGAAGTTGCTGTTAGGATAAGTTGCCTTAACTTCTAAAGGCTTGGTTCACCTGATGAAAAGAAATCCGAAGCTATGTCCTCAGTTTACTTTACCTTTAACATGGTCCCTTGTGGGTATCATTCAAGTAAATGGATATATCCGTAGAAGTCATGAGAAGAGAGAAAGCAGCGAATAAAGCTTGTTTTCTGTCATTGTTCCTCTTGGCTAAGACATCACAAGTTTATATGGTGTCAGAAATCACGTGAAAAAGGCTAAAATCGGGGGCACACATACTGTAGTGAAATAGAACTCAAAGTAAGGGGAGTTGGGTGAGGGGTAGGTCAATGGGTCACGGAATCAAGTAAGTGACTCCAATGTCAGACAGACTTGTGGGACCGGATTTCTTGGTAGGCCAGTTCAAATTCAGAGGTCGCACAAGTTACTTTTGGACGCAAAGTTGTGGGTGAAGCAGTCGGATTTCAATCGCCTCTGTGATCGTTAGTAGTCTGGATAGTACCACTCGTGATCGATCCAGAGGTACCTGGTATACGATATCGAAGGCTTACTTTTTGTCGATGACATGACTGGTTTCGGCCAAATGTGAAGCAATTGCACTTGAGCGTGGTTTCTTCCAACTACCACTCAGAGACATGGGGTGTGTTCTCGCATTCTCTCCGACAAAAGTCTTGTTGTAAGACCAATGTATGATGCTCGGCACGAGCATACACATGAGTAAGAACAAAAGCTTGTGGTAGAACATGGCAATTTGTCCCTCAAACGGAACCGGATAGTGGGGCTGTAATTGAAGCACAGGTTAGCAACCATGTACGCCTTATCAACAGAATTCCCAAGCCTTCTGGCAATTAGTTTAGCAACCGAGTCACGTTTGAGTGAAAGCCTCATGTAGACGGGCTTCCTCACAACTTAACAACGTTTATGTTTTGGCTCTTCAGATTGCACAGTATTGAGTCCGAAAAGTCCAGGATATCCGTTCTCCAGAAGTGTGCATCCCAAGAACTATAGCTTCTATTGTAAACAGTCGGAGGAGCATATGTTCATTACTCACTCAGTCAGGAATCTAAGTACGCCATCTATGTCTTGCTGATTATCCTAAAATGTGACGGGTGTCCTCCGAGTCTCAGCTGTTTGAGATCCAACCGCCTCTTTCCTAATATATACTCAAGCTCCTCTTAGAGAGAAGTCAACATTGCTGCTTAGTTAGACAGAGGTATGCAGAATCTGACTAACACGTAATTAGTGAACCTCCAACCCACTGCACTGAAGTCCTGCTCAGTTAATTTACCGTTCAGCCAGCTCAATCCAGTGAGAAAGTGCACGAAGTTTTCGACTAATCTGGAAATGCACGAGCACAATTCTTCTTCGTTAACGCTGGACAAGACCCATTTGGACGTGTTGTCACTAGGCTCAAAATTCGATTGTCCTAGAGTATTTCTGGAATCTGATATCCAACGTGGTAAAAATTCTAATGGTGTCATTAATTTCTTTCTAATTATTTGTGGACTGTTTCCTCCATCCAAGTATATATGGGACGGTCGGCACTCTTACATTCATTTGGCGAATGATAATTATTTTTGAACAGAAAATCGTGTAGTGTGATAGGTGGGGCCAATGCACGAATCTGCAAGGCTCGGGTCGCGTTTGCTAATTTGTTACACCTATGGCATCAAAGGATATTCTCAAGGAACTTGTCTATCGGGTTACGGTGTGGGCTGTTTTGTTGTATGGCTGTGAGACCTGGCCCGTTTGAGTAGCGGAACTGAGACATCTTCAGGTGTTCGACAATTGTTGGTAAGTGTCGGGGAATCCGCAACGAGGCAATTAGAAAGCGAGTTTTCAGTTATGCAACGGGAACTTCCGTTGAAATATGTGTCCAGCACCAGTAGCTGCGTTGGTTAGGCCGTGTATTACGTATGCCGAACCATCGTTTGCGGAAGAGAGTGTTGTACTCCGTGCCCAATTCACAGTGGCGGAAGCAGAGAGATGGTCAACGCTTGACTTGGCAGAGGGGTATGAAGGAGATAACGAAACGTTTGGGTGCTGTCAGTGCTACCCGCCTTCCAGGATGGGGAGTGCGTCTTCCCCATTACGTCTGGTTGGAGACACTGCAAGAGATGGCTGCTACTCGATGTTAATGGCGTTCTTGTTGTCAGTTTCTATCCAGGTTGCCTGAAAGAGTGTCTGGAGGCGTAGGCACTTTGGAATGAGTGTAGTAAGCTAGCACTCACCTTTGTTCTTTTCTCCACAACAAAGCTTTCAAAAAAATCATGATTGTACGGCAGCGAAGCATCAATATTGAACACCGATGTCATGCTGTTGATGACGATGATGATGATGAACTAACGTTTTCACCTGAGTTGATTTCCATCTGAAAAGATGACGGATATCTATCCTGGTGTCCATTCATGGATTATTCTGCGGATTGGGGGAATATTCATGTCAACATTGGTTGTTGCTCCCCACATAAACAAATACCTAGGAAGCAGCTGGCCTTATCACGTTGCGGTACCCGATGGACAGTATGCAATCTACATCCCGCCACAGAGATCATAAGGATAAATGGTAACTTCGTGGGCCAATTCTCGCAGGTGAGCACAAACCTATGTACACGCAAACGTGAATAAGGATGTTGATTTCGGTTAAGCTGATGACTGATCATGATCGGAAACAAGCCAGTATCTGACTACCAACAAAGCAGATATGTTGGAATTCACACGTCTGCCTACATAAAGTTTTATACCGGACGGTCAACAACACGTATCCGTTCTCCAACAAGTTCAAAAGACCGAAAGGATAATTGGGGATATTAGACAAACTAAATCGCTACTTCACAATTCATTGTTTTATAAAGGAAGTTCCTCGGCTCCTATCCAGTCTAGCGAGGAATTCCTATGGTAAGCCAACCGGGAATTTAAAAGTGTTACCAAATTCGGGATATCTTTTTTTAGGAGTTTCTCACTGAAAACTTTCAACCGAGCATTTTGGATACAACGAACTTAATTTCAATATCAGAAATGGGTAACTGAGTTTCCCTATGTATTTTCATCAGAAAGATCACATATATGGTCAAAAACGAATAAATTTGTAACTAGTTAACAGGTGAACGGAAACAAATGTTGGTACCATTTTAAGACTTATGATGTGAAGCTGGAGTGAATATTTGTGGTTGTTTGTTGACGATGTGAGTGCACTATAGTGATTGCAGAATGGTAGTGCAGAATCCATTCATGTGAAAGGTTGGCCTTGAGAATGTGTAGGCTGCTTGTTTTAGGGGCGATTATGATCAATTTTTCTAATTGTAGTAGTTAGCTGCTTTTCGTTTCTCTTAATTGGCCTTACCCTAAACTTTTAAGTAAAGGGATTCGTCCAAGAAAATACCTTTCTCTAAGGCTTGTTCGTTCACGGCCTACACATCTTTGTGGATAAGTGCTTGCACCTCCACTGTACGCTTGACCATCTGTCTGTAGTGTAGCTGCGTAGTAGAGTAAATTTTCCGTAACTAACCACCTTGAGAATGACATCTACATTTCTCTTCTACGTGGGGAGAGGGCAAATGATGAGAAAAGTACTACACGCTTTATTCAGAGTAATACTCTGGTTTTCCTAACATTTTTGTGAATATGAAGTGAATTGCTTCGTTTCTCTCTTTAATTTGATGTTCTGTATTTGAGGCTGAGCAACACGGAAAGACGTGTTCAACTCATACAGTGCCGATCATCTCTCATCTTGGTCATTAAGAATAATAGCCACAAAGAACGAAAATTAATCTCTAGTACCTATTCTAGCAGAGTAATTAAAACAATGCTGTTTGTTGAACCTTGATAGATTCCGGGTTGTTTAAATGATTTCATCGCACAGAGATTCATCATCATTAGTGTGATGACACTTTTGAACCAGCGGGGTTGTGCGCATTGTCCAGACCACACAATAGACTATATCAAGCGAAATTATATCTCAAAGAGTCAACTTACTTAGTTGCTTAGCACACCAGCACAGCCTATGGCACCACTAAATCTGGGTCGGTGACAAGACATCTCCATCGTAATGCTTCCTGGGAGATAAATCAGGGAGTGCAAGCTCGCGGTGTGTCCTCCAGGGCTACTCTAGCTTAAGACTTACGAAATGAAAACTGCAGTCGATATTCACCGAAAACTTTGCAGCTAAACCCAAGGGACAAACTCAAAAATCCAATGCGAAGTGGACAGTGGATTAGCTATATTATTGGAAACTCACGGAAATTTTTGAATACTATTTTTTAGAGCCTGTCAGACGAAAAATGTCAGTTGGACTGTTAGCAAGCAAGTCAAGACGATTTAGCGGCCAGGAGTGTAAAAAGGTTTTACGGTATTTCTGCCATACGGAAAACTGCGCAAAACTACCTCACGCCTATTATAAGAACGACCATCGTATATCTCTAAATTCCGTTACACTGTATAATTGTTCTCAGGACAAAGGCCTGTACAGCTTAGAGACGAGTAAACCAGTATGTAAAGATTATCAGCTGAGGTTACCATCACAAAGGTTTATTAGAGATGATCATCATGTTTGTTCAGAAGTCTGGATAAGCTGGGATTGTCATATGAACGTGGAACCTCCTTCAGACCTCAGAGGTATCTGAGTTCATATCTGCACTATGAGTCATCACTTTCCTATTCCCGACGACCTTCCACCTATCCTGTCCAAGGACGACGGTGAATTCCTCAGCTAGTGCCTGTCTAGCCTATTTGCTCCTATCTTGGAAAAGGAGACTGTCCCAGACAACTGAGGTGGGTCGATAATAGTGTCCACTTTCAAAGAGGATACTCGCAGTGAATGTAGAGACGTCAGTTTGGCCCTCGTTGTAACAAGAATTCTGGTGTGGCTGTTTCATCGTCGCCTTAGGGCGGGATGCGAACTTTTGATCCGTGAGCATCAAGTAGGATTGTGACTGGGTAGAGGTTCATTCTCGTCATCATTCACATCAGCAAGCCAGTAAAACATGCTGGTGCTTAACCGCCATAAGGGTTTTAGGCTTTGCCGACCAGACTCTGTCAGGTGTTAGAGTAATGCCGCATGTACAGCCTTCGTGTTTCTCGACTTCAAAGTTGTGTTTGATTCTGTCGATCGACCAGTGCTTTTGACTTCACTTGCTCAATAGGGGTGCCCCAGAATTTTGTGAACATAATTCAGTCCTTATATCCACATCCATCGGTGTGTGTGTAAGATGAAATCTGTAGGAGCCTTCATACAAAAGTGCGTCTCAAGGATATACATACTCACTATTCTTCCTCAGAGACTTCGTTGGTGGAATAATGAGGAGGATGCTGGTTTTCACATTGTTGCTGGTGAGAACCTCTTCGGTTTGGAGTATGCAAACGATATCGCCTTCATCTTCGAAGACGGATCCCAAGCACAAGCTCTGTTGAATAAAACGACTATCATCATAACACATCACATAATTCAAGAAGCAGTGGATATTGTGAAGAATTTCACACATCTCAGTGGTTGTACTATCTCTAGAGGAACTGTGTCTGATGACGTTAATGCGCTAACCTCGAGGGCCCAAACGAAGTCTGCCGATTTGCGTTAATTGTGACTTTAAAAAGTATAGCACTGGATCTCAAGGGCCACTTGTACCAGACCACAGTAAGGTCTGTATTCTTGCATGGTTGCTAGAGATATGAGTGACATATGACGCATACTAGGCTGTGAAATTATATGAGGCCCCTTCACGTTTCTGACCACCGATGCCTCAGAAGCGTTGCTGGTACTGGATGGAGTCAAAAGATTTGTATCGAAAGGATTAGAAGACTACACTTGGTTGTTAGTGGGTACCTCAGTCGCGGAGAACATCCAGCAACATAAATTGTGATGACTATGCCTCGTGCTTTGCAAGCCAAAACACCGTCTACTGATTCACGTACTGTTCTTCGTGCCTCGTTCAGAATGGTGCATCCTCCAAGGGGAACAGTGCATAGCTGAACAAGAGAGTGTAACACATTACGAAAAGTTCATTTATTAATGTTGGTGTGTTCTGCCTTCCATGATGGGGTCCTCTTGCAACTGGCTGGTGATATTGCAAGAAATGGCGGCTGACTGATGTCAGTGGCTTTCATGCTATCAGTTTCCTTTCAGATTATCTGGCTGAACGCTTGAAGTTTTGGGTACCCCAGGCTGCTTGTGACAGGCTAGAATCTCATCCCCCATCCACTCTTCTTTTTTTCAATCTGAGGCTTTATATATATAAATATATTCATATATATAGCAGCTGTACAACAGTGAAGCTTCTATGTCAACACTAATGTTGCTGACTTTATGGTTTCTCTGCCGAGCAAAATACAATCAGTACTCTTCAACTATTGGAAATCTTGACGTACATACATTACTTAACCATACATTGATTCGTAGGGCAACTCAAGCCATCACCACTACCACCACACCCAGAATGATGTGGCTGGAAACATACCCGTGCGTAGGCTGACTTTAGGAAGCTAACCCAAGTGAGTCACGCCAGTGTCATGCCCTCTTCCCAACCCATAATCTCTTTTTGGCCCGACTCTTTTAGTAAGCAGCTCAAGTGTTCGATAAAGCGACAGGGCACCTGCACTGCAATGAATCGGTGAGACTACTCTTACCTGTACAACTGTCCCCGATTTTTTCATGAAATATCACCTCCCGCGTCTTTTGCTGTCATCAGCCACTTCCGGAGTTATTCGGTGACATTCCGCACTTCATTATTATTAGCCGATGTGGGTGGCTCCAACTGAGTAGCGAAACTAAAATCTCGGGTTTGCTTTGTCTTATTCAATTGATAGAATTTGCGACAACCAAGCATTGACTGCTCAACCAGAGAAACATATGGGCTTTTCGCCGGATTATCTTAAATTTAAAGGTTTGTTTTTCTGATTATAAATTGCATTTCTGATAGAATTCCACAGAAGTCCGCACTGCATGGAAAACACGAATCTTCTATGCATATTATGGTTTGTACTTGTGCAACTTGTGCAAACGTGGCCACCCTAGTCTGAGTAAACAAGACCTTTTTAATGCACCACACACAAAAACGCTTATGAAGGGTTCCGCTCAACAACGTGAACGATGTGAAAATATCACTTGTAATTTTACGCAATGCACTACTCATAAGGTTGCTGAAAATTCCTTGACAGCCCACGACCGGTTCCGCCCTTTTTGGGACTCATCAGGCAGGCGCAGTCCCCGAGTTTTCGTCAACCTTATGTTCTACTTGAACCCAAATTAGACTGTTTTCAAGAAATGCACTCATTTGCAAATCAATTTGGTTTTGCGAGAGACTCACCTGGAACCCAGCTGAATCTCTCGTTTGTGCTGTTTCCAGACAACTGAATGTGCTGCACCAGGCCGCCTCATGTTCCAGTTGCTACGATATTCGAGATATCGCGATGCATGTAATTTTCAGCAACCTTATGAGTAGTACATTGCGAAAAACTGCATGCATCGCGATATCTCGAATATCCTAGCAACTGGAACAAGAAGTGGCCTGGTGCAGCACATTCAGTTGCATGGAAACATCACAAACGAGAGATTCAGCTGGGTTCCAGGTGAGTCTCTCGCAAAAACCAAATTGATTTGCAAATGAGTGTATTTCTTGATATCATTTGTATTTTATCTATTTTGACCTTATCTTGCTAACCAACCACTTTTACTATGAGCTACGGTGCGTTGTTCATAACGTCCTCTGTCCTCACATAAACGGTAGATCAATATAAACTTCGATAAGGAGAATCTGACTAACATGTAAGTAGTGAACCTCCAACCCTCTTTACTAGAGTGCTGCTCAGCCAGCTCAATCCAGTGAGAACGTGCACGAAGTTTCCGACTAATCCACGAGCACAATTCTTCTTCGTTAACGCTGGTCAAGACCCATTTGGACGCGTTATCACTAGGTTCAAAATTCGTTTGTCCTAGAGTGTTTGTGGAATATGATATCCAACGCGGCCAAAATTCTAATGGTCTCATGAATTTCTTTCTAATTATTTGTGCATTGTTTCCACTGCGGACTGTTTCACCAACCAAGTATATATGGGACGGTCGGCACTCTTACATTCATTTGGCAAATGATAATTATTTTTGAAAAGGGAATGTTGTGTAAGGAACGTAATCTTACCATTTTTTGCCCGTAGTCTATATACTTGCGCGATATCCATAGCGTGCTAGTTCAATCACATATAGTGCGAAAGCAGTAAAATAAGACTAGAGTGTCAGGCGGAACTTTTGAGCTTCCGGTATCTTAGCGCGATTG
Organism: Opisthorchis felineus; assembly: GCA_004794785.1. NCBI lineage: Eukaryota > Metazoa > Platyhelminthes > Trematoda > Opisthorchiida > Opisthorchiidae > Opisthorchis > Opisthorchis felineus. The sequence continues at coordinate 488,879 of SJOL01006393.1, read as the reverse complement.
CACTTAGAATTACTCAAATTTTATGGCAAGAATTGTGATGAAGGATCCAAGAAGTGCCCTAAATTGACCATTCAAACGATGATGATCTCATATTTGGAAGCATTTTTCATCGGTGAACACAGACAACTTAACCGTCGTTTGTAGATATGATTTGCAGCTTACCTATGCACTTTTTATTTTGGCGTCCAGAATTTAAAGAGACCATATAGAGCTCCGATTTTTAGCGTCGTTATTCCTATGCTGGAAGTAAGTTTTGAGCCATATTGAGCACGTTAACAACCAAGTTGCCACACCAAGTTTTAGTGTTACAGACCTTGTAAATTTGAGGCTTGCTGTCATGAATCGCGGGGCATAGACAATTCTGCTTTCCTAAATTGACAACCCACAACAACTTAAGGTTTACGGAAACTGAAAAGAAGGCGTTTTCAAGTATTTCTAGTGTTATTTTTTAAATTGCTAAGTAAAGCTAAGCGGATTATACCTAACAGACCCGGAAGTATTGCCTCAGCTGTCAGGAACCCTTGTGAGTTTTGAGTCGGCAAATTTATGACAGACTTGAGTATAGATGATGCCGTAGAACGTACGTCTATAGCTGTCAGGTGCTGCAAGTTGAGGCTCTCAGTGCAGTTCTTTTCATCGCAGTCGGATCAATATTCTGCTTTTTGTTTCGGCAGTTTTCCTGTGGCTGCTACTTCATCAAATAAAAGCCATTTTTATTCACTGGTCGTCGCAAGCACTTAAGTCCAAGGTTGTCGCACAAAAGGCGTTCACTGAAAGACTACCCTTTGTGGATCTGCCTGCGTTCATGTTTGGATGCTAGTTCGGGTATATGGGTCATGAATCCAGAATGTTTAGTAGGCTTTTGGCTAGCAGAAACTTGTGAATTAAAGAAGAAACGCACAAAGGACTCAGCGTTTCAGCAGATCTTCTGAGCACCGTTTTATTCGCATTTTCACCATCATCTGTATCATCCACAGCACAAAATCGGTGTTCGGCTGTGATGCTTCTCTGCCGTAGGTGGAACGGCCAGAAACCATCGAGGACCATAGTTTTCTCGACGGTCCGATTCAGCACTTCAACCTCTGAACAGGTGAGTTGCTTATAAGCAGTCAATCCAGTAGGCAGGTGCTCTAGTGAGTGCGGTCTGATTTTGGCGTCGAGGTTTACCCAACGTGCTCCACGTGATGCACCCTGTCAACCGTCTTAGCTATCTCGCAGAATAGATGGATGCTGAGCAAGTGTACGAAATGTTTTAGCGTTGTTTGCATTTACTACCGTATTCCACGCTTCAAAACTTAACTTTCCACGCTCCTTGCATCATCCACATTGCAGACAGACATCTGACCTTATGATAATTCCAGGAGAGGTGTGGTGTATTTTTATTGATAGGCTACTGCATACACACACTGGACAGATCACTACCTGCTCCGTCCCTTTTTGAGACTCATTACTTAGGCCTGTTCCCGATTTGCCTCCAACATCCATTTGTACTCAAATACTAAGTAGTACGTATGTGAGGATAAAGAATCATTTGCGAATTAGGTTGGTTTTACCGGGGGACCCATCTGTGTACCCTCCTTGTTATCTGCTTGACTGTGATGGTGTTCCACTGTACCACACCGAATTTGCCGGAGGCAGTCAATTCTACGTGCTTTCTGTGTCAACTCAAAGCATTCGCTGTAGCTGCCTAGTGGCCTGAAAACTAGACAGATGCGTAGGGGTGATTATTTTCCTCAGAAGAATTTTGAACTCCCAAGCTATTCTACTGAGATTGTGGTGCACCTGATCGACTGTATTAGGCACCTTCATAATTTGAAAGCAGCCCTTACTTGACCGGTGCAGAGGGGTTATTTGGCCGAACCCATGGACATGAGAGTCTTTTCTGACCATGGGACGTGCTCACTGCGCTCCTAAAACTATTGTGCATTTCGGAATAACCGACATTACAAAGCCACCTTTAAAGTATCGAATGGCGTTCCATTACATGACCAGGAGAATATTCCAATGCACTTTTGTCTGCAATGCATATGAGAATAGCCTAGAATTATTCAAACAACAGAGGTCAGTTTTCTTAGGTTTGTTCGTGGAAGTTTATTGCTGTCCATACTTTGGGACTTTAGGTAAGCAACTCCAGATCGTAAGGCTTACGGGGCATTAATAGGATAGCTTAAATCACAAAATGTGTACTGGCAGTTCCACCGTCGCAGTGAAAAATTCTGTGCGCGTCTTTTGACGTGCGACTGTTTATAATTTTTCGTAGGGTTTTCAAAATATGTGGCTTGCAGGCGAAGTCAGAATGCATTCTCTGATTGCTATATTTAGTGGTCAGTTTCCAAACGTGGAAACGCGTGCGCACCTAAAAACCATCAGTATCTCAACAGTTCTGTTTACTTCGCAGTCCAGAGTATAAGGTCACATTCCAAAATATTCCAGGAGAATATTTCTCACATCAATGACAGTTTATAAAAACTATGCGCTAGAAGCCTGAATGTTTGTCCATTTGGAACGTGATCAACCCTTCATAGCAATATGTCACGTAAGTGTTTAACAACATAGCCAGTGATGGGCTGACTTATTATGAAATACCATAGGGGGTGCCATGTGGTACTTCCTGTTGGTGAAATAATTTACTCTTGCCGAGTTTTAGGTCGCCCCTAGATAGCGCCATGAGATTCCAAATTCGTAACTCTAAGTACACATCCATAATGGCATCCAATTTGAGTAGAAAGGCGCTGCTTTGAAACCGGAGCATTGATTCTTACTTCTCCATGCTGTAAAGTAATCTAGTTATCGCCTTCTGTTGTGTCGTGCGATCTAGACTCCTCCTGACTGTGAAGGACCTTGCTTCTGATATAGTGGAATGTTTCGTCTCAAGATGTGATGTATGAGTGGACCACCACTATATACAAATGGTAAAAGCGTAGTTAGTTGGGACATCTCACTTACAAAAGAAAGCACGAGCATTTCCTTGTGGGTGATGGTTGGATAAAGTTTAGTTTAGTTATTTCAGAAATTAAACTAAAGTCAGTGAGAGATCGGCGTGGGATCTGCAGCTAACCTGTCTAAGATTTCCGTTTGATAAACCCAGGTTTTTCCAGGGATCTTGAGAATGAGTAAGTCCTCGCTTGTAACAATTCCAATTATCACCACTTGTCAGGTGTGCAGAAGCATATCATAAAACGTCTGGTTGTCATCGATCCTCTGAATGCATGTACAAATTTCCAGTCTTTGTTGATCACCCAAGAGTGCGGTTCTATACCGTTCAGTAAGTGCATAGGTGCTCAAGCTCAGCTTTTTGTGGCGCTGCGTGTATTGTCTATTCAGAAGTAGAAGTGGTTAGATGGGGTAAGCATAACCCACTCGGGTGCGACATTAATTTTAGATGTGGAGTCTGCATTCTACTATATCCGTTCTTCCCATGTTTTCGAAAAACGCATGAAAACAGGGAGGTAAAGAGTTTTTGAAGTATATGTAGTTTCCATGTGGGGACTATGAACAATCTGGTTGCCATCAATGTTCTCAGCACCGGAAGGTAGACTAGTGTGCGTCAGGCAATCGAGTATGAGCTAGCTGGGGGTCTGCACGTCGAGGTTGACAGTTGGATTGCAAACAGTTCTTCCCCCCTCGAGGAGACTCGAGGCCTGGTACAGCATATTCAGCTGAAGCGGACCATCATAGAAAGAGATTCAGCTGGATTCAGTTGAGTCTCCTGTAAAAAAACGAATTTGTGTGAAAATAAGAGTATTTGTCAAAATCTGTCCAATTTGAGTCCAAGCGGAACATCAAGTTTGCGGCAATTCGGAGACTGTGTCTACCCGTGAGTTCGTTCTGGCACCAGACAGTGGAGTGGGAACAGCAGTCAGATATAACAGCTACTTACAGAGTTTATTGGACATTTTCCACGTGAATGGCGTAAGGAAGTACAGGGTGCATGTCAGCAGCTGATTTATCGCGAAGGGGCTTTAAAAACTGCCTAAGACTGTCACATATTGGACGATAATATTGTTACGCCGCACGAATTCGGGCGTCACTCATCCGATCAGTCATCATCATCACTGACAGCAAAGCGAAATAAGAACACTGGTGCTTCATTGCCGTACAGTAATTTCAAGTTATTTCAACAAGGCCTTATAATGGAAAAGGAATGGGACTGGGAGAGGGGGATAGGTCTAGCTTACAACAAACATCTGAGGTGCTGTGTTCCCATAACTCATTCAGGCAATCTGATTAGCAACTTACAGCATTAAAACCACTGATATCGGTTAGCCGCCATATCGTTCAGTGTCTCCAGCCAAACACAGCGAGGGTCACGTGGATCCCATCCTTGAAGGCAAACAGCACCCAAACTTTTTGTAATATCCTTGTCATATTCAGTCCACGTCTAGGTTAGCGCCCCTCCGGAAAACTACGCTGTTCTCAGCAGACGGTAACTGAGCATGCGTGACACGTGGCCCAGCCACCCTAGCATACAGCGTTCGATGCATTCTTTGGATGAAGTAGCCTGTGCTCAAATACGTGAATATATCTGATATCCTGCGCCCGAAGTGGTCAATTCTGGCAGCCGTGTAACAACAGAGTCCGCAGTGCAGCCTGATACACGCGTCCTTTGGGACTCAGTGAGATGCCGTTTGATGCCACAGGTGGCTCAAACTCGGAAACAACCCTGACCTTTGAGATTCGTGCGTTCACTTCGTCTGCCATATTACCGTCACACTACCGAAATACATATGGTGTTCCATAACTTCCAGCGTTACTGTTTGAATTCATAGATGCATATTTAAATATTGTTGGTCGCACAGCATGCTTTCTCAATTTGTGGACGAGAGGCACATACAGAAAGACCGGATGATCTTGATTAGCTTTCCTGGCATTGCTTACGCACTCCGATCTTCTTCAAAAATGAGAACAGCGTCGTTTGCATATTCCAGATTGAATATTTATTCACACGAATAGATCTGAATACCGGGGTTTCGGAGGCCTTCCAGTGTTCTCCTCATCAGTTTATCAGTAACAGAATGAAAAGCGGAGAGATCGGAATCCTTGTTGGACAACACTGCTTGTGGGGAAGCTTTTGGAGAGCTCCCCACACACTCAGACCCTCACAAGTATGTTAACGCAAACAGCGCACGATGTTCATGAACTTGCGCAAGCGTGTTGAAAAGAACTCAGCGGTCAAAAAAGTCGAATGGGCTTTTGAAGTCAAGGAACACCAAGATTGTGGGGTGCCTATGCGCATGTTGTTGTTCAACAACTTGACGGGGTGTGAAGATGTGGTCCACGCAGCCCCTCCAGATCCAAGTATATGATGTCTTGCGCAGAGAAATTCCGATCACAACCCGGCCGTTTCTCCTCTGATTTTACGTGTTTTTTTTCATCACAGTTGGAATATTTGCAAAAGGCCATTTCACGTGTGTTAGGAAGCTTAAAAACCCACAACAGTCATTGTCTGAAGTTAAATCACGTGGTCACGCTTGTGGTGAGTGTATTAGAGTGCAGAGGATAGCACGCGTGTGATACAGAGCAGGAAAATCAGCTAAGCAAACTAGGACAAACTATATTTGTAACATCTAATTACCAGACGAACCTACGATTACTAACTAGATGTTTCCGTCTAAACAAAGTAGGGGGCGTAAAAGATGGGTGGCAGCAGTCTCAACACTCCTAAGGATATGGTCGTACTTGGATATAAAATAATTTCAACAGGTGTTGAGAGGCTTATAGGGTGGCTACTGTCCACTAGACCTTATGTAACTGCGCTTCCGGAGCTACCAAGGACTGGGTTCCGGGGTCAGTTGATCACCCGAGCTTCAAACAACATACTTGCTTTTCCGAGTTCCTTAAGTCATTCAGATTTCTCGGACGTCTGACTCCACAGTAATATTTTTTTACGTTTCTGGTTATTTAGCGTCATTTGAAGGCAAGCTGTGGGATCGAAACATGTGGTAGTGAGGCCCCAGTTAACAGCGGTCCGTCCAACTGCCTCGATACTTTGATTGGATTCTGGCACAGAAGTGAAAATTACACAAATGTTACATGACCTGAAAGTTGTTACGGAAGGAAAATCAACCGACTGGCAAAAACCAGGACAGCTTGTGAATCGTCTTTCAAAGCCATGGGCGAAATACACTCTTGAACAAGCGCGAAGGAATTCGACAGCTTAGGCTTCAATTGAGTTTAGCGTGCTCTGGTGGAGTAGTGCTAAGACGTTTGCCTGGCATGTCGGGTGACCGGAGGTTGAATCACAACACGTCCAAATGTATATAAAATTGATGAAATCCAAAAAGAACAAACCTAGGTTCCCTTGAATCCTGCATTCGTCTTGGCTGACCAGAGCAATCAAGCAGGGAGAATAACTAAACAACACTGATGTAAAACTCAAAAACACGAAGTGCAATTTTCTTTTGTATAATGGGAGCGATATGACAGATATGGTCAGCTTAATTGGAGGGTGGTTTAGTTGAAAGATAGCAAGCTGCTCGACGACTCTTGAGCTTGAACGGGCTCATTTGGCCGGTTGCCAATTCGACTGCTCGCTACTCTTTAGTGTTTTCAGTTATTACACAACAGAGTTAGAAGTTCAGTGGTCTCTTACATTGATAATACATCATACAAAACGTGCACGTTTGTTGAGTAACTCAAGTATCCTACTGGCTAAAATATATCCACCTGAGTAAACGTTACCATCAAATTACACATCCCAAAATGTTCTTAATCGGCGCTTAGGGATCCACATCAGGGAGGCTTTGGTATCGGAAATAGGTTGTTTACGTTGATGTACACACTAATGAAAAAAGATTTCCTACCATAGTTTTCCAACAAAATTCGGTCGTAATATTATGTCATTCTTTTGGCATAAGCATAAAAATGGAAAAGATGCAGATATATACATGAATTGAGGGGTGTTGCATTTAAACACAGTAAGCACTAGATGGCTTGCGTGATGGTCAAGCGGGATTTCTACGAACAGAAACATGACGGTTTGAACTGTTCCGCTTGAAAGAATGTTTGAATATACAAAGCTTGGTGTTGGGGGCTGTACATAACGGACAGCAAGACAGAGGATGAAAAGAAAGACAGAGAAATGATAGTTCACGCGGTGTTTGCAATGGCGATGTGTGAAGCGATTCAGTACTGTCATATAGAAAAACAAGCAAGGTAAAGCCGCAAATTAATGAAAAAAATGTTCTAATTGCGCATTAATTTCGCTTCGGAAGTTCTTCTTTTAACTGGAATAGAGTGTTTAGATATGATGAGATCGCCAAGAGGGATACCTGTGCCTTCACTGGCGCGACTCAAATCCAGTAGATTCGGCGCCATTTGTGTTGTTGCTAGCACTTCCGAGCCACCGTTCAGTTTACTTCGATTTGATGAGGAGTGGGAATGAAAACTCTGTGATCGAAGTTTGTTCCCCGCGTACTGTATATGATGTTTTCGAACCGAACATTCAGATTTTTGGTACCAGAATGCGTTCGATTCGGACGGTCGTCTTTCGTTCGGGTTGCTAGACAGGTCATCCGACTGGGTGGATGCAAAGCATCCGGAGGAAAAAGAAGACGATGGACTTATCGTTCCGGGTGTGGACATTCTAGCAGATGCATTCACGGGATGAATTGGCCGAACACCAGGTGTCGGATGTCGCCTGAGCTGGTCCAATTCTGATACCATTTTTTCTATCGATTGTTCTTGTTCCTTTATGGCCATGGTTTTCTCGGCGACTACTTGGGCCAGTTCATGTCTTTCGTGCTTTAGCAGGTGTTTCAGTTCTTGTAGCCTGTGTCACAGGAAGAAATGAGAGGCAAACCAGTTTATTGCAGAGACCCATTGTGTAAAAGATTGGCTCAGTATGGGTTAGCTTAGTTGTCGGCATGTTGTCACCTAAGGGATTAATGTGTTGCGCTCGTTTCGTCAATTAGCAATCACTACAGTTAACGCAGCATCATGGTATTATTTACTACTATATGGTATGTGTAGGTGCACTGCCGTGGTCGACAGATATATCCAGCAGACTGACCATCATACCAATTCCAGAATTGAACTAATGTGTCCCCATGACCTCCTTGGCCCAAATTCCCCTCGCGCCGCAGCTAATCCACCGAAACTGATACAGGTGAACCGGAGAATTATCGAGACACAATAACCAGATGATTCTGTTCGGATAAGAACATACTAGGTTTACAGTGACCATCCTCGGGTAAGAAAATGAAACAATTCAAAATCAATTTCACGTAGACAACACAACGCACAAACTCATAAAACGTCGGTATGGTAGTTTGTCTATCAGTATTTCTAGCTCTGAACGCAGAAAGCTGCATATCTTCATCAGAAGTGAGCTAGGTTTGTCTGTTTTTGTCCAAGTGATTTTTTTTCGGCTGACTGGTTCAGCTTATTGCATTCAATCTGTTGGTAGGTGAGCCTCATGAATTTCCGCCACTAAGCAGTGAAGACGAGGTGCTATTCACCAGCTTTATTGAAGATAACGCAGCATTAATTCTCTCTGGCGAACCGCCACGTAACCAATCCCGTTCTTATGCGATTGTGTGACCGTGCTCAGCATTTGGAGCACAGGGCCATTATTCTTTCCATTCTTCGACAACCTGTCTAAGCGTATCAAATCTGTCAGATTTCCTCAGGCCACAGTAGGGCTAGTGCTCTCCGCCCGCAACCAATCAAAAGCTCTCCAGCAGATCTCAACCGTCCGTGACACCATCTGGCTGGGGAGTCGTGACAGGTGAGTCAGTCGATCGACACAACCCGGGCAGTTAGTGCGTCGTCGTTCGAGTCGTCCGGCAAGCCTATCATATTGCTGTAACGTGAAAATCTAGATACGTCTAACGTGTGATGATGGAGGAGTGGTAATGCTCGCATCGCATGTCGGATGTCCGGACTTCAAGCCCTAGCACGGCCAAGGATTTGCAAGGCTGATGAACTCTAATTAGAGCGAAGCTCGAGTCCAGTGCTTCCACCTTTGGTGTGGACTCACCGGAATAATTGCACCAGGACAAGAGGGCGACCGTTCAAACGACAGTGACAGAATGAAACGTCATCTTAGCGAATTTATGTGCTGGGTCTGCTTCCTGCTTGAATACCAGTATAAGATATCGGAGTATAGGATACCCTGATTGGAGTCTAAACGTAATTGGGTTTGAAGTTGTGTGTCCTAGGCTATTCAGGACTCTAGCCCACAGAGTGTCAGTGGCAGTACACTGTTGAAACCATTAAATTCTTACTGGAGTGTCTTCTTAAGTGGATATTAATGTCTCACTGGGATAGCATAGAATGAAAAAGTGTAAAATTTTGGAGGGGTTCCGCCTAAAGTAGTGACATACTTAAAAAACGAATGCTGATTTGACTCACCGATCGGACAGCTGATCTAAGCTAGGGGATTCGGCCAAAACCTTCTGTCTTTCTACCCCGCGGTCGCTTGAACAGAACCTCACAGGTTCACTTCGGCAATGACCATGACCGGCCTCCTTTTCATCATCACCATATTCATAATCACTTCCTTCATTTTTAATTGCCACATCGTCTTGGCCGCAGCAATTAATCGGTGACCACGGGAATGCATGATCTCTACTCCCATTTTTAACTCCAATACATGCCCTCATTTCTGGCACGGTACCCAGGGACGATGAAAGTGCAAATCCTTCACCTTGGAAAATTTTTTTCACATTCACAGGTTTCGTTGTCAAGCTTATATTTTCCACTTGCTCAATACACGCATTTAGCTGACGGAGTTGTTCTTTGTATTGAGAAATCAGTTGTTCCATTGTCTCAACATTCGAACCTGACTGTTCTGGTAGTGAATCAACCACTTCAGGCCAGGTGTAGAGGGAACTGTTTGCATTCTGTATTTCATTGTACTGCGGGATTTCACCAGTCGATACAGCATCGCTGGTCGAGTGTGGGCTGGGCGAAGTAGACGGTTCATTGGTGAATAGCATTGAGTCGGTGTCCCCCGCAGGGATGTTGCTCGACTCTGGGTTGAGTAACTGCTAACAACGAGATCAAGGGTGGAACGTAGAGGCAGAAACGCAAGGCCGTCAGGATACATTTAAATAGTAATTGTCTTCGTTCCCTGTATAAAAAACGGGTGACAGTCTTGGGCTGTCAATTTTTAGAGCTATGGAACAAATAGAGACATTGTCTGTCGCTACACAACAACGGGGCCTATAGTTTTAGTTTGCTTCGAAGTACACAATGCGGTACAGTATATTCGTTTTTGTGTCCCGGTGGTAGTTGAATGTGTAGAAACATTCCGCTCGCCTCCAAACTGAAGCCTCTTTGGAGAATTCTTTTGTTTACTGATATTCATTTTCACGCACACACAAAGCTGTTGACAGGCAGCTGAAAGTGAAAATGAATTGCCCTAACCCAACTGCATCTTATGGAGCGGTCGTTCGGCATTTAACGACTTACGGGAACCCTACGTAAGTCAGATGTATCGATTAAGACCAATCAGTCCCAGCCCAATGCAGTTCAAAATCCTCAAAGTTTCAACACTCAACGATACTTATCACAATGCATCAGCTTTACTGATAATGAATTTCAGTAAGGAGTGAGCCTATCTTACCTGATGTCAGTGAGACAACTGTCGTTAATGCTAGCAAAAAACAGCAATGTAAGGCTGTTTCAAGTGTATCTTTACGGAGGTCCTTCAAACAAGGTATTAATGATAGGACATTTTCCCACCCTAAAAGTGTGCTATTCGAAATCAAAGGGAAAGTTTAAGGTAAACATGGATTGAAGAAGTCACCAGGATGCACGTACAACTAATTTTTCGACCAAATGCGCTAGGCCGTTACAGTAAGGAGAACAAAACTGCGGACAAAAATATTGCAAACGAAAAGGTTAAGCAATTTGAAGGGAACCGTCAGGTCTTGCCTAGAGGGTGAGCACCATAACGACTGAGCTACAGCGGACTTTTCCTCACTGATCCTCCCTACACTTGCCCAATGAATCAACAGTTGGTACCTGCTAACGCCTTACTGAGCCCTTTGCGTGACTTCAACGGTCAGCCAGACGCTCACGTCGCCTGAATAGCTAAAGGACTTTGTTTCCGAGTTGAAACAGAAGAGACGGGACATTGAAACATCTTAAATATGGACTCGAGGACGCAATCTTTTCGTTTGCAGCATGTGAACTTAGGTTCACGCTCAGGATTTTCGAAATGTCTCCTCTTCATCACTCTGTTCTTCTCAGGGCGGTACTTCGTCAAAGTGAACCGCATGTGACTAGAAGGCAAATCCGTTCCTTTTTAAAACAGTTGTCTCATTGTTTATATCACAAAATACCATCTCTAAAACAAATACCCAACCAACAGCATCCCGTGGTGTATCGCAAATGACAGGAAAAGCACTCGATTTAATGCGTTAAACCTTTCAGATAAATGCAACCAAGAACGAAGTCATTGTCGCTGCTTTCAGTCATGACTTCAGACAAGCTAACTGCCTCAATACACCACCTATGGAAAATCAACGATTGGATTCTGTTGTGTTGATGGGTCTAAAGTAGAACATATGGTACGGCGCACCAATGGGGCTGGATACTAGCCCATAGGATTCATTAACTTGTTGGCCCATGGGTTAAATTATATCACTAGCTCTCTCTGTGCGACCTCAGTTCTTCAGTAGTTAACAGCTAATGAGTGCTTCTATCAACAACCACTCACCCACCAAACTGCACACTGGTGAAGTCTCCCCGAATGGTGACAAAATGTCTGCAAATCAAATGCCAAGCTCAGCGAACAGAACAAAAGCCACCTGATCAGTCACCAGTTCCTTATAAAATGTTTCGCATGATTAGCAGATCTGGAAGCGAAGGTTAGGTGGGACGGTCACCAGTGCCACGACCGGGTGTTGTACTCAACCAGATTAAAGGTTGCAGAAGTTTTCTTGACGGAGGGTACTCTTCATAAAGTTGGTGAAAACTTTTCGACAATGTGGTTTCATCCTTCCTGGAACTCATCAGATGGGCTCACTCCATGAGTAAAAATCAACTGCAGAAGTTGGTGTAATGCTTCGTCTAATTGTGGAAACTCTTAAAATTGCGGAAATGTTCTTCATTCACCTAGCTTTCCGCAACATGACTGGGAAGAATGCGTTCACACACATACTTCCTACATCATAGTTTGACTAATAAACAAATCATTTTCCTACTGACAACCTGGAGATATTCGACGATTTATGCACGTTTGTGACTTAGGGCTAACTTACCACTGATCCGGACTGTAGAAGCCCCTTAGCCTCAGCATTGCTCAGGTGTGGATTTGTGAGTATACTGTCGATACTAGTGAACCTTCTCCGGAATACAGACAGTGGTTGTTCTTGACTAGGTGCATCAACACAGTTTGTAAATCGGCGGCAGGAGACCATATCGGGGGTCCAGGAAGATAACACGGTGTCGTTAGTATGTTCGTGTATGAACTTTAGAATATCCGGCAATCTGGAAAGTTCATCCGGAACCTAGAACAACGAGATAAGGGTAAATAAAACCAAGGCAAATTATGCAGAGTGCATCAATACTACCGTGTTACTAACCACTCATGTTTTGGGCCGGACGGTACACAGAACGGCACGTAAAACGACACACATGCACTCGCTGTCAAAATAATATTTGATACAGTCTTTACTTAGTGGTTCCCTTTTCCAGCGAGCCAGATTTTCCCGGCCGCGCATTGACTTAGCCAGCTCGTTCAGCTAAACAGTCATAATTTTGTCACTTTATCTGCATTTCACGACTTTGACTAGGTTGCGTTTTTTCCAGATTCCTGATGATAACGATTTTGCTGGGGCATACTATTTACCAATAGAACAACCGGAAGATGTAATAGCACCCATTTGCTAGGCGGTCGATTTCAACGATAACTTCATTCAACTGTGGGGAATTTTGTGGGAACGTGGTATAATCCTCATATGAGTGAAGTAAAGAACTTCGAGTGACTTATTACAAAATAATCCCTCGGAACAGAGGTCGTCATGTTAAAAGTTGTGTTTTCGGCCTTTCCAAATGGGTAGACTTTCTTCTGCAGTCAATCGTTTTCAGTCTGTCATGTTGTGGAAATCGTGCACAAACAACTGCGAACTCCTGGGAATTAGTATTGTTTTGTAAGTGCTACCACATGTAGAAATCCATATAGCACTCAAAACAACAACATTTTATAAATTCCGTGTCTAGCACATGTCCTGCCATTGCTGAGTCATTCTGTAGGGCTCAATGCTTATCTGGTTTTCTCAGTGGCCAGTTTATTTTTCTCTCGTTCTCACTGAATCTCGTGTGAAATTCACTAGCCTATTTAGACCCCAGTGCAGTCACTGCACATGCGATGGCAGACACAGTCCCTGGTTCTCTTTACCGGGAGATGACCACTCAATCGCACAAAGCTTTTATGTCAAATGCTAAACTTTCCTCTTTCGTTACCCCCTGACTGTTTATCAAAAACCCTCGATATTCAACTCCCGGTGCATGTAAAAAAGGTATCTCATGTTGATTTTCATCAAAAAGCCAGGAACCAGAATATCTTTTCAGAAAAATTCTGGCCTACCATCACTAGTCTCTACGCCCTTCGTTACTTTTGGTCGCTGAATTTGTTTATCCATAATCGCGGAAGAGTAGAAGACACCACAGCAACACCGCAGGAATCTCTTGTGCAAATAAAAGGAAGCGAAATACACTCATTTGCATACCAATTTGGTTTTTGACGGGAGACACACCTGAAAACCAGCTGAATCTCTCGTTTATGATGTTTTTAGGCAACTGAATGTGCTGCACCAGGCCGCCTCACGTTTCATTTGGTACGATATTCGAGAAATCGCAATACCTGTATATTAGTAATGCATTGTTCATAAGGTTGCTGAAAATTCTTCGACAACCCACGACCTGTTTCGCCCTTCTTTGGGCTCATCATGTAGACGCAGTCCCCGAGTTGCAGTCAACCTCATGTTCTACTTGAGCCCAGATTGCACGAGGGAGTGAGCTGGGTTTCATGTGAGTCACCTGTGAAAAATTAATCCGGCATATAAATGAGTGTACTTCGCTAATTTCTTGCAATTTGGGATCAAGTAGAACAGAAGGTTGATGGAAACTGGGGACTTCGCCTACCTGATGAACCCCAAGAAACCGGTCGTGGGCAGTCGAAGAGCTTTCAGTAACCTTATGAGTAGTGCATTACTTCGATAGTCACTCTCACTTCCACTGAGGTGTGTCGATCAGCAGGTCCTATGTCAACAACGGATGGATCAGGCTGTCCCTTTGGACCCGTGATATTTGCAACTATACAAATCTGTCATGTCAACGTAGGCGCTTGTGGCACCTGGGCTTCCCAACACACAATCAAGCTCACCTACGACTTCCAGCACGCACAGTATGATGGATGCTTTGGAGGTCTGATAACTTGGATTCGCTTTGGATGTCTCACACTGAATCAGTGAACTGAGCAGGAAATATTTTTTCCACTTTGACAGTAGGAAGTTACTAAATCTAACCTCGTTTCCTCGGCTAACCGCTGGACTGATTGGCTTTGGTTCAGGCAAAACATAATCACAATGACCGGATGGGATAAGTTTCGACTAGCATTTTCCGACTTCTCTTACCTACGGTCGGAAAGACGGTCGACCCGAACAACTCCAGGGAAGACTACCCAACAGGTTCTCATTGAGGGTGTGCGAACCGAGCATGCTAGTCGCAATATTTGACTGAGCCGTAGAAACTTGTGGTAATGAACCACACGTTTGGTTGTCCAGTCGGAAAACAACACTTCATGCCGGCCACTGAAGTGCGCCATCCAGTGCGCTTCCTAATACCGTACCAGCTAAGGTTAAACCTGAAGTGTCAATGACTAAGGGTGGTGAAACTTTCGCGAGTTGGACGTGTACCATATGAGGCAAATCTCCTGGTCTTGTATCCCATCAGCGAGGTAGCAGAAAAATTTCCATGAAGCATTAATTTCGGATCTTGATAAGGAGGACCCTATGGATGAAGAAGATGCAGAAGTGGATGGTCATTAGATTCAGTTACTGTAAAGTGATCTTTGTTATGAAGAGCTGGTCATCGTCACATCTGCCTATAAAATGGATGATCCGGCGGAGATTTCAGATATGTCCTTAAGCTACAACAAGGATTCCCAGATTGGCGACTAGTCAGGAGGGTCGACATTCTGATCGATATATATATATCTCCTATTAGTGAGGATAAAACTTTGAAAACGAAGAGAAGGTCTCTCTAGTATTCACCAATATAGTTGTACAGAAAAGCTGCAGAATGAAAGATCTACAGCAGCATTCACTCAGAGGAATCCCAAACACAACTTTCCTAGTAGAAAAAGAGCGGCGTAGAAATGAAGTTCCTTTTGGCCTACTATAACGTATTGACCCTTGTGAAGGTCATCAACAGTATACCTAGGAACTTCGGTAAGAGATAGAAGCATGTCTATCGTGAAACAGCTTTGGTGCTGGAATATCAAATAAGAGCCAAAACTATGCTATGAGAGTATTATAAATTTTATTATTCTTCCTATTTATTCCGATCTTTGGTTGACCAATTCAGATAAACACCACACGAAATGAGTTCAGTGTACGAGATAAGAGTGGTTCGATTGTAGGTTTTACAGATTAGTGGGAGAAAAGAGGAACGTCATGATACTCACTTCTCTGAGACTAATCTAAGCACTAAATCGTTTTTTCACTTTCTATGTTTGAAAACAAATTTATAAGGGAAAGAAAATAGTCCGTAATTTTCTGTATGTATATAGACACTTGTGTCTAGCTGAATTGGTTTTGTGTCTGCTATTCGGTGTGTTATAACTGCAAGATCCCATATAGTAAAATATAATTCCATTTCGTGAGAAGAGTTATATTGAGTCAGTGAGCGACAGTGTGCACACATGTGGCTGAGTAGTTAAGACAATATTAGACAGCTGTTCTAGTCACTCGGATTCGAAACCCACGTGGACGCTTTCAAACTGGATACCGTCCGGATAAACTGTACACATTGTGCTAGAAACAGTCACGCAGACATGAACCTTCAATTCTTCTTCTCTGGCTCTTGAGAGGAGTTCTAGCGAGGTTCACACTTGCTAAAGGGTCGTTAGAATTCTGTTGACTAGTGAAACATTTCAACTTTTGTCTTCTTTATTATCTGTTGTTGCCATAAAATGCCTGATAGGTGGGATTTGCGGGTCCGATTATGAACAATGTCTATTGGAAAGTCGGACAAATCGATCCAAATTCATTCTCCGAATCGGAGTAACGAAAGATGAGGAACTGTAACGTGCAACACCTGCACACCCTCTATTGCCTAGGTTGATCCTTCAGCTGGGTCCAACAACAAAATTTAGGTTCGAGAAACCACTGAGGTTAAAGGTGACCACTAATGATAATGACATATGGATATATCGAACCAAAAGGTAATAATGAATTCGAAATATCTTGTGGCATAGAACGGGAAAGCTTACCACCTCGTCCTTTACGTATCTTGATAAAACCGATGACAGCTTGGCAAACTCGTATCCTAAGTCAATGTAGTGGTGACAGTCACTGTATGAGGATTCATCGTCATCTAGGTCTGCCGAGGAAATAGATTCCAAAAATTCTCGCATGACGGGGATTTCTTTCTCCATGAACGGGTTGAAAATCTTCATGTGAATCTCTTTCTCTTCAAAGGGGACCATATTGGCCAGATTTTGCAAGACCTTCGCTAAAAGAGTGAGGTTTCGGGATACCCTAGCTGATTCGGGGATTGAAGGGGTAAGCCCAAACAGTACAGGACCGTGTATGGCCGGACAAATGAATCGGAGGAATAAACAACTGGAAATCAGCTGGATAGCGATTTGGGGGCCCAATGTTTGCTCGAACAGACAGCGTAGTGTAGTGAATATTTCACGTAGTTCGCTGAACAGACAGAGGAAAAGGGCAGGTTACAAAACTGAGTGGTTTTTTGCTTGCCGAAATGTCTATAGTGAAGCGGTCTGCTATGGTACTGGTAATAACTGCTTGTGCTGCCTATTTTTGTGATCTAAAGACCTATCCGAGAAACGATTATCACTGTAAAGTTTAGGGCAACAGGCCCGTTTGCGCGGATAATACTGCAGACGTTTATATGCCAATGCACTGGTAAGAAATTCGGATTCTCGGGTTGTTAGGCGGAATCCCGCACCGAAACCGCTTTGAAGCTCGCGGTTAGGCGCTGCTGCGTCCAAGAAGCCTATCTTCCAAGCGAATGAACAGAAGATCAGGCCACTTGCCGATCCAACATCAAGGCGGGTTCTGATTGGTCTAAAGTGAACTCAATCGGAATGCGGTTTTTTTATGCGAATCTGAAGATGTGTCGACCTCAAGTGAAGGTGTCTCAAGGAGTGTGAAAAATCCCGCTCGCTGATCACCGCACTATATCCTGACATCTGACGATCTTTACATTCCTTTGGAGTCAATTTGAGACGTGTACCACGACAACTCAAGAATTTTAAAAAGGCTTTTTTCAGGTGAAAAAGATGGGGACTTGATCTACGAAACAAACCAATGTCCATGAAATGAAGGCACGTCATAGAATTCGGTGACATCAAAGTGTATTTCTCGGCTGAGGTGGTTGGGGAAATTAGTTAGCTTAAAATTTACCAAGAATATTATTTGGTGGAGTGCACCACGGCTGCGGTGCGGAGTTAAGGTATGGTGATCTCATTCCTTAGAAAGGATCCCCAGTTGGAACATAACTTAGTGTTCGTTGAGGAGTATCCATCGTAGTATCTAGTAGAAGAGGAATACTGCATTTGGCATATGCGTTGCTTTCGCGCGGATAGTTGATTCCGAGATGGAGACAGAAAAGGAAACGGCGGTGGCAACTGAAAATCGCCTAACTGCATTCTGGCCCGTGAATACTATTGATCAGTGGAGATTGACGCCTCTGAATTCCACTGTAAGTTCTTGGACTGATTCGATGGATGTAACTTCTAGAAGAACAGGTTGCCTGGCCTCAGAGACCAGACAAGACACTGAAAACACTATCGGCGTCCGAAAGGGATAGAAACTGGTTGATACTGACAGACGTTTGCGTCTGTCACTTCCTTGTCTTATTTAAGGATCGATCAGGAGTCTGGTAATACGCATGCACAGGTGCTTCAATGTAAAGGAAATGCCGGAGGAAAGTGTTTTTTCAGGGTTTTAGGCTTTGTACTGCAACACCTCGTGCACGTAAAAATCTGTAGATGGTATTCGAAAGTGATGTTTTCCAAAGCTACTCGTCACTATACCTTTGACTCAATTTACTGATCGACTTAATGATTGAAAAACCATCGCCATGATTCCTACACTTGGCGTGGAACTTCCTTCTTTGGAACAACTCTAAGACTAGGTACGCGGGCGACATCGTAGTTCCTGGTTGGGATTTCATACTGATAAAAACACCAGGCTGTCGAAAACAGGCCACCATTTAGTTTAGCATTTTCCTTGCACTACAGAACAGGGCACTATTGCAAAATTGAATGGGTGAACTAGTGAAGTTTATCACGGGATAAGAACGACGAGAAAAAAATAGGCAGATTTTCTTATCTGGGTAGCTGCACCACATTGCGGGACTTTTCAAGAAATGACTCTAAAAGTTGTTCTACTTTCCTCTGGGATAGGCGCTTGTGAATCGTTATGACGTTAGTCTGTTTGTGGAAGACATGGCCCGCAGCGCAACAGGGCCACCGCCGTTATTTACGGCTGTGAATCTTCACCACTGTGCGGTGGAGGCAGAAGAAATCGCTTGGAATTGGTCGTTTCTATATTCGGTGCATTGTAATTGTAAACTGGAAATGTTCTATTGGAAACGCTGAAGTGATGATGATCCCCATGAGCTGTATAGTGTTCCTAGGCCTTTCAGCACGGGGTGGTATCACATGCGGAAATAAATATTCCTCTATACTACCAACATGCAATCTGCTCAGAAGGGGGACACCTCACAAGTCATATGAGCCTTCCTAAGGGGATGCCACTCAAGGAGCCCGGCATTACGTGACTGCGCAACTGGAGGATGTGTGGCGTTATATTTTGTCTAAGGGTGAGTTAACCACAACTGTGATCGGCCGCCCCTGGCCATACTGTATGGTATCCAACCACCAGCCAAAAGGCAGCGGGTTCTAATCTCGCTAGGAATTCGCGAGATATATATTTCACTGACGGTGGAATCTCTACTGAAGTGATTTTTGTCCACAAGTCAACCGTTTGTTCAAAGGATAGCTTGATTGGGGTGCACCGGCTACGCAGAGTTATGCAAGTGTTATTATGCGAACCGACCAATCGCCTCGCTGTATCCTGCTTGATGATGGAAGGGATAGTACAAGACCTGCAATATGGACATTAAAGTATAGAATTCCCAGCTGAACTTGTACAGTTCTACCGCAATGTTCTTGCTTTAGAAACCCATTGCTTTCCAAAAGGACAGCATAACGCCGCGAGTGGCACTTTTGCATCTGTTTCCTTATCTTCTTTATTTTCACTCATTAGCCAGTTGTTCTTCCATTTATTTCTATTTGGTTTCATCACTCATCATTCTTACCCAAATAACATTATTCGTTATCGTGCGCTGTGGCCATCCAAACCGTTGTAGAGCCCTACACTTGTCTGACTGGACCCACAGAGCTGGCCGAAACGGTGCATGGTCAACGATTTGTGAGTGTCATATGGTAGGGACTCAAGTGTCGATATGTTAGGAAACCATTTGCCATAAGTAGATACATAAGTGAGTTCGGGCAAGTAAACGAGCATGGATAAGGGCCATTTCAGCTCTATGACAAATACAGACGAGAATTCCATCACTATGGATGGAGTGATCGGATTCAAAACAAGTGAGTAAGCGAAAAGTGTCTAAGTTAAAAGAAGGAAAAGGACCATTTCATCTTTATCAACTTACTAAGGGATGCGCCTTGTAGTCTCTAAAATTCGGTTCCAGATAGTCGACAAATGGTCCAGGAGAGCAGCCTGGTTTTTCTCAATCTGAGAATTGACAGTGATGCCGGAGGAGTCGGGAAGTTTTATGCGATGAGGATCTACTTCAAAATCTTCTGCAGAAGCAAGGAGCTGATCAATTGGGCCCTTCAAAATTCTGTGTAGGTACTAAAAATTTTACAAGTGCAGGATGCATGTTATTGGTTCTGTGGTGTCAATGAAGAAATCTAAAAAGTTATTTCATTACAAATGTAGTTGAATAACCAACAAAGGAGGATGGGAGGAACACTCTAGACATACCACATGTTATTCGAATAGTTTCGCAAACTAGAGTACTCCAATGATGGCAATTAAGTGTGCCATTATGTAGGAAATTTATACCGCGTTTCTAAATTACTAATCAGTGATGAAGTGGGACTGGGACCATTACATCGTGACAACTTCCGAACTCACAAATTCATTCGCAGTAGAACTTTCGTTCGTTGTGTTAGGTATCTAAAAGCATTCTTGAAAAATATCTACGGTCTGCATATAAAACCTGCCTCTGGACATCAAGTGACCTAATAGGTAACAGTTACGGAGCACCAAACAGCTAAACGCATCTTGTCTGCAGCTGCGAGCTTCCGTTTGTTTGCGATGGAGCTGGTGTCGCAGTGATTCTTTCAACACTTGGAAAAATAGGGATACACGTGATTATCCCCAAGTAGACGGGAATGGACACAGGCGAACAAACCGGATGGCGTCTTCAGGCTTTTGTAAAAAAACAGGAATGAGTTATTATGAATGCTGGAATGCCCGAAAACCAACACTCTTTTGCCAATGAGAAAAAAACGATCTAGATCTTGACCGGCAATCATCCAAACCCTCACCAGCGTTAAGATGGGTGCTTTAGCAAACGAGTGAGATCATCATTTGCACCCAAGACTCTTGCTACCACGTAGCCCGTGCATCCTTTCCAATTAACCGAACCATATATCCAGCACCACGACTCTGTTGTCGGTCTTCTATCAGTCTCTGCGGAGCAGCTGCCCAAAATGAGAACAAACCAGTAGCAAATAGAATGGGAATAAACCCAACTGTGTACTGTGCTGTATACGTGTTGGCGATGTTCTACCTTTGTCTGGAAGTCCGGTGCAGACTGTCAGGTCTAACTTAATAGTAAACAGGCTAAGGACATTCGCACTAAAGATAAGTGAGACTAAGTTCATTGGATTTTCCAAGTCCTGCGACCACAGAAATGTCTCATAATCACTACTCACACGATGTTACGGGTGTTGCTCTCAGCAGTCCCAGAGTCAAGAAGCATCTAACCACAAGATGGTTGGATATATATAGGAAAGTGAGTACACATCGGTTGCTGCTACACCAGAAAATATAAGGAGGATTTGATAGCAAATCAACTGAGGTCTTCGGATGTTTTGCTAAACACGTTGGATGGCTCTCAACAACAGCCCCACTTGCCACGTCGAAGTCTTTATCCACACAAGTTTGGGCTTTGGCTAACTGAACGAAATCAACAGTGCAATCTGTCATGTCAAAATTCTCCCGGCAGTCGTTCGGCAAAGTCATATCAATAGAAGGTGACACGATTGTCTAGCTTCTGAAGACCTTTTCTATTATCTAGTTGATGAGGAGGTGCAGTAGGACTCAGGATAAGGGACATCTCTAACCCTCCAGTGTGAAGGTCAAAATCACAACCCTCCTCACAGTTTACTCGGACTCCAGCCCTGGTACAGGAATATCAGGACCTAATCGGTTCAACAAACTTAGGTGCAGCTTCAACAAGTAAGGGGATGTACCAGGGAACATTGCGGTCTTTTGAATCAAAAGCCACAGAGACCCATAAATTACGCAATATTATGCTGCTGGACCTTGAAAACTCTTGCGCTGTACACAGAGTGAAAATCTCAGCCTATATTCTGGTGAACGCCTCCTTGATTAGGTCGGGTGTAGGCAAGTGTAAAAATTGAGATCCCAGTGAACGTGACGGTCGCAGATGTTTTGGCCACTGTGTAGACAAAACTAGTACACCTTTCTTCGAGAATGGAAGATAAATTTAGTACTAACAACTTTAGATTAACTTTAGATTAACAAAGATCGTGGTTTATTCTGAAGAGTACAGATATGCATGGTGAGTGTGCTTCAGCTATGCTTTTTGTTCTTCTTCCTAGGTGAAGTCTGCAATGTTGCTGACAGCAGCCGTTAGGGTAGAATTCGGCAGAGGGGCAGATGAGTATTTTATCCAACCAGTGCTTTGCCGCCGAGCTGTGTTTTTGCGCTACGTGGGTTAAGGCTCTTGGGTTGCCACTCACGTGTTACGAACCAGTCAAAGGGGGTTGTCAGAGTCATCTACATTGGAATACTTTCAGGTATCGTGCATTTTTGCACACAAAGACGGGCGCAACGAGCGATCGGAATTCCGGCCTTCTTGCAGTCAAATTGGATTTAAGCCATCTACAGTCTGAACAATTTTGGTGTAAACCATTGGATATCAACTGATTCCAGAAGCAGCTGAGTTACCACCATGACTATCAGAGTGACTTCGGTTGCTTTGGTGAATGCTTATCAACATCGTACCTTTCAGCATCTCGTCGATTAGATCTTTAGGCTGCTACGCATCTGATGTTTTTTCAAGCATGGTATGAATTTGGCATAAACCATTGTGCGCCATCCATCGTTTTTACCGCGCATCAACATGAAGTTTTTTTCCAGGTTGATTTGAACCGCTCCTCCCATAATGACTTTCAAAATGCTGTGTGATGTAACGTTGCACAACTCTGATTAGGACATGGAGAATAGTGAAGCCATTGTTCAACAAATGTCAGTACAAAAATGGAAATCGCTTAGTTTAAAGTAAGACAGAAATGACGTCAAGCGTCATTGTGAATGTATACTTTATTCTAGAAGTCAAATTAATAAAATGTGTATCGTGGGTGACACTTGAGTGGGTCAATACTGCACATCAACAACCAACCTACCTCAGTGCCAACCAGTTTGATGTAACATTCGATTGCTTTGGATGCCATAGAATTCGACCGAAGTAACATGCTCTGGTTCGCTAAAAGAGACAAAATGGTTGAAATAAGAAAGCTTAGGTATGCATGTTTGCGTTCGTGTGCACAACTGTCATCTCCATGAGCCATGCAGTTCTAAGAGGTCGGATGGACTAGTCAATTCGTTTTACCACATTTTAAGGGTGGCTCGACAGTCCAGGGATTTACAGGAAGCTGCAGACAACTCGATCATGCAGTAATCGTTGCTGGATTTTTGGACCGTCAAGGAAAACCTGCTAAATGGGATTTGACCCCAATGAATACTGGCTTTTCACCAAATCAGTTGGCAACACACTGTAGCCCAATCGATTGGCGTACGATTAGTCTTCCGCGCTGAGTAGCTATAGTAACACGAAGTAAAACCCGTTAGAATTGAAACGTAACATTTACTCAGTTTTGCAGCGTAGAAAATGAGTCTCCCCACATGTCATACAATGAGCCTGTTTTCTCTCAGAAAATGTGTTTTATTCACAAGAACTTCTCTTATGTTAGATCATGAATTAAGGGAAAACGGTAAGCTGACAGAGGAGTGGATTTGTGGCTGTCGAGTAAACGAATGACGTGAACATGAATTCTGCGAAACCCACAACCACTTAAAACTAATCAAAAATCGTTTAGCAGGTTCCAAAGCGTCCGTGACGCTGTCTCACTGGGAAGTATTGACGAGTGGGTCAGTAACCTAGATAGTTTCAGAGTGGTTTGGTAAACAATCGGTGGATTTACTGCCGGGCAGCGTTTCGCTTTTGACACAAAAGCTTTGTCAGGCCAAGTAAGTTACCAGGTTGATCGGGTTTTAAGACAGTCAGGGAACCAATGCGTGAGATTTTTTATGACTGGCCTACTTGATCAGTGCTGGGTGTCCGTCTGAAGTTCCTGTTTGTTGGTTAGTGGAGATGACTAACACTTACGTTAGACTGTTTGGAAGGGGGGTTGTCTTCGTGTTGAATCCGGATTTTGCAGTCTTGATTTTCCTGTTAGGACACCTTCATGGACTATCTCTCTTAGGGGTCGTTCGAAGATTTTGGTCGTCTGTGTGTTTCGAGGATTGTCGGGATATATGGATTCGGGTTGGGGGATGGTTAAATGGATCTCACTCTACTTGAATTTTGTACTCTTAAACCCAGACCATTTAAGCTGATTACTGCACACCGCCTCATGTCATTTCGGCTGATCTAAAGCTCCTCTCCACACGCTTACCAGTCCTACACCCTCTATTCTATTCACGTTGGGATGCTTGGTGATTTCCACCGCCTCGGCCACCAGTAGCTGTGGTGTGAATCTTATTCCCCCTCTCAAAATGTCCACATTTTCCAATGCATGCCCTGCCTTTGCCGAATCTTTGACTATCGCCTGGTATTCATCTACGTTTCTCGGTGACCTGTTAATGCATCCCTTAAGCTCACCGATTCTGGTGTGCAGTTCCCTGGCTGTCTGACTTATATAAACCTTCGTACAGTCGTTACATTTTATTTTGTATACACAGTTCCTAGTCCTATCAACCGGAAGCCGATCCTTCAACTGCACCAACGCTGAGCGTAAAGTCTTTCCCTTCGGGAATGCTACTCTAATGTTAGCCGTATTCAATGCCCTTCTAATGACTTCAGATGTCCCCGTTTGTATGGAATGACTGCTGTTCCACACCCACTCTTTCTGGGGTCTTGGTATTGGGACCAATACCCGTCTTAGTTGCCGCTTAATTAAACTAACTGGGTATCCACCAACTTGAAGTTGCTTTTCTACCTCAAGTTGTGCTGCTATCTGACTGGGAAGTCCTGACAGGCGGGTCAGTCGATCGAATTAACCTTGACAGTTGCTGAGTCGGCGTTCGAGGAGTCAGACAAACCAATCACATCGCTCAGGCGTGAACACGTTCACCTGTTCAGATGCGATAATACAGAAAAGGCCGTTCAGGGTGAACTGGAAAAGTAGTGGCAACGCTCGCGTAGCACGTGGAATGTCCGGAATTCAAGCCCCGGCACGGCCAAGGATATGCACGGCTGATGAACTCGAATAAGAGCGAAACTGAAGTACAGTGCTTGCCCTTTTGGTTTGGTCTCAACAGAATAATTGCACCAGAACAGAAGGACGACTATTCAAACTAGGGTGATGTGAACGTGGATTCTAACAATCCCGCAAACACTGGCTAAACCTCAAGGATAGGCACTTCCCATCAAAATGTTTTTTTCACAAAGTGTTGACAGGTCTGTCAATACAATACAGGTGGAAATACAGTTGCAATAGTTGTCATCTATGTGGTTATACACGTCCAAACGATCGCACAACCACACCTAAGAGAACTGACACTAAATGGAAAGGGCGATTTCCCACTCCACAGTGCTTGAATAACTAAGCGGCAGAAGGAAGCACCCATTGGAATTGTCTCTTCAGTTGGTTGAGGCGTATGCTTTCAACACATCAAAGGACGCTACATAATTTTTACTTCTGATGTAACAACCAGTACAGAGATACATTGTGTTCGTTGGAAGCACTCACACCCAGTTTAATACAGGATTATGAATTCTGCTTTGTGAATTCCAAATTTTAGTAGTTTATCGGTCGAAAACAATTTGCCGACTAAGAAAGCTCACGGTGATAGAATTTGCCCGTTAGCAACGGATTTTGCTTCACCAGTCCAAAAATGGTCCAGCTGTTAGTGGTGAGAATTACACCGTCTGTAAATTCTACGGTTACAGACGTACCTAGAAAGCTATTTCCAGTTCACGAAGGTCAGGAACGCTTTGATAAGCATAATTTGCAATCAAAACTGTCCATCCAGATACTCTGGCGTTGGAGGAACCACAGATACTACCACTTTTCGGTGGGGATGCACCATACTAGTGTAACGGCGTGTACTACTGATGAGACCTGCGAGTAGTCCGTGGTTGAGTCGAAGCTCCTCCCCGCGTCTAATGGAAAATGAAGTTTATTACGGAACTTGTAGAACTGATTTGCAGTGTTCGTTTACAGTGAATATCCATGAAAGTTCAAAAAGACGCGCGGGGATGTATAGTTTTTTAAAACTATATGCACATGAGACGTTTACTTTCCTGTCCAAATAGACTGTAACTGCTTAGTTTATTTTCGGACAAACAACTTCGAGGCGAAGGGTTCCCCTCCTTTCACTAGCACTCCACCTTGGTGCATGGTCGGTTGAGTACGAATAGGAAATCAAACTATAAAGAAACGAATGCCGACGTTGTCTTTGACGTTCTTCATGTAGCATCATGATGAAGGCTACAAATGTGGCACTAGCCTGTTCTGTGGACAGCAACAGCGACAAGGATGTCACAGATAGCGGTACACATGAGGCATGTGAAAGCGAGACTGAAAAACCAAAGATAATGAACTTTCTCGGGCTGGTTAGTCATCACTGCGTAGTGAAACAATAAACGCTTCATCGGCATTGTCAACCTTTATTCAGGCTCGAGGAAACTTCTGTCTCTAATGTCACTGTGTTCTGATAAAGTGTAGTCAGATCACTAAAATATTCCTTAAAAATTTTGGTTGTTTTTTCAAACGCGGATATAGGAATTACATGAGAAAACCTCTGAAAGATCTACTCCACAACACTGAATACTGAAAATCTTTTGTTCCGTTCTGCATGAAACCGTCCAGTAAGCAAATGGTTACCTGTAAGACTGGCATGTTGTCTACCGCGATCGAAAAATATGTTTTCACTTAGCAGGTATTCTGCTAACCAGCTTCTAGTTTGGGATGCTGCATTTATTTATCAGTATAGGAGATGAGAACAATTCTCAACTGCCACTTGTGCCGTACTTGAAAGGTGATCCTGAAAAGCTTACGGGCTCCGCCCAAAGACCTCAGTCTAGCCCAAAAATAAAATGGCCATTTACCGTTTTCAGCTATTTCCAGTCTAACCAGGTCAGCAAGCAGGTCAGCCACGGAGAGACTGGACACTTTTTCGTGTATATTTACAATGCAGCTGGCCAGTTCTTCCTTTTGTTTTGCCGACAGTTTTGGCTCCAAAAACCGAAGAATATCGATTGTATGTGATCTCAAAAGCTGAAAATTGGAAGAGAAGCAGAGGAAGAATATTCTAAACGCTGAGTTAGAACATTCATGTTGAGCCCGTCTTGGCAACAAGACGGTTTGTGGTGGCAGACGCAGTCAAAAGGTGTATTTATGGACAGAACACGCCTTCGCAAAAGTCAAGTTTACTAGGAGATCCGATTTAGGGTGTACATTGTTAACAAGGGGTTCACTCTGTGGAGGTATACTATCTTACTATGCCCAGAGAAGAAAATTCAGAGGGCTTACGAGGAGAAGTGTAGGTGTGGGTAGAAATACAGGTGACTTCCAAGTTGATTATTTATTTTGTAGAAGGCTGGGGATTTTAGTTAATTATTTATTTTGCTGTATTGGAACAAAGTCCAGACTATCATAAGCTAACCTTGCTTGGTGTTTTTCGCACATTACTGGAGATAAATCAACATGCTTCAAACCGAAGCGAAAAGTTACAAGGGCCTGATAACAGCTGTGGGAATCAGTTTCATTGACCTGGGAGTTGCCCACATTTATGGAGTTTCAATATTCAAAGTTATTTTCTTGACCAGAAGTAATCAGTTGTAAATTGTCTACAAAGATCTCAGCAATAATCATAATCATAATATCCTTCCATTCTTCACCGCTCACTGCTGAAGAAGAACCGCAAGGGTTATCATCATTTCGCGGCAAGATCATTGATTGTTCATGGCCCGTGGTAAGTGGGGTCGCACTGTCCCCTAATACTCCATACAATTGGTTAGTGTATCAGTGGACTGTGGAATCCGAAAAAATCTGGTCAAAACATCTAGAAAAGTCGCCCTTTGTGGCTGTATGAAATTCGTCTTAGAACTGTGAAAGTGAAGAGTCTGTGGGAGTAGTATCGTGTTGGTCAACAAGAATGGTTGACTCTACATCTGTCACCGACCTTTACTTCACCTAGTTGATTTTCTGTGTGGAAGAAGTCCATAAGGTGATGCGAGTGCAGTCATTACAAATGGAACTCCCCGATAACTTGAAGTTAATTTAAGCGAAATTGAAGGTTAAACGTCGTCAAACTATTAGAAAAACTCAAGAAGAACTAAGATGAACGGTTTAACTATTTACTGATGATCTCCTACAAGGAAGAAACAGCTGTGCATTGCATCTCGTTCGTTTAACACAGATTTACCTCATTTGTAAGATGAAAAGCCCAAAATGAAAATTTCTAGATCTGTTCACACTGATGGAAACTCAGTTGCTTGTCTTCAGAAGAGGTTGACAGGATACATCAGGGTTTATCACCGTGTCTATGAATTTATGTTTACGAAAGTGTTGAATCTTCATACTAAACAGTCAGTAATCCTGTCATCAGCAATGGTTGTTTCAAAGCTAAGAATCAAAATGGGCTCAAAAATTACAGACTACAATGGTGTTAATAAAGTCAATGAATGCAGCAGTAAGAACCTTGAAACACACTATATTTAATCTCACTGCTTTGAAAGTACGTTTTGAGTCAAAATTATCTGAGCATAGTTCAGTAAAACTGAATTTAACTATCCACTGAATTTTCACTCACAAAATCGTTTTTAAGAAACCCTGAAACGAATGGTCTATGACTTGAATACGTAGCTAGTATATTTCACGAAGCTCTTCAAAGACTCTTTCAGGTTATTTAGTTGGCTTCATGTCGTCTTTCACTTCGAGACTGCGATGTAAATCAACCTGGTGTTAGCGGAAGGCTCAAGTGTTTGTGAGCCGTACCAAGAAAATGTGTACGTGTTTATCCCAAACTACTTATGAAGGCGGCAGTAGCCTGTCAATAACGGGTGCTAATCACCGCGTTGCTCTATGGAGAGGCCCGATGACCAGCGTCTGGTCATGACACATAACATAACTTGTCATTATACAGACGTATTACATTACTTATAAGGTTGCTGAAAACTTCTCGACAGCCGACGCCTGGTTTCGCCCTTATTGGGGCTCATCAAGTAGGCACAGTCCCCGAGTTTCTGTCAACCTTACGTTCTAATTGGACCCGAAGTGGACAGATTTCGACAAGTACACTCATTTGCATATCAATTTGGTTTTGACGGGAGACTCACCTGAAACCCAGCTGAATCCCTCGTTTATGATTTTGTTGTCAATGTTCCTCACAAAAATTTGATACCCTCAAGACTTTTTGGGATCTCAGTCCATTTTTCTGCGGAACGGCTCCCCACCTCAAATTTACGGCGACATGACAGACGTTTAGTGAAAAACAGTTGTATGCAAAGAAAGTTAAATAGGGAAACTGCTCAACCCATTATTTTTTATTACTTGCTCCTCTACAAAGACCACCGCAGGTAACCAAAGCGTAGATCATTTTCATTTGATATATTTGTCTTGTAATCACCATCATTTGCATCATGAACCGACAACCAAAAAACGATAGCACACGAACTCGCGTATTTCTTCCAAAATCTATCCACAGCAGAAGTAGGGTTTGGGTTTCGCACAAATGCAGCCCAAATCATGGGAAATCACTCACATAGACGGTTAGTCGAATAACTTTTATCCGGCTGATTTATGTGGGAAGGTGAGACAGATACTTTTATAGTCCGTCCCTTCCCGTTCACTTTGTCGACACTGGGGAACCATTTTTCAGAAATCCCGTCAAATTTACTATCTGAAATTGCCCGCCTATCCGGCCTCAAACGACTTACCAGTTTGGAGTTGTCTGTACTATTCTGTCACTAAAATGTGATCTACCTATGCTTATGTCTTTCAAAGCTTTAGTCGAAAAGAACGGACTCGTTGAAACCTGGAGTTTATTTATCAACACAGTTCAAAGAACCATGGAAATTTTTCACTAATGAGTTAGAAGATGGTTCCCTACCGTGTTGTGAAACGCGCGATTTCCGGTTAAGACGAAAATATCTAGCCAATGGTTGTATTCCAGTTTACGTCTTGTCCGTCCGTTTGACTCGGAAAGAGGTCATCTTCCAGCTGAAAACATTTTTGGTCGCACGGCGACCAAAATTTGTGTCAAAGCACAACTGACTTAGGCCTTGAATAGTTCATACCTTATTTACCAAAATTTCATCTGTCCTATATCAGGAGCAATCACAAAAATTGGAGTGCACTTCAGAGAATGAGCGCTGGAAGTTTCTGGATCTTTAGAAAAGCCACGGAAGCTGGTTTGTTTTGAAGGAAACTGTGTACTTTTCCATGCAGTGCTTCACTAGACCAGTGGTTGTGCTCCGTCCAAATTTTATTCTGTGTAATCTTGACCTCTTTATCACTCATGCAACCCTTCAATGGCGGCAGTTGTATCGATCAGAAGCAGGATTAGGTTGGTCGACAGGAAACAAAGTTTAGGGGTGCGTACAAGGCACCAGAGGAGAGCAAATTTATGAAGTTGCGTGACTAAGCAAAGTAGTGTTCTGATTTACCGGGCCAAGGCAGCGTTAGTCACTAACTACTTTGGTATATAAAAGGGGGTTGGAACAATGTGTCACTAGAGCTTACGCGATACGCTAATGCTGTGGCAGATAAAGCAATATGAAAGCAGCCACTGGGTTAACAATAAGGTTGATGTGGACGACTTGTCTGGCTATAATAGCGTTAGAGTATTGATAAAGGGATTTCCGGACGTGCTGTTTGATTCCACTTCTCAGGTAACTGGTGATCTCTCATTGTATCTGGATCCGAGGACATTGTCAAAGTAGTAGATAAGTTTAGATTTGGCTACTGTTTACTGGGTACCACCGTAGTTTAATTTTACAGTTATATCCAAACGTCTACCACAAATAAATCATGTAGTATCTCGCTTAAATAGCAGGGCAAGGTACAACGGCTGGTGTAATATACTTATCTGAGCATAATATGGGCAAACAGATCTCATAAAGTTCTACAGATCAAGAGTTTCTGAGTCATCTTTAATAAGTTCTGAGCAAGTAGCCCGTAAAATATCAGCGGAGACGGGGCTGGGTTGACTTCCCATCGCAAATCCATCAGTCCGTCGATAAAGCATCCTACTGAATAACACTTGAATGCATGTAGTACAAAAGACACAGAAGCTTCGATATTTCGTCGGTCGAGCCCCAAAGATGGACTGTTTTGAAACAACGTTGTCGACTTGAACACCGGTAAATAGTGATTCATTGTGAAACGGGGTCATTGCCTTGTTCCTCATGTTGGAAGCTGGTACTAGTTCCACGAATCTTGCGGTTAAAGATTGCCATTTTGAATCTCGTAGTTCCGAGTTTGTCCAACAACTGCTGTTACCGTTTCACGGATACAGCTATTGATGATTGGGTCATTTGGTTGCAAAGTTTTCATCATCGGTCAAGGTGCTATCCTCAGTGTATTGTAAGTGGAAATGCACTGCAGGTGGAGGTGTGTGGTTGTTTCTTGTGAATATAGGGCGTATTCATCTGCCTTAGTTGAATATTGGTCGTTGGGGTAAGCAGTCCTACTAACGTTTTAGTTGACCTGCCCGATGGTCAGTGGGGACCCAGTTCCCCTTGAGACTTGACCTCTCGGCACCCGCTGTGACGTCTGTTCGTTGATCTCCGCAGATAGTTTGGTTTCTTGGTCTGTCGGTCTGATTACCGGGTCTGACTCATTGTTGCCCCTGAGTTTGTGGTCCCTCGCTTGGGCATTGTGACTGAACCGGTTGATAACGAGTGTTTGAGTTCACCCTATTTTAATCCCATTTAACTTTTTATCCAAATATCCTTCAGATTAGTGTTGATTTTGTGTTCACTATTTTGTATCGCATTAGAATGCCTCTCACCTGCAGCAAATTTTGTGATGCCCGAAAGCATCTGGATAATTTTTTTCTTGTTATCATTGGAATCCAGCGTGACGATCTTGGGGTCTTTGCTCGATGACAGAATTTCAAGTTCAGCGTCCTGCGGAAGTACTTTTAGTTTCTGTCTCTGCTGTTTACTGAAGAGGCAATATTGTCTGATAGGTGGTGAGCAAGGCTCACTCATCCGGATTCAAACCAGCCGACGTCTTTGGATGTCGGTACTAAGGGTTGACTCTTATGGTAAAAGTACCCAAAGTGATTTCTGACATTTGCTAGATGAGTATGCCGTAGTAAACTTGTAATTTTATTCCACAGCAGGAACTTCACCTACTTTAGTGGGGCTGTCTATGTAGCCATGCCCATCTAAGGCCCAGTGTGACAATCAAACATCAGACAACATGTTTTGCCGTAAAGTGAGAGATTAACGAGCGTGTAACTGCAGTGAAAAACTGCAATTATGCTTTCGTTGTGGAGCTAAGTCGTGCAGACTGTGCATTTGACATCAAACTGCTTTTCGTTCATTCACTAGAGTTGCGGTTAATAGTGATCGCCAACGACTGAGTTGCAGCTTCACTAGGGCGCAGAAGAACACGCGTCATCGCATGATGAAGTCTGTTGACCTGAGTTATATGCTATCCAGTTTCGTCGACCACAAAACATCTAATCCCCTACGGTCAACGGATTTAGACTCGTCAGATGGGTGAATTACAATTTCCGTTTTAACTTAGCGTTGTGCCGATTTTTCTAAATAGGTCGATGCGCCGGCAGGTTGTATTAGTCTTTTGATCGGTTCGACCGATTCACAGTTGCTAGTTATCGTGCAGATGAGGACAAGTGGCCTGACCTTTCCGATGTAGATCGGAAAGACCGAGTTTCAGCGTGGTCATGACATGTAACTCGGTGAAAACGAGAGACCGCTGTTAAATGAGTGTTATCACAACAACGGTTTTAGAAATCTACCTGTTTCCGAATTCTACCGAGTGATTGAATCGGCTGAATGGAACAATCGATTTATACTCACTGCTTTGACCGGGTCTGCTGGAACAAGGGGTTTTATCCAGGCTAGTCTTACGGTATAATCCATTAGTCTATGCGGGATAAGTGCAACCCTTTAATGTCACTGAAAGAATAACGTTTGCCCAGCCACCATGGGCTCAAAGTCACACTGACGCAACGGTCGTTGTGACTGACCTTATTTTCGTAAACCAACGTGAAAAGGCGCATCGGTATCTACTGGTTCGGCAATATAGATTCATCATATTTACCTAATCGTGTTTGAGTTTGCGCGGTTTAATTTACTTCGAAACCCGGTAACCATGAAACACTCACCGGATGTACGTGCTCTATGAAACTTGAGTACAAATGTGAGCTCATCTTATCCATCAAGGTAAGCAGCTACTGAATTAGACTTTTAACCAGTAGGTTACGTTCGTTCGAAAAATGATAAACGAAATGCTCTCAATTCACTTGATAAGAATGGTAGTATTGTACGACGCACGACCAAAGCTGTCACCTTGTAGTGGTGGTCAGGCTTCTATGCTGCAACGATCCTGCGGGCTATACTGGCTGGAACTCAGTTCCTAAAGGTTCAACCATGTCAGGAAGGCCAACGGGGAGCAGCCTGACGAAGAACAGCGAGTCCCGGTACTGCGAGCAATCTCTCTACGAGACGGCTTGGAGGTAAAGTCGTACTGTCCTCTGCGATAGGAGTGTGAAGGAAGTAAGGCGTTTCCCCCAGGCGACCAGCATTATCATGTTCATGGAAGCAGCGATGCTGCCTTCCCCCGAGGAAGGACGGGTTAGAAAAGGTCGGCCCTAAAAACCGCACGCTCCAATCGCCCAACGGTTGACCGTGACCGCCGGCGCATTATTCAATACGGTCGAAATACTTTTAAAACCAAAGAGTCCAGTGCTGCTCAAAAGGCACCTGTTGTACACAGCCGCATCAGGAGTGAGGCAGTAATGCCCTACTCCCTGCGCCTCCGGGCCAGGCCGGCCCCCTACAGCCAAGTAGGTCAGACTATTGAGTTATTGGCTCCGGGAAGAGTCCCCCAAGAAAACCCTAACAGCCGCTGTCTCGCGGTCCAGACTCAGCAATCAGAGGCTAGGGGCAGGGTCCCCGAACGAAACCCTACGTCCTCCCACTGCCTTTTGAGTCAGACTTTTGAGTTAAAGGCTCAAGGTGGGGTACCTCAACTAAATCCCCTTCTTCGGCCCGGGCAACCGGGAAGTATCATTTGCCCTTGCAGCTCTTCGCTCACCGGCCTTCTCCCTCACTTCCTCCCAACCCATCATACAATGCATTGCAATCAACCCATCTGCCAACCCCCTAGCCACTGTTCCGTGTCTCAACCGTCGCCCAGAAAAATAAACCAAAATAATCACCTACTAACTTCAAAGATCTGATTCATGTTGCAGCCTTTAATGTTCGTACTCTATGTCAAATTGGGCAACAGGCATCCCTTGCTGAAACCTTGTTTTCCCTCTCTATCAATGTATGTTGTGTCTCCGAAACACGCATACAAGACCTCACTTCGGTCGTGCTCTTCAAGCCGCTTAGGACGATCCCAGATGTTCCACATTTTACTTTTCGGGCATCCGGTGATCCTGACGCAATGGCTCGTGGTATCTACGGTGTGGGGGTTGCACTCAACCCAAAGGCTGAAAGTCCAGTCTTACTGGACTGGATCCCAGTAAACAGTCGCCTTTGCGCTGTGCGGTTGTCTGGCTCAATTAAGATTGACGCAGGTCGATGCGGTGTTTGTTTGTCGTATCAGCGTACGCTCCAACAGATAGCAGTCCTGAGACTGAGAAGGACGAATTTTATCAAGATCTGTCACGACTGCTTCGGTCGGCGAGAGGGATGGATATAGTAATCCTGGCGGGTGAATGCCCAAGTTGGACGACTAAGTCCGGAAGAAGCACAGTTGGGTGGTAGATTTGGAGTCGATTCTGAGCGTACGGATAATGCAGGGCGTCTTCTTCAGTTGTGTGCACATCATCATCTGTTCCTGGACAGTACAAACTTCCAACACAAACGCTCACACCGAGTTACTTGGAGGCCACCTACCACAAGACAGTCGTGGACGCAATTGGACCATATGGCTATCAGTCACCGATGGAGAGCCTCAGTTAAGGATTGTCGTTCCTTCTGGGGTACGCAACTTGACTCTGATCACGCCATCGTGCGGGCCCGCTTAGCACTTCGCTTTCCGCCAGCACTACGCGTGCCGAAAGACGGCAGCTCCGTTCATCAACTTCGACAAGTTTCAATAGCTGAAGAGTATCCAGCTGATCTGGCTAGAAAGCTACTGGAAACGCACAGTCATGCGGATGACGTAGATTGCTTGGAAGTTGAATGGAGGCGAGTTAAAGAAGCAATGCTCTCAGTTTTCAGAACTGTTTGTCCAGCCCATCTGACTCGACT